>CM027123.1:14240049-14824374 GCA_015476505.1 Urochloa ruziziensis
TTACATTTTGTACCACAAGCAGGCTATTGTTCATGTTCATATGTTGGGAGTTCCTTTCATCTCCAAGCAAGCAATGGTGGAGAAACGCTTGTCATATCAGATTGGGAATCCTCAGTTATTTTTTTGGGTTGATGTATTCAAAAGAAAATGAGCTTGGCAATAAAGCTGAGGTAACATTCATTGCACATTGTGTCATGCTGTTTCAGAGAAATTCATTCATCCAGTTTCAATTTGACTTCATTTCTTTTACTTCTCCATTTCATGTTTAGATAGCTGCTAAGAGGTAGTGATGTACATTGTGGTAATTAGTCTGATTCTGATAGTTTGGATTTCATCGCCGTTTGTTTTTACATCCGCTGTGTATGTTCAGGCAACTTATAAATTAGTCTGATGATTCTGAAAATTTAGATTTCATGGCCATTTGATTTTATGTCCACTGTGTATGTTCAGGCAATTCTACGTTGTTGTTTGGGGAACAACTTAATTTCTAGTTGTGTTTTTTTTTTTTCATGATCTGGCATCTCTCTTGTTGATACCAAGTTTTGTCAAGTTCCACTTTTCAGTGGTTGAAATGTAGGAACAAGAAGGTATATATTTAATGTAAGTATGCCCTGTCAGCAAAATAAATAGGAATGAAAAAGGGGAATTCATGGAATTCTCTGTAAGAAAATTTTCTAAGCTCCTGTTTTTGTTCCTCTCTCTTGTAGTATTCTGGCTTGGCCCTCAATTGTCAAGTTAGTTATGAGTATTGTAAGTTTGATATAGAGCTGTCAGTGGGGACCTAGATGATCAATGAAGAAAAGGTGTGAGTATGAGTAAACAAATATGAGCTGAACTGAAGGATTCAAGAATGCTCCGTTAGAAAAATTCCAAAGCTTATCTTTTTCTCTGGTAGTATTGTGGCTTGGTCATCAATCGTCAAGTTGGTTAGAATATTTAAGTGTAAGCTGTCATTGGGGACCTAGACTATGAACAAAGAGAAGTATATTCATTTATTGGTAAGTTGAGCCATTTTGAAATCGTTACAGAATTTTCTGTGCTAACACTGTCGCTGATATTGAATACTGATGAACCTTTACCTATGGAGTTCCATGCTGTTTCTTTTGCTTTTGACATTCTGGTCGTAGCGTGCATCATCTGATTATCTGAAAGTGTAGACTGGTTCAAAGTGTTTCCTCAAAAAGATTCCGAAGGAGAAGGCATGACCAATCTGTGATATGTATCAGCATGTGAGCGAGCTGGCCAAAAGCTTTTAAGCCTTTCACCTTTTGAGCATAGATGTTCTTTTCGGGGTACACTTTGCTGTTGCATGTTATGTTATAAATCATGGGAGAATGAGGAAACTGGGATATGGTTTGTACTTAAAGATTGTAATATGGGAATCAGAGCTGGAAATGTGATTGCCACTCCAAATTAAGTACACATGCTATGATGTTTCAAACTTCAGTTCCTTTATTCGAGGTAACATGGTATAGTGCTGAAATGAGAAGCAACCTTGAGTAGCACTTGCTGCAATCACAAGCATATGCATGCATCTAGTGAGCTAAATTAGCTAGACCTGCACACACACGTGAGTGATGCCTTGGTCGACAGGTGAAGCCAAGTATGATGGCCAGAATGGATTTTGTAGTATCTGTATCTCCCGGCTGTGGTAGAACAGACAGATGAAAGCTCACACCAGAATGCTGGTTGTGGACATGGGGAAAGGGGAAACGGGAAACCAAGTGTTGTTTGGCTGTTGTTTGTTTGTTTCTTCACATCACAGGCTGTTCCATAAAGAAGCTAGTGGTATGAGCTGGGGAAATGGGGTAAAAAAAAAAATGGTTGTTTTGTGTGAAGGCGCAGCGCAGGCTTTTGAGGTTGCTGGCAGTCACTATGCACGGACGGAGCCAGGTCACAGCTAATATGCGCTGGCAGCTGGCCGCCCCATTTGCAAAGCTCTCGCGTCTCGTCTGGAATGTTATGTGCGTTTGTTTGTTTTTGTAATGGGAACGCTGCAGCTGCTGCAGTATACTAATCCTCCGTACTTGTGTTTTGGACTTGTAGAACTAGCGTACTGGATCGGAGGGTTAAGTGTTCCTGGACAATGCAGTTTGTCTTGTGCTGATTACCGCGTGCATGTCTGCTGACTCGTGAACATTGAGATGGTAAAACACGGTCAGGCTCAGACATTATGCCTTCGACCACCAAGAAACTGCTCCTTCTATACTTGCCAGACATTGAACACTCGCAATTATTTAGGCCATGCTTCCTTCAACAGAAATTCGTGTATGGTGACTTTATGAATATCAAGGTCTATGTGTCTTTCTGATTTTCTCATAGGGTGGATGTGTGTTAAATAAAAAAAGAAAGGACTAGCAATAAGCTTTATAAATAGGGAGAGTGTTTTTAAACACTGCAAACACAACTAGTAATAAACTTTATTAAATACTAGGAGCACAGAAATGGACAGTATGTCAGTGGTCCATCAGTCCATGACTCCAAGAGAGGAGCTATTCAGCTATCTTGGGCCAAATGCAACGGGGACGTATGTGATTTGAGGTCAATTTTCCTTTAACTAATGATGAACGGATTGAATAATTAAGCTCTAGATTCTAGGTAGGTAAGGTAGGGCAGTTGATTCATCTGAGCTGATTTCGGGATACTATACTAACTGATGAATACAGAAAAATAAACAGGTCGGTGGTCATCCTGTAGTGCAAGCAGCAAGATGACTGCTAGTCAGGGCAGGCTGCATTGCAAGGTTTGACTCGTGGTGCCAGTGCTCACATACTGCGTACGTATATGGATAGTGATCAGTGTGTGATCCTAAAGAAAAGGGCGGAAAGACAAATGAGACATATGGATGTGTTAGTCACAGCGACAGCGGAGTGGAAACGTGCAATGGATTGGCCGGCCGGCGACGAAAACCCACAGCAATGCCTTTCCTCCAACAGAAAAAAAAGCAAGCCTTCAACTAGGTGGGCCGCACTACCGGAAACCGCTCCTTTGCCGTGTGCCTGAGTCTTTGCCGTGAGCATTACCACGGGCACACGGCAAAGCCGGCCCTTTGCCGTGTGCCAGAAAGCAGGCTCACGGCAAAGGCAGTGCACACGGCATCGTGTGTCTTTGCCGCGTGCCCTGTAGCCTGGCACACGGCAAAGAATTACCGCACGGCTAAGGGGCCCCTTTGCCGTGGGCCCAGATCCTGGGCCCACGGCAAAGGCCAACACACGGAAAGTTGGAACCTTTGCCGTGAGCCTGATCACTCGGCCCACGGCAAAGGTGACGGCGTGTTTTGCCGTGTGTCCGCGTTGGGGCTCACGGCAAAGATGGCCTTTGCCGGCCAATCTTTGTCGTGTGCCCTTTACCGTGAGCCGCACACGGCAAAGACCTTTGCCGTGTGCAAATAGACCTTTGCCGTGTGCTTCAGGCACACGGCAACGGCGGCGAATCCGGTAGTGCCGGTACCCGTTCGAAAGGAGTCCTCTAATCATCCAATAGGCCATATAATCTTCCGGTGCTTTGATACGCGTGCGGCCCGTGTGCATCGCAGGATCTCCTCCGTCTTCCTCAAGCATCTCTCACACGCTGCCGTTGCCTCTATGCGCCGGCGCCACTGACGCCGAGGAGTCGAGCCCGAAAGAGTGAGCCGGAGGTGGGGGGAGCAGCCGACGAGGTCGCCGCCGACCGAGGTGATGGTCGAGGTCGGCGGACCTTATGGTTAGGGTTTCGGGGTTGCCTAGGGCTTCTAATGACCGGCGGCCCTAGAGGAAGAGTCGGGGTGGTGGCGGACCGAGCTTGGTGGCAGCTCGGCTGGCGGCGGGGGAAGAAGGAGCTCGGGTTAGGAAGAGCGGGTGAGGGTA
This sequence comes from Urochloa ruziziensis, assembly GCA_015476505.1. Taxonomy (NCBI): domain Eukaryota; kingdom Viridiplantae; phylum Streptophyta; class Magnoliopsida; order Poales; family Poaceae; genus Urochloa; species Urochloa ruziziensis. The sequence goes on from CM027123.1 coordinate 14,243,895, forward strand.
GTGGCGGGTAGCACGCGTCGCGGCAGCCACCGGCCGGGTGGTGGTGATGGGAGGCGCGGCCATGCGCGACGAAGGAGAAGGCGCGCGGGGAACAAAGAGGAGCGACGCGAGGAAGGAGAAAACAGAGGGGGAAAAAAGGGTTAATTGGATTCATGCCATTACAATTCTCACGCTTTGGAGAATGAGAATGGAGGCCAGTGGGTTGCTGCTGCTTGCAACTCGCAATGAAAATTGGGAAGCGGTGGCTTGCACTGGGTGGCTGTAGACTCGAATTGGAGAGGGAAACAGGAGAAATGATTGGTGCTTCGCTGTGCTTGAGCAAGCAAGAGAAAAGATGAGGTGGAGCGAGAGGATAGAACTCAGGATGAGGAGAGAGCTGTTGCCGATGGCCCCATGGTTGGACAACACTGTTGAGCTCACGACAGCATGGGCACGGCATGAGCAACGATGGCGCCGAGGATGTAGGACTTCTCACCGACGAGCTTCCCTGGTGAACTTTGACGGAGAGAGTTGAGCGAAAGAGAAGGGGCAAGCAAGAACATAAAGGGCAATTTACTCTACATATTTGGAAACATGTTAAAGAGGCCAGCAATGGCATATTTCAGACAAAGAACGAATTATAATGACATGGTTGGAAATAGGAATAGTAATGGTATATCTCCAAAGGATGAAAATTGTAATGGCATGAATCCAATTAATCCTAAAAGAAGAGCCCGCGTCCAGCGACGGGCCATATTGGGCCTAAAGTTTAGGTCGCATATCGGGCTTCCGTTTGCTCCCTAGTGGGGGGATTCCCTCCTTTTCCTCTTTTATAACCGGGCTTTGGAAAGGAATCCTCTAGTCAACTATATCCAGCGCTAACAAGAGACACTTCAAATGAAGGTCCCACAAAAGAAGGAACGTCCTATGGTGGTTTTGCAACATATATAGTGCTCGGAGTCGGAGGCTTCGCTTCAATTGTTTGACCTTGTGTAAAAGTTAAATTTGAGGGCATGTTTGATAGAGCTCTATCTAATTCTAATTCTTTTATGAAAGTTGATTCTCTAAAGAAAGTGATTGTGTAGCTGAAAGTGATTCTCTTTGATTCTCTAACGTATTTTTAAAATCAAGATGGAGAATCACTTCACAATATCAGGATAAACCCTTTTTCTAGCTCCCAGTCTCTTGGTTCATTTTAGAAAATCACTTCACGAAATTAACACAGAATCACTTCTCTCGAAAAACTATTTAGCAAAGCTTCTGCTGGAGCCAAGAATCAGCTCTGGAAACTCTACCTCACCCTGAATTAATTCCAAGCTGTACATGGACCAACTCCCCTATCTTTAGCTTGGCCGGAGGAAGTACTAGATATACAGGTTGATGTGGATAATGTAGTTGAAAGTGCCTAATGAAAGAAAGAAAAAGGTCTTGGTACCATACATGTGTTCTCAATCTTGGATCCCGAGCTACAAAATGCACAATATATATTTGGCCTGGTAATCGAGAATCTTGACGGCCACAACGAGATGAAAAGGGTTAAAGGCTGAAAGCAGCAACTAGCACCAACGTAAAGACGATAGATAGTATCATGTTGCACATGCAGCATGCAGTTTCTGATCAAATTTGGTTCCATTCTGCCTAATGAGACCTTAGGGCCTTGTTTAGTTCCTTTATTTTACAAAAATTTTCTCTCTCGATTCTCGTACCTTGTCTCACAATGCACGTCTCTCTCGATACATAAATTTTTTTCATTCTTCCCTCTCTCCTGAAACTAAACACGCGTCGCAAATAGTTGGGAGACGCGTCGCCGCCCTCTGGGCAGAGAGAGTTCCGAGAGGAGAGGCCCATGGGGACGGGGACGGCAATGCAGTGCAACAGAGGGCATAGAAAAGAGCCAAGGGGCATGGCTACCTTTCTCGAGTTCCGTGCCGGGCCATGGGTCGCCGCGTGCGATCATGTCACGTTGGATCATCATCATGTTTCCTTCTCGGCCTCTCCCAGCTAGCAAAAGTCGTTGTGCTTCTGCATCATCGATAGCATATACATACATGCACCAGCTGATCAAATCAAACGCGTCGGATTTGCATTGGAATATGATTCACGTCCAAATAGGAACGTTAAGCGTGCATTCGGAAAACAGAAACAGCTCAAGCAGGTAAGCTTTGTCATCGTTTGTTTTGGCTTTTGCAATGCCTTCTCATTTTCTTTTCTTGAAAAATGAACACGTCACTGAATGCATCATATATAGTGCACCCATATGATTGAGATCCTTCATGCTCCAATGATATCAACTGCAGAACTTGCTCGAGACGAGATGCATCGCAGGCCGCGCCCCCCCCCCCCCCCCCCCCCCCCCCCCCCGATTTGTGAATGAATTATCACGCACGAGCACTGCTATGCTCTATAATTAATGCTCTTTCGCTCGACGAACTGCCAAAGCTCTTTCGTGATGGCAGGCCTGCTAAAGTGAAAGCGGAAAAGGCCAGCACTGTCCTCTCACTCTCGCTCGGTCTCCACATCATTTCATTTCTTCACCCACCGACAGGCAGCCTTCTACCCGACTCCCACTCTACTATCCACTAGCAAGTACAATACAATACCTTGCTCCTAAACTTTGCTAAAATATAATACTATATTTATCTTTGACTAAATTTGTAGAAAAAAATCAAATAACTGTATATAATTTTATAAAACTACCTTTGATTTTATGGATGTTTGTATATTTTCTATAAATTTTTATCAAAATTAGAGAAGTCTGACTTAGAACAAAATTAAAATAACTTACATTTCGAACAGCTGAGCTGGAGTATATTATTTAGTTTAAAACAGGCTCATCTCATTCTGAAAGGACTGATAATTGTCTTGGACTAATGAGTACTAATGAAATCACACGCATGCCATTCCTCAAATGAAATAGTCTTGGAGAACTTGTACGAATCGCTATCGACGTAGCACAATTTAGGGACTCAGAAGATAATTAACCGAAAAAGAAAAATGATTAGCTAATCTACTACCATTATTAGTTTGTTCTTCCTAAAGTGTATGCGATTTTCATAGTGGAATCTTGAAGAATTCAGACAGTTTCTGCAGAACCTCTCTACAAAGCAGGCACCCACAAGCTTTGCGCGGCCGTGTTTAGTTCCTGAAATATTTCGGGTTTGATTTTATCGATTTAGAAGTAGTAAATGTAGACGAAAAAGGTGAAAAGTTATATGGATAGTTTAGAAATCTCGAGACGCATCTAACGAAGGTAATTAGAGGGTAATTAATCTATAATTAGCGGATGGTTAATGTAGCATTGCTGTTGCAAATCATAGATTAAGTAGGCTCATTAGATTCGTCTCGCGATTTTCAGTCTATCTATATAACTTTTCACATTTTTCGTCTACATTTAATACCCCATCTAAGATTCTCTTTTGATGTGACTGGTGAAAAGATTTCATTTCGGACTAAACAAGGGCCTACAGCCCCACAAGCTGACAGTAGAGCAGGCCGTGTTCCCTAGTCACCCAACTATTCCTCCGTTGGGTCACTTTTCTCTGTTCCTCTCAGCTAATCCCCAGACATCAAGACACAAGAATACCCTGTCGTGTCACCTTGCTGCTTTCTTTTCTTTGAGAATTTGTTAATCACGCGCCGACGACCAGCCGTTATTCTTTCCTCTCGTCCTTTTCTCCTCCATTGCTCACACCCCTCATCACTAGAGGGAGGAAGGTTGGGAGGGAAGAGGCGACTGGCGGCAGATCAAGGAGGAGGAGAAAATAGAGGAGCAATGGTGACAGGCAGCGACAACGCTGCGTTCCCTTCGCCGCCACCACTACGTCCCCGCGCTTCTGCAACCCCATTATCAGCCATAGGAGGTCAGGATTCCCATCTCTTGCTCCATTTTCCACTCTCTTTTTTTTCCCCGAGTTTTATAGGTGCCATTTGCTGCGGCCGCTTTTCTTGTTTGACAATTTTTTTTGCCGTGGCGGCTCAAATTTGCCTTCCATTCTCCATTGATTTGGCCGCGGCCGCCCTAGCGCCACGGGCTGTTTCTTTGAACACCCCCGCATTCAGCGGAACGGAACTACGGGAAAGAAGGCGAAATGCCATATGCAGGAGTTTCACAGCCAAGTGAAAGTTGAACCGGTACCGGTTCCATGTTTTGAAACGAATCACCAAACTGCTGCCCTCAAAATGCTCTGGCTCCCGAAGGGTCATCAGAAGACATTCCTTTTTTTTGGTGCTCCCCAAGAAAGTCAGAAGATTTGTCTACTTTCGTGTCTCTCGTAGGACGTCCCTTCTGAGCAGTTTCTTGAGAAATTCATCAACAGTGTTATGGTACAGGCACAGTTCAGGTTCTTACGGCGTTGACTGCAATGATTTGTAGAGGTCCCATGAGTTGTTTCTTCAGCATTTTGATGTTCTCGCGAGTGTGTGACAAATGCAAACTGGTGTTCACAACTCTATACTTGAAGTTTCCATATTGCCAATTCAAATACAAATCTTGGTGTCTGAAACTTTTTGTGCCTGTTGTGCAGGATATTTTCTGATGTTGCAGAGGACGTAACGGTATCAGTGGATGGGCAATCTTTTCTACTGCACAAGGTTGCATTTTAATAGCTTTGCTTATTTTCTGTTTCCTTTTAAGACAACGTTTATATTTAGTTTATTTTTCTTGTCAATCCCAAGTGTCAGCCTGTTTAGGTCATTGTTTGGACTGTTCAGTTGGGTGGTTGTATTTCTCTTCGCTAGCAATTGAATCCCAAGCTACAGTTTTGGAGAATAGATGTGCCAAATTTAATTCAAGATTGCACGGGCATGTCACTTCTCAGTAAATTGACAAAAGAACCAATGTGTCAGAAATGTCTCACAAAAATAGTACATCAGAAATGGGGTTTTCCTTGCAAATTTGGTTGCGTGAGCTGAGTTCTTGTGTAGTGCTGTTAGTGGTTCATTCTGACAATTTCATAAATGTAATAACTTGCAAAAACAATGGGTTTGAAGTATGAGCTTTTCTCTAATGGCTGAAAAGTAGACAATTAACAGACATCAGGGAATCCACATTTTATATATCTTATTATTATGACACAAATGCATGTAATTTTTTGTTGACTAATCTCTCTGCATAGTCTATGCTGTTGCAAACCACACAAAGCGAAGCAAAGCTTTATGCTTTTTCTATTTTCATCATAGTCTACCCCTGAATTTGTTTTGCAGTTTCCTTTAGTTTCTCGGTGTGGACGAGTACGAAAAATGCTAGTGGACTCCAAGGATCCAGATCTCTTAAAACTGGAGCTTGTAAATGTACCAGGGGGAGCTTTTGCATTTGAACTTGCTGCCAAGTTCTGTTATGGTAGTAATTTTGAGATAACCACGGCAAATGTGGCCCATCTCCGATGCATTGCAGAGTACTTGGAAATGACAGAGGACTATCAAGTGGAGAACCTCATCTTCAGGACAGAGACGTACCTAAATGAGATTGTGCTCAAGAATCTTGACAAATCCCTGGAAGTTCTATGTAAATGTGATGGATTGGACCCAATAGTGGAGGAAGTCGGGCTTGTAGATAGGTGTGTTGATGCAATTGCGATGAATGCAAGCAAGGAGCAGCTAGTTTCAGGCTTGGCTCACTTGGAATGTAATGTGGGATCTGGAAAGTTGCATACTCACCCCCAGGATTGGTGGATTGAAGACCTTTCTGCACTGAGAATCGACCACTATCGGCGTGTGATTGCTGCAATGAGGAGAAATGGGGTGAGGCCAGAAAGTATTGGCACCTCTATTACACACTATGCTCAGATATCGCTAAAGGGTGTTGAAAGACGCCATGTATGGGACTCAGGTCCCTTTGTCGGAGACGATCAAAGAATGATTGTCGAAACACTCATTGATCTGTTGGCGACTGAAAATATTACGACAATTACTTTGTCCTTCTTGTTTGGCATGCTGAGGATGGCAATTGAAGTTGATGCAAGTCTAGATTGTAGAATCGAAGTCGAGAAAAGGATTGGTCTCCAGCTTGAGATGGCATCACTAGATGATCTGCTGATCCCTTCCACGCAAACAAGTGACTCAATGTTTGATGTTGACACCGTGCATCGCATATTGGTGAACTTCTTGCAAAGGATAGACGAAGATGATTCAGGAGAATTGTCACCTTGTGGATATGATTCAGATGGAATGAAGTCTCCAAGTCACAGTTCAGTCCTGAAGGTTGGAAGGTTGATGGATGGTTATCTAGCAGAGATAGCACCAGATCCATATCTGAAACTGCAGAAGTTCATGGCTCTTATTGAACTATTGCCAGATTACGCGCGCATTGTTGATGATGGGCTGTACCGTGCCATTGACATATACCTGAAGGTAAACTTCATTCAATCAGAAATGCCACATTTTTGTAGATGTTTCACCAAATGCAGAGGTTTTGTTAATATACTGTACATATTTGATTCAGTGACAATGAATTCCATATTGTGAGTAGACAGGTTTCCCATCTAAGTAAATACTACCATGTATATACAACATAATTCACTCTTGATGAACATGTCTGTATGCAATCAAATGGAATAAATTCTAGCTGATCAGTGGACTTGATCTCTGCCCCCATTAAAAATTGCCGGGTCAATATTTTAGTCTGAAGGCAAATCTGCATAAATAATTGTCACGGATGAAAAATGTGATAATCAAAGAGAATAATTTAGCTGATGAGTAGACTTTGCTCTATGTCCTGATCAATAAGTAAGTCCTTATGTCTGACCATATATCTTATTCCTCATCAGGCACATCCGTCTCTGACAGAATCAGAGTGCAAGAAGCTGTGCAAGCTGATCGACTGCCAGAAGCTGTCCGGGGACGCGTCGAGCCACGCGGCGCAGAACGACCGGCTCCCGATCCAGATGGTGGTGCGCGTGCTCTGCTTCGAGCAGCTGCGGCTCAAGACGTCCTTCTCAGGCGGCGGATGCGGCGGCGACGGCGGGGTGTCGCAGCGGTTCATGTGCAGCAGCAGCGGCGTGCCGAGCTCGTGCGTGTCCCCGCAGCGCGACAACTACGCGTCGCTGCGGCGGGAGAACCGGGAGCTGAAGCTGGAGATCTCGCGGATGCGGGTGCGGCTGACGGAGCTGGAGCGGGAGCAGGGGCTCATGAAGCAGCAGGGGGTGCGGGGAGGGGACGGGCGGCACGGGGAGGTGAATGGCCGGGCGTTCTTGGCGTCGCTGTCGAGGGGGTTCGGGCGGATCACCATGTTCGGCGGGCCGGAGAAGGGGAGGAGGAAGAAGAGCTCCAGGAGCTCGCAGGGCTCGGAAGCCAAGAACAACCGGAGGCGGCAGCACAAGGCGTCCTTTGCATACGACTGAAAAGCAAAAGCTTGGAACCAACACTGATGGTGAGTGAGCGAGCTAAAATGCTTGATCAAGAATATAACAATAACAGTGGAGGGACAGGCATGCCTGGGGTTTCAGTTGATCACTCGCACGGAGGAAAGGAATTGAAGAGGCAGGTTTAGGAGCTGCAGATCGAGGTAGCTGTGCTTGCTACAAGCTTAATTAGCTGCCGAGCAAGAGTTTAGCGGGAACGCGGAGCACCTGTACGCATCTACATACCTTGACTGTAATACTAGTATGCATCTCCAAACGTACCTTGACTGTAATACCAGTAGTCTAGAGTAGGAGTATACTGTTTTTGGTGGAGCTCCTTGCCTGAATCTGAATGCTTTGACACTTATTTTTCAGACAGTTGATTTGGTGGCATCAAAGACGACGGAGTCGGGTTGTGAGAGTGGCTGCAGTGAAATCCCGAGAACGAAGGATAGGTGTTTATGAGAGTTAGAGTGAAATCCAGTAACGGTGAAATCAAACAGGCCGTGTTCAGTTCCGTAGAAAAGATGAAAAGAGTGAAACTTTATGCATTGGGCTATGTATACTGTAAAAAGAAATGAACTCACACGGTTTGTCTAGATGAATTTTTTTTCGTTTTGTGTGGAACGTGTTTAGGGCAAGTACAACATGTCTACAGCTGCTGTCTGTTCGCCACAAAAGACAACTTGAACAGACAGCTTACAACCGTGCAGACAGCTGTTGTCTATTCAGGTGTTTAATGCATCCTTTGACACACAAACCATGATGATCTAGTGCATACTTGATCTTTAGTCATTTTGTTGCATACAATACAACAGTACACTCAGATATCCACATGATTTAATCATTGGACAATTTAATAAAAAATACCCAACAATTCAGAAATGACAATTGGGATTCATGATTTAATCATTGGACATGGTTAAACACCTTTATATGAAGAAAAGTAAACAAACAGAAAAGAGAGTAAGTTTTTTCCTAAAGTCATTAAACTGTGGTTTTTGGCCAACTTTGAGGGCAATAGTGAGAATTTTTTTGCAGCAAGCTAGTGTGTAAGTAGTAAAATTGAATCCTTTATGTATGGAGACACATTTGAGCCGAAGGTAAGGTCAGAAAATCTCGATTTGGACACTCAAATTTGAATTCAAAGATGGCCGATTGCACTGCAATAAGGGTTACTGATGAAACTGAATGGACCATGTTTGGTATGTTCCAGTTAAGTTCATAAACAGATTTCATCGTTTTCCACTTCCCTTTTTTCCTTTTTCTTTTTTTTTTTCATTTCCTTTCTCTATTATCCAGCGCCCATCGCTAGATCCACCGGAAGCGCATATTCTCTGGATCTCTCTCGTTCTCTCTCGTTCTCTCCGCCACGATGCTCCTCGCACGCACCACGGGCTTCCCCAGCGCGCTGCTCCGGCCTTCCTCCCGTGCTCTCCCCTCCTCCGAGCTGCTGCGTCTACGCACCACCGGCCTCCCTCCCTCCCCCCTCCTCTCCGGCAAGCACGAGCAGCCCTCCCTCTCTGGCTTGCGCGAGTGGCCCCTCCCACTCCGGGCTCGCCGCCCCCCTCCCTCTCCCCCCTCCGGCGGGCGCGGCGGCAGGAACATGTATTGGAGCTCGATTTGATCTTCTTGAAGCTCGATTTGATCTTTTTTGGAGCTTGATTTGGTCCTTTTTCCCCCTCCCTCTCCGGCCGCTGCTCGCCATGGCCGCTATGGCCGAGCTCGATTTGATTTTCTTGAAGCTTGATTTGATCTTTGTGCTTGTGAATATGGCGCGAACCTTCCCCGCTGCGCAACGATCCGGTGGCCGTCGTCTCCCCCGCATCGGCTTCCTACAGCGCTATTCGACTCGTCGCTCCGTCCTGGGAGCACGCGCTCGAGCCGTAGATGAACGAGACGACGACCTCGCCTAGAAGCCGGAGCCGCGGGGGTTTCTGAAAAAGGAGACTGCATGTCTACGGCAGTCGCCGGCCGTTGTACGTGCCCTTTTCGGGCAAAACGTCTCCTTTTCACGAAAAGTATCCCCTCGAGAACCATGTCAGTTCATTTCTATCTTTATGCACGCTCCATAGAAACGGTACTTTTCCGTACTTTCCATCCCTTTTCCTACACTAAACACAGCCTAAACAAGGAGGTACGGTGTTTAGTTCCACTTGAAATTCAAAAAGGTTTCCACCTAGAGAACCGTGTCAATTCATTTCTTCTCTCTGTGCAAACAACCAATCCATTTTTTTACATTTTCCGCGAACTAAACACCCCCAAGGCCTGAGAGAAGCTCATGTGGCTGGTGCTGTTCTACCACCGAAATATAACTAAGGCTCCGTTTGATTCAGGGAGAAGGTTTAACCTCGTCATATTGAATGTTTGGTTACTAATTATGAGCAATAAATATAAGTTATTTACAAAACCAATTGTACAGATGTAGACTACTTTACGAGAGGAATCTACTAAACCTAATTAGGCCATGATTTGACAATGTGGTGCTACAGTGAATATAGTTAGACTTAATAGATTTGTTTTGCGAATACCTCCGTTTATGTAATTAGTTTTATTATTAGCTCATGTTCAATCTTTCTAATTAGCATCCGACGATTCGATGTGACACCTTCTAGTCACTATATCCAAACGCCACATAAGTGAAATTTGAGTGACCAAAATATCTGATCTGGTTTGGATGTGTACGCTAGTTGTTCTCCTTTTCTTTTCAAGATTATTGATAGTGTAAAGTAAACTTTTTTCCAGAAAAAAAACAAAAAGATGAAAGAGAACTTCTACCCAAACCCAAGTCATGAATATCTCTTTGACCTTTTTGATTGCCATCTTTCCTTAGCACGATGAAAGAAGAAAGCTCCAACTGAAGCAACTAGTATCAAATGGCGGAGCCAGCGTGGAGGCTATGGGGCCTCAAGCCCCCCTACCCCAAGAACTTCATTGAAGTACAGAGGAGGAGGGAGAAGGAGAGAAAGGAAGAAGAAAGAGGGGTGGAGGAAAGGGAAGGGGAACGAGCCCCCCAGCCCTCCAAACCTGCTTCTGAACCTTTATTCCATTACGATCGTATATTTGGTCCTTATGTCGAGATGTTGGTAATGGTTTGAGTCACGAATTCATGATTGGTCCTCCATGAGGATGAAGGTGAACAATGACCACTAAGAGGTTGGTTTTAGATCCATGAGTCCATGACTATGCTAGCTAGCCAACCAGGTCGCGCAAATGTACCAAATGTAATACCAACATAGGTGCGTGTGAAACTGGCGTGCGTATCGTTGTACTCTTTTCTCTTTCTCTTAATGAAAGACGTGCTAAGGCACGGTCGTGAAAAAAAAAGACCACTGAGATGCACTTAACTGAAGATCGTCGTGGCGCCCTTGCACACCTCCTACTAAATATGTGCGACTTCATCCATCGGTGTGTTAAGGCAAGAATGAAACTCAAGTGTTAAAGAGTATTGAAGTGAAAATATGCTCATACGGCTGGTGTTTCTCTGCCACATCACTATAGTTTACTGAAATTCAGTAACCAATATATGTGATTATGTGCAAGTCGATTGTCCTCTTTTCCCCCTATCGTGAGAATTAGGCTCCTCGATAAGTCATGTGGCTCCTCTTTCCCCCCCTAGCTAGATAAGTGAATAGGGTAAAGTGGAAATATATTTTCAAGAAAAGTGAAAGAAGAACTGATCGAAAAGTAAGAGAGAACCCGAATCCTATAATAACCTTAGGCATGAATATCTCTTTGAATCTTTCGCGCTGCCTCCAGCAAAAGAAGAAAGCTCCAGCTGAAGCAGTCAGTATCTGAATCTGATCCTCCACTCCACTTGATCGTACTGTGCGTATAAATCTTTTGCGCTTATCTCATTGCACCCCGAGATACCGGTCCCGCCGGCATCCGACGTGGCGAGCTCCCAATGGCGCAGCGTACGGAGGCTGGATTTTTGTGGGCCCGAAGCGTTATCCTCCGACGTGGCAGGACGGAGTCCACGGGATGGAAGAGTTGTCTCGTCGGCGTAGGTCCGGAAGGAATCTGCATCGCTTGTTCATTTGCGGAGACGACTAAAACACGCATCATACAAAGCTAAGATAGCTGCGTCAGTCTTGCACTCTTGCGCTGTTGAAAGCATTTCCAGCTGTGTACGTATTCAGTTGTTGTTTTCGATGACTTGGCATTTTCTTTTCTTTTTCTTCGGCGCCAGTTGACGTTGATGCGTGCGTGGAATTGGCAGATGACACTGTTCGTGCAGCTGCAAACACACAAAACTGAAAATGGAAAACACTTGGTAGCCAGCGTGTTTTAATTTGGATGATGATGTTGCACCTAAGCAAACAGCGTCGTCACGTTGAGAACAACTTTGAGACGGCTCGGCTCGTAGCCGCAGGATAAGGTATGGGGATTTAGCAGTACTGTACGAGACTGGCACAAATAATGAACATGGAAATGCAGCCGTCAAGACGGAGGCCTGTCTGCTGATCTAGTCCAAGCAGAGACTAACGTACTGGGCCACAGCAAGCAGTGACCACTAGTTGAGTTGCCCAGAATTGAGACGTCGATGAACAGGACCGGGACGCCTAAGTAGGTGCTCATCGAGTCGCCTAGCTTGCTCGAATAAACAGCAGCCAAGCAAAATTCCTAGTAGGGTCCAATCAGTTCTTGGACCTTGTTGCGCCCGAATCTATTACTGGCACTAAAACAATTTGCTAACAGAAAGAGAGAGGCCAGCATGGAGTGGAGCGGAATGGAGTCGGCCTCTACCTCTATATATGGGATGACATGGATGCGCGGCTGCTCAGAGTTGGGCAACGTGTGCGCAGTCGCATGCAAGGCCAAGCCACCTCCAGCAGCTAATTCAGCATGTCTGCAGCTTCCTCCATGGACAGGATCACCCAGTGGTATGCGTCCACACTCCTGCTTCAACAATCCAGTGGGGGATGCTGATGAGTGTGTTCATGTGTTTTCTGCAGGGTTTCGACCCAGGAGATCCCTGCCGACCTCACCATCCGGATCGCCCACTCCACCTTCCCTCTCCACAAGGTACTTACTAGTACTACGTTGATGTTCATCAGAAACTGAATTCCACAAATTCATGGCGGGAAAATACAAACCTCTGTAAATTTACGATTCATCTCAACGAAAAGAAAACTTTGAAACCATTGACCACGACACGTACTAAGAGGATTATATATAGCGAAGTGATCAAACTCTGCTTTCTAAATGAAACTTTCAAATGAGGCTGAAACACGATCATGAACTGACGTGAACGACGAACTCTGCCTGTGTTGTACTATACCCTAGGCGGTGATGGTGCCCGTGTGCGGGTACATCCGCCGTGCCGTCGCCGGCGGCCACAAGGACAAAGACAAGGACCCTTCCGCCGCCTCCGTGGAGCTCGACCTCTCCGCGATTCCAGGCGGCGCCGACGCGTTCGAGAAGGTGGCGCGCTACTGCTACGGCGCCAACTTCGAGATCAACGCCCCGGAACGCCGCGGCGCTCCGTTGCGCCGCGGCGTTCCTGGACATGGCGGACCTCCCCCGCCGCGTGGACGAGTTCCTGGCGCAGGCCGCGCTCCCGAGCGCCGTGGCCGTGCTCCGGTCCTGCGAGGTCCTCCTCCCGGCCGCCGAGGAGCTCGGCGTGGCGCGCCGCGCCGCGGACGCCGTGGCGCTCCGCATCTGCAACGAGGCGCTGTTCCCGACGAGGTCGTCGCCGCCGGGGTGGTGGGCCGCCGAGCTCGCGGCGCTCTCGCCGGCGTCGTTCCAGAAGGTCGCCACGGCGCTCCGCTGCCGCCGCGCCTCCCCCGAGGTGCTCGCCGCCGCGGCGAGCGCATACGCCGAGCTCGCGCTCGCCGAGGTCCTCGCCGACCCCAGCCGGGCGGATCAGCGCGCGTTGGTCGAGTCCGTGGTGGAGGTGCTCCCTTCGGGCGCCGACGCGCCGATCCCGGCGGCGCTGCTATGCCGGGTCCTAAACGCCGCCGTGAACAGCGAGGCGTCCGCGAAGACGTGCCGCGACCTGGAGCTCCGCGTGGCGGCGGTGCTGGAGCATGCCACCGCGGGCGACCTTTTCAGCGTGGCCCTCGACGGCGCCGGTGAGCGCGTCCGGAACGCCGACACCGTGCGGCGCGTCGTGGCCGGCGTTCGTGGAGCGGCAGCAGGCGGCGGATAGCCACCAAGGGGAGCGGAGGAACCGGCGGTCGTCGATGTCGGAGGTGGCGGATTCGTCGGGCAAATCGGCGATGGAGAAGGTTGCGCGGATGGTGGACGAGGTGGCGGCGGAGATGGCGACGGAGGAGTCGCTGGGGATCTCGAGGTTCGTGGGCGTGGCGGGGGCGGTTCCCAAGGAGGCTCGTGCGTGTCACGACGGGGTGTACAGGGCGGTGGATATCTACCTGAAGACGCACCCGGCGCTGGACGAGATCGAGCGGGAGAAGGTGTGCAGCGTCATGGACCCGCTCAAGCTCTCCTATCAGGCACGCCTCCACGCCTCGCAGAACAAGCGGTTGCCGCTCCAGGCCGTGCTCAGCGCGCTCTACTACGACCAGCTCAAGCTACGCAGCGCCATTAGCGCCGGCGGTAGTGAGGACGCCGACGATTACGACACGCGGTCCGCAGCAGAGCAGGCGCGCGCGCAGGCGATGGCGGACGCGTCTCTTGCGAGGGAGAACGAGGCGCTGCGATCGGAGCTCGCGCGGATGCAGGCCTATGTCTCCGGGATGCAGCAGCAGCACAGCAAGGGGAGCGCCTCGTCGAGGGCGGCATCGCCGGCGGAGAAGAAGAAGAAGGCGAGCTTCGCCTTCTTGGGGTCGGTGTCGCGGACGCTGAGCAAACTGAACCCGTTCAGAGGCGGCGGATGGGCCATCAAGGACACGGCCAGCGTCGCCGATGGAGGACGTCACAGCAGCAGCAATGCAGCGCAGCAGCATGTGGTGAAGCCCAAAAGGAGGAGGTTCTCCATCAGCTAGCTAATCATCATCTTGATTTAGCCATTTAGGAGGAGAGTGTGGCTTGTAGTTTCACTATTATATATGTTTGTTTATTTATCAGATTTATTTGTCCTGTGCTATACATACTAGTAATCTAGTATATACAAATGTATACCATGTGCGATTGCTTTAACAAAAACACATGTATATTGTATTATTGTTGAGATCACACTGTTTGTGAGTTTTTAGCTGCAACTTTATTTAACACTTTCCTCCATCTACCCCATCTAATCCAACTGTCATTGGAGTTGGAGAAGAACACCAAGGAAGGACCTGGATAGATTGTTGTATTTCTTTATTTATATTTTCATTTTTGCAGTTCTCCTCACATTGGGAAAAAGGAGAATGGCCTTTTTCATACTTTCATTTACTGCTGATAAAGAAGCCGTTTCATTTTTGCAAGCCCAATCAACAGTTCCATTTCATCATCAACCCAACAAAAAGGGCTCCACATCCGGAATTACTGGACGCTTGCTTTGCTTGCGCCGCCGACTAACCCCAGGTACTACCATTGCCTCGCGCCTTCGCCCCCCTTCTTCCCCTCATCTCTCCTCCTCCCCGCACTCATGTTTCACTATTATATTTGTTTTTAATTTTTATTTGTGTTGTGTTGTACTAGTATATGTAAATGTACACAACGTGTGCTTGATTTAAGAAAAACACCAAATTACATGTATATTGTATTATTGTTACATCACACTTTAATTAGGCCGGTTTCAGTGGGTTTCATATAGAGTTCTCATAGAGAGTTCTATCGCATTAAATTCTATGTTACATCACCACTTTTACTAGCGTGGCGAGGACAGATGAAAGAGTTTCATGAAATGAGAGGGGAGTTACATCCACATGAAACTTATCTAGCATAGTTACTAGATAACTATGGAACGAAATTAAATGTACACTGATATTGGCCTTATGAGCATTTAGCTGGCACTTTATTTCCAGTGACACCTTTTTTCCCATGTAACATATTATATTTTTTATTTCAGATTTTACTTTTGTAATTTTAAGATGTACTATACCAACTTGCTGATTTAATTTGAAAAGGTTGCCACATTATTTTTGATCAAATGTTGCCCTAGCATTCTTTTTTGTTAAGTGTTGCCTCACTTTTTTATTTTTCTTTCCTAATGCACGGGGGTAGCACCTATAAATTTCAACTTAGCTGCTCTCAGATTAAGGCTATCTGCACTCGTCATACTCTATCTCTAACATTTAAACGGAATATTCTGTCCTGATCATCAAGATTCTTTACTTTATACCCGTTTTTTTCGCACTCGTCAACATTTATATCTCATACTCTATAACACCTATACTATATTTTATTCAACCATCCCAATTACCATCTCTCTCCCCTCCATCTTTTCTTTTTTTCACCTTCCTTCTTCCCCTCCTCTTTTTTTCTCTGCCGCCCCTCTCTAGATCCTTCTCCATCCGGCCTCCAGCTCGAGCGCATGGCCTGTGGATCCATGGGCGCGGGAGGAGAGGCCAGCCAGGGCGGGGTCGACGCCGCCCCGCTTAGATCGACGGGCTCCTCCGGCATGGCGTCGCGGGACCCTTGTGACACCCGGCCCATTTGTTTCGGCCCAGTAGTGGCCTGTTAGCGCGGTGTGCGCGAGTTTAGTTCTACCTTGTTAGTTGAGCAAGCGTGGAGCCAACTTATAAGCCTTTGCCTCCAGCCATAGCACCTTCGGGTTAACCCTTTTACACGAAGCGAGGACGAAAGTGTAAGAAGGGTGCTATGTGTACGCGTGCCCCGCCCCTCGGAAGGGCTGGGCGGTGCGGCTTTGGAGGGCGGGGTGTTACAACCCTCCCCTGCTCATTGCTCAGTCCTAGGAGCTCGTCGTGCCAGCCCTGGTGC
Organism: Urochloa ruziziensis; assembly: GCA_015476505.1. Taxonomy (NCBI): domain Eukaryota; kingdom Viridiplantae; phylum Streptophyta; class Magnoliopsida; order Poales; family Poaceae; genus Urochloa; species Urochloa ruziziensis. The sequence continues at coordinate 14,260,043 of CM027123.1, forward strand.
AGAGCTCAGCGGCAGCGCCAGGCCGGCGTGGGGCAGAGGCTCTGGACGCCGGGTCACAGCTCCGGTGGGTCGATCTGCGCGGGGTAGCGTGTCCAGGCAGCGAGCTGCGGGCGGCGCGGATCTCCCCCACGCCGGCTCTCGCCGTCTCCCCTTCTCTTCCCCTGCGCGCGGGGCGGCGCGAGCCGGAGGCAGGGGCCTCCACCCCAGCGCCTTCCGCGGCTCACCCGTGCGCTGGTGTGCCGCCGCCGCCATGGATCGAGCTCGCGCGCGGACCCTGGAGGTCGCGGCGGAGGCGACGAAGAAGCTCGGGTCCGATGGCCGGTGAAGCTTCGTTTCCCTCTCTCCGGCGCCGGCCCTCCTCTGCTCCCTCCCCTTCCGCTGAGGCAGGGCCGAGAAGCAGAGGACACGGGGTAGCAACGGCCGAAGGCGGGCCCCACGTCACGGTGCCTAAGCTACCTGTGGCGTGCGGGAGGCCGTCTGCCTGGGAAGAGTACGAGGGAAAGTATCCCGCTGCAGCTGTGGGTACTCTATATCGGTACTCGAGTACCGGTAAAAAAAACCGATGTGGATGAGCGGTAATAAGAATTAAATGAAGAGAATTTCAGGTTAATAAAGTTTTGAACACTGAAGTTGTCGTCGGTCCCTAGATTCCTTCAGTTAGAACTGACATCGACGGCGGTGACTTTGCCAGCCGCCAAGAGCGTGACACAAGCTTGGAGCGGAGACCTTGACCTCGACACATGGACAGGGTATGTAGTGCACGTGGGTTTGGTGGCCCTATCTAGTCCTACACAAGCAGCAGATGCAGAATTGTGTACTGCCCGATAATTACAGTCCCATGGGCAAGGACAGCCATCCATTACGTTGCTGCTTAGTCCATTATTGACTTTCCCTTGAACCTTCATCGCATTGGGTTCTCTTCTTCGTCTCTCTCAGCTCGCGGCAGCATCAAGCATTCAGATTGCGGGAGGAAAATGCAAGGTGGCCTGGACAAAAGCTTGCATGCCTACAAACTAGGCGGCCTAGGCATATTAAATCTGAAGGAAGTTTGCCCGCGCCCTCCGTCTGCGCTGGCTCTGGCAGGAATGGAAGACGCCACACAAACCTTGGGTTGGCACGCGGTCCCGTGCAACGAGAAAGACCGATGCCTATTCGCAGCAGCCACAACAATCACAATAGGAAATGGAGAAACTGCAAATTTTGGCAATCTGCGTGGATGCAAGGGCCTCTCCCCCAAGAACATTGCGCCGACCATCTACAAATCTCTAGAAATAAGCGGCGCACAGTAAGGAAGCACTGACAGGAGATGCATGGGTGCGAGACATCAACCCAACGGCCCTCACATCCAGTACGAGCATCCAAGAATACATCACGCTTTGGATGAAACTTAGAGATGTCCAACTCACGGAGGGGTTCCAAGACTCGATCATATGGAAGCTAACAAAAAACGGTGAGTAACTCACAGCTTCGGCTTACGAGGCACAATTCCAAGGCACCATCCATCCCACATGGAACCCTTATTTGGCGCCCATGGGCAACCGCCAAAGTGCAAGTTCTTCTCCTGGCTAGCATACCAGAACGCCTATGGACGGCAGACCGCTGATCACTAGAGGCTGGCCGAATCAAAAGACTTGCCCACTGTGCTACTGCCAAGACGAAGGACGCTGTTGCATCTACTGACACAATGCCGCTACAGTATAAGGGTCTGGGACCAAGTCTTCCACTGGGTCTCGGCGCATGTCCCCCTCGAGGGGGGATTGGACGACTTCAACTTCCATTGAAGAATGGTGGAACAGCATAGGCTCCACACGTGATGCCCCACTTAAAGGGCTGAGATCGCTAATCATACTAGTCTCCTGGGAAATCTGGAAGGAGCGAAACGCAAGAATTTTTCAAAAGCGTTTCTCACAACACAGTCAGTTACGCTAAAGATTAAAGAGGAGGCGTCGGTTGGGCCATGGCCGGAGCGAAGCACCTGGGCGGGCTAATCCCGCACGTTGTGTAAATACATACTTAGCGCGAATGTAAGTTTTTTCCTTAAAAGGCCTAGGCCTATTGTACATCTTCTCTATTAATTAATACAAATTCGGCAGTCTTTGCCAGGTTTTCGTGTTCAAAAAAAAAAAAAAGCATTCAGCTTTAGCTTGCATTGGTGGCTGGCTACTGCCAGACATGAGCAATCAGCGATCGGCAGCTCCATTCGCAGTGAGTCCTGATGATCCACACACACGCCCCCGTTCTTTACAGTTGCCTTGCCAGACCACCACCAGGTTCGATCGATTCTTCTGGAATTAATAAGCTCCTCCTTATTGCGCATGCCCCTAGCCCAGGGGCAGCAGCAGGTCCATGGACGCGGTCGTGATGGGGGCTCTGTCGAGCCTCATGGTCAAGCTCGGCAAGGTGCTCGTCGGCGAGTACAATCTGCAAAAGGGGGTGAAGGGAGAGATCATGTTTCTTCAACCTGAGCTTGAGAGCATGCAGGGTGCCCTCCAGGAGATAGCTAATGTCCCGCCTGACCAGGTTGATAATCAGGACAAGATCTGGGCCAGCGAGGTGCGGGAGCTGTCCTATGATATAGAGGACAGTATCGACACATTCATGGTGCGCTGCAACGACGATAATGGCGAGCCGTCGGACGGGCCACATGACATGAAGACGTTCATTTACAGGACCATAGGTTTGTTGACAAGCTACCGTATTCGCCGTAAGATTGCTACTGACATCAGAGGCATCAAGAGGCGTCTCATAGAGGTGCGTGAGAGGCGTCAGACATACAAGATCGACGGTGCTGTAGCTAAGCCTGCCACCGTTGATTCCCGCTTATGGGCTCATTACACAGAGCTCGTTGGCATTGACGACACAAGAGATGAGCTAATTAAGTTTCTGGGAGAAGATAATGATGAAGCGCCCATGAAGGAAGGCAAGATAGCTTCCATAGTTGGATTCGGGGCTTGGGAAAGACAGCTCTTGCTAATGCGGTGTATGCCAAGATTGAAGCACAATTCGATTGCTGCGGATTTGTTTCTGTGTCTCAAAACCCTGATATGAAGAAATTATTCAAGGCCTTGCTCTCTCATCTTACTGGCAACAATATCAAAGAACAGTATGAATTGGATGACAAGTGGCTCATAGATGAACTGAGAGGATTCCTTGAAGGGAAAAGGTATGAAAGTACAATTGCTGTCAATCTGTATATACGACTTTTCTTTCTTGCAATTTTGCAATACTAGCTAGCAAGGTGGTCCAAGAAAATTATGTGGCTAGATTTGTTACACCCAAATTATCATGGAAATCTGCTGTGTGATTGCCATATAAAAATCTATCTGCATCGAGATGAACCTTGACCACCCAAATTATCAAAATGGTACACACCAAAATAGTAATTAAGATAAGTTGGACACACCAAGATAGTAATATGTGCAGACTAGGTCTTTTTTACTCTTGGTTATTAACTAAAAGGCTACACCGGCACATTCTAGCTCTTGAAGTTAAACGAGGAGGGTCTTTTTTTAACAAATTACAAAATGTTCATGCATCATGCATGTGCTGATTGAAGGGAAACCACATGCATTTAATTACTGCATATTGGTAGAGACTAGCTAGAATAATATAGAAATAATTACGATAGTAGATTTGTTTTTTTTCCCTGTATAGAGCAAACTTATGTTGGGAAATGGAGAATCCCAAGTTCCATGGACGTGCTAATCTAGTTTATTTACTATCTGTCTTTGTTTAATTTCCCAATATTTTTATACGCATCCAATTGTACATGAGGAAATTAACACACCAATGTATAATTTGGATTTTTGTGTTACCCAATTTGTAGGTACTTTATTATTATTGATGACATATGGGATATCTCAGTGTGGAAAACTATAAGATTTGCTATGCCAGATAATAAGTGTGGATACAGAATTATCACAACTACTCGTGTTCTTGATGTTGCTGAACAAGTCGGTGGTGTTTACCATATGAAACCTCTTTGTCCTCACAGCTCTAAGATATTACTGTATAGCAGAATATTTGGCAGTGCAGATAAATACAGTAATGCCAAATGTCCTGATGAGCAACTAGTTGAAGTATCTGATAAAATACTTAAGAAATGTGCCGGTGTGCCATTAGCTATACTTACGATAGCTAGTTTGCTGGCTAGTAAAGGGAAAAATAAACTGGACTGGTTCGAGGTGTGCAACTCTATTGGTGTTGGGCTTGAGAATAGTTTCGATGTGGAGAATATGAGAAAGATTTTGTCATTTAGCTACTATGATCTACCATCCTATCTAAGGAAATGCTTATTGTACTTAAGTGTGTTTCCAGAAGATGATGAAATTGACAAAGATCGGCTGATACGGATGTGGATAGCTGAAGATCTAATCGGATATGAAAAACAAGGGAAGAGCTTATTTGAAGTAGGAGAGACTTACTTCAATGAGCTAATAAACAAAAGTATGATTCAACCTGTGTATGATGACTATGAAGTGGTAATATCTTGCCATATACATGACATGATTCTTGATCTTATCCGTTACTTGTCAAATGAACAAAACTTTGTTTCTATATTGTACGGTATCGATGTGGATCGGCCATCTCCATCAAAAAAGGTTATTCGGAGGTTATGCCTTCATAACAGTAAGGAAGATCATGTTACATCTGAGACAACTATGAGCATGCAACAAGTGAGATCAGCTGTTGTCTTCCCAGCAGCTATTAATCTAATGCCAGAGCTTCGGAGCTTCAATGTTTTACGTGTACTGGATTTGCAAAGTTGTTATCTTTCAGAAGCTTACAGTCTTAAATATCTTGGAACTTTATTTCACTTGAGGTATCTGGGACTAATGAACACAAGGATTAATCACCTCCCAGAAGAAATAGGAAACCTGAAACTTCTACAGACTTTGGACATAAGTATGAACCCCATTCTTTCGTTGCCAACAAGTATTGTTCAGCTAAGACATTTGACGTGCCTAATTCTTCCTGGCCATCATACAAATTTAACAAGCAGGATTGGCGGACTCACAGCGCTTGAAGAGCTATCATTGTTAGAAGTTAAGGACAGTGGCTCTACAGGCATTATAGAAGAACTGGGCAACCTAACAAGACTTAGGGTGCTGACTATGTCTTGGACAACTGAAATGAATGAAAGTCTTGAGAAAAGTATGGTGGAGTGCCTGAACAAGCTGCGAAAAATTCAGCGTCTAGGTATTTTCACCGCAGACGTCGAATGCAACTTGGTTGGCTGGGTCCTTCCTCCACATATCTCTAAATTAGAACTGTGTTATTGGTTCTCTACGCTTCCGGATTGGATAAATCCCTCGCTTGGGCACCTCAGGTTTCTACAGATCCACGTGAGGGAGCTGTCGCAGGAGGATCTTCAAATCCTTGGGCGGTTACCGGGCCTCCGCTATCTGTATCTGTGGGTGGACCACGAGAATCTCGGAATCACTCGGAGATTCACTGTCGGAGCTTGTTCGTTCCCAAGCCTGGTAGAGTGCAAGTTTGGGAATTTGGAGGATCCATGGAGTTCCGGCAAGGCGCTATGCCGAGGCTCAAAGACCTTACCTTCTCGGTCCTTGTGCAGGACGCCACTGATTTGGGCCTTGGGAACCTGCAGTCACTGCAAACTTTGGGAGTCTCGCTCATATCTGGAGGTGCTAGCGAGGAGGAGGTGGAGCAAGTGAAGGCAGCGGTGAGGCACGCCATGGAAGTCCATCCCAATCATCCGTCCCTTGATATATATTGATGGAAAGAGATCAGTCATTGATATTCTCTTTGGCCCTGTTTAGATACAGAAAAAGGGTCATCTTTTCATGAAAAAGTTATCCAGAATCGTGTCAGTTCATTTCTATCTCTATGCACACTTTTATAAAAACAGTATTTTTCTGTACTTTTCATCAATTTTTCTCGATCTAGGGAGAACGAGGCACTGCCATGGTGCCACCGGAGCAGCAGCGCATGTCATCATCTCTGAGCACGGTCATGTGATTTTAGTTTCACTATTATGTTTTTTGTGTTTGTGTTGTGCTATACTATACCAATGTTATCCTAAACGCTAAACGGTAAACAGTCGGTCACCCACGGTTTAGCTCATTATACGGACTACACGGCCAATTAAACGGATTAAACGGCCATTAAACGGGCTAAACGGGTGATTAAACGGACACAGTTAGGCACTGATGTGTAGCGTTTACACGACGTGTAAACGGGTCGTGTAAACGGGTTAAACGGCCGTTTAGACGAACAATGTACTATACTAGTATAAATGTATACCATGCATGTGTGCTTGGCTGCTTGCTTTAAGAAAAAAAATAAGACAGACTTGTCAGTTTTTAGCTGCAAATTTATTTAACACTTTCCCCCATCGATCTAGTCACTGATCTATATATATCATCAAGTTGTCAGTTGGAGAGGAAGACCAAGGACGGACCAGGATAGATTATTGTATTTTCTTTATTTCATATATTCGTTTTTGCAGTTTCTCTTCACTTTGGAAAAAAAAGCGTTTCATTTTAAGCCTTTATTATTCTTGCTGGGCCTAATTAAATGGTCTGGGCTTCGGAAGCTCATTTACAGCCCAATCAACAGTTCCATTTCATCATCAGCCCAACAGAAGACCGCATTCCCGTGGAAAATCCTCATCGTCCTAGAGGCTTTGCTTCCGCCGCCGGCGACGAACCCCAGGTATCTGCCTCGCCCTCTTCTCTCATCTCATCCATCTTCATGCATTCACTTCGTAAGCCGTCACTGTGCGAGGGCAGAAATCTGTACTGCTCTGCTGTTTCAGTGGTCAGGGTCCCTTCAGCACGCGCGCCCAAAAAATTTGTTCACGATTCCGTTTTCCAATCATTTTGTGCTTTTGCGCTTGCGATCTGTGAACTAGATGCGTTCGTGAGATTGATATTGCATCAAAGGCGATGAACCGTCATTTATTACAGCCATTACAGGGCTGGTTTAAAACTTTAAATAAGTGTTGGTTTGCTTCCATTACATGCCCGTCAGGTGTTTGGTTCTATGCTTACTCGCATGCCTCCTTGTTTTCTTCTTCGTTTCATCATGCCTTGTTGTTTTCTGCAGGATGGCGCAAGTTCAAGGTTCACCGCCATGGACTGACCTCCCACCAGAGCTCCTCGGTCTGGTGTTCCTTTGCCTCCCTACGCGTGCTGACCGAGCCTTCTTTCCTGCCGTTTGCCGCGCGTGGTGCTCCGCGTCACGACAGTGCCGCCTTCCCTTGCCATCACCAGTGCCGTGGCTCATGCTACCAGGCGGCAACGTCATCAGCTTCCCTCATGGCAAAACCTTCCAGTTGCTGGAGGGCGTGCGCTACCACAACTCTTGTGGCGAGTGGCTTCTCTTGTCCCGGGATGACGGCAGCTGTTTCTTGATGAACCCATTCACCAAGGCTACCATGCCGCTTCCGAGCCTGTCTTCGTACAGCTACTACGAAGAGCCTGTGGAAATCCCCGAAGATTGTATGCCTCAAGGGAATGAAGCGCCGTGGTCACACAACAAGGATGCAGATGAGATATCTGTACTATCGCTAGTTGTGTGCTCCACACGCCTCATTGCTGCTATAATCGCTGTTGGTGATCTCGGTACAATTGCACTATGCCGGCCAGGGGATTCTGCATGGTCAGTGAGTTCACATGAGAAGTGCAGGTGGCTCTCAAACATGGTCTTCTTCCAAGGGAAGCTCTACGCTCTTGACAGCAACACTGACCCTGAGGATCTTATTGCCATTCACATTGTGGATGATCGTGACTGCAATGCGCCAAGGGTGTCTAGAATTGAGCGCCTCCTTCAAGGAGCCTCGTTGCCACCTCAAGCAGTTTTCCTCTGCCAGCACTACCTCCTAGAATCCCATGGCACACTACTAATGATCCGCAGAAAGCTTTTCTATGAAGCAGAGCACTCATCTGAAAGAAGATATAGTGACACTTTTGTGGCTGGTACCAGCGAGATTGAAGTGTTTGAGGCTGACTTTGAGGAGGGCTTGTGGTCTGAGGTGAGGACTTTGGTGAATGACCAGGTGTTGTTCCTTGGTCGAGGATGCTCGAGAGCTGTCCAAGTATCTCCATACGATCTTTCACGTGACTGTCTCTCCTTCATAGATGATTATACTGACTGGTTTTGGAAGAAAACAACTACATCTTGCGGAGTGTATGACATGAAAGATGAGAAGGTCTATTCGTCCTTGCCTATGGTATCATGGAAGAGCGGAGATGTCCCAGCAACCTGGCTTTTCTCACAGGGTACACATGCTCTTACTTTTTTCTTGCAGGATTTAGCAACATGTTAAAATAAATTGCCTTGATATTTTTCTCAGCAAAATCGAATTAGTTCTCTTAGACTATGAATAGTCGTCCGTTCTTGCCCATGTGTTGAATATTCGAGTAGATGACTAGAGTCTGAAATCATGTGTTGTCATAAAAACTAAGCCTTATTGGTCATCTGAGCCGCAAACACCGTGTGAGTTTGGGCTGTTTTTTGAAATGCAGGTAAGACAGATTAAGTCGCAAGCAGCAGGTGGAACATCCACAGGAGGTTGTGGAGGCTGAAGAAGAGGATCCTCAATGTGGAGGGCTTTCTTTTTCTTTTTTTTTTTAAAATGTGGAGGGCTTGTACTGCTTGTCAAAAACCGCTAGAAAGGGCAAAAGAAATCTTGATGCAGTGGTGTGTTCCTACAGAAAGGGCTATGATGCCACTCAGATGCGTCTGTAATTATCCCTCTTATAATTAAAGACCCTCTCTATGTTTGCTATGAGTGAGTGCTTGAGAATTTGAGTTGACGAGGATCCTTTGGTAACATGATTGATGGTTGTTTATGTAACATTATTGGTGTGGTTTCTGTGCTGGATATAATCAAGTCCCAAGGGATCCTGTACATAGTAGAGAAACAAGGAGAGAATGGCGAGGCCTGTGCAGGTGTGAGCGTGGTCCAGTCCAGTGATATGATTGGCATCGTGCTTGTACTTTGAAAGAGATTTGTTGGAATCCAGAGAGGGAAAGGTTGGCATGCCCGGTGAAGGCAACATGCATACAATCCAATAAGCTTTGTTCCATGGCCATCTTGACTTTGATGGTGCAAAAATGCTTAGAGTGAATGACTAGGTTCTGTATATACGTGCCCCAGCTCACATTACAGCCGTAAGACAGATGATGAGCAGGAGGTTAGGGACAAATCTTCCATAATTGACATGGAGTCGAGCAAACGTCCCTTTGACCATGCCTGGGTGGCATGCCATCAGCTGCCCCGTGTCCCCACTAGTCAGTCAGAGACGGAGAGAAAGCAGAGCACAAGTCAGAATCAGCAACTGCAGAAGGAATTCGGGTCACTGACCTGCGGGGCCCACGACTCTGTTCTGATCTGTGCAACCAAAAACCCTCCCAAAACCACCCACCCCCGCCTCCTCTGCTCGTTCCTTCCGGGCGATTCCTTCTCCCCTCCACTCCTCGCCATCCCGCGTCCACCAATCATCATGGACGCCAACGATCGCCCGGCCCACGGGAGGAGGGGCCGCCGCCGATTCCGCGGCGTGCGCCAGCGCCCGTGGGGCAAGTACGCCGCCGAGATCCGCGACCCCAACCTCGGCAAACGCATCTGGCTCGGCACCTTCGACACCGCCGAGGAGGCCGCCGCCGTCTACGACGCCGCCGCCATCCGCCTCCGCGGCCGCCGGGCCGTAACCAACTTCCCCGTCGTCTCCACCTCGCCGCCGTCCTCCTCCTCCGCTGTCCGGCCCGCGCCGTCGGCGATGACCTCGACGACCATCCATTCGACTCCTCCGGCGCAAGCGCAATCCTCGGAGGCGGAGACCTCCTCGGCCTCTCCTCCATCCACCAAATCCGTGGAGGTCACGGGGATGCGGTGGTTTGAGGACGAACCGTTGGAATTGATGGAGTTCCGCCTGCCGCCGGCGACGGGGAGTCCGTGTGAGTTCGGCGAGCTGGGTGATCTCGACGACCTCTTCGAGATGATGAAAGGAGTGTAGGCGAAGAACTAGTCAAAAGATTTTGTTTTGTTTTAGGAGGAGGTGGTGCATGGAATCAATTTTGGTCAGAATGTCATCTGACAACTTGCTGTATCTGTCGTGTCGTGGCTCACAAATCCTGCAGAAATCCAACCAGATTTTAAGCCTTGCGTGTGATTAACCAGATTTTTTTGGGGAGCAAATTAGGAATCAGGTGCTCTGCTTTTCATTATACTAGGAGAAGCAGTGTTGATCACCGCAAGATCATAAAACTAGAAAGAAAAAGTAATGTCAAAGGAGAAAACAAAAACGAAATGGACCGGCCGGTCGGTTCGAGAAGCTGGTGTTAATCTGTCGCCTCTATCCTCATGGCTCATATACATTCAGTATTTCAGTTCAAAATATACATTCAGTAAACATCGGCAAAGCTCAGTTGGATTTACAAGGAACATGAGAAGCCAGGTCTGTAAAAATCATTGACCTGACAAGACAATTGCCTCGTCGTCCTTTGCAGCGCGGAGAATTTGTATGCCTAAAAGATTGATAAGCATGTTAGAAGAAAGCAACACGTAATGATTCAAGGCAAAGCATGGAGCCCAGCCACCATGCACAATGGGGCTCCTCTGGACAATTATTCTGAGAGTCAAACAACATCACCAAAAAGGAAGATGCAGCCGCAGCAGCACTATGCTCTGTCTATGTCTAACAGCAGAATTTAGTGTATGAATTCCAAGTTTACAACAAGAAACTGCATCCTCATGCAAAGTTTATCAAGCAAAACTTCCACCCACTGCTAATGCATAACAGGAAGCAGATAAACTGTTAACTGATCTGTTTGTGCCATCAAATTCTGTAGTTTACCGAACTCTTGAGCGCACAAAACAAGCTGCAAAACCAGGATCATACAAATGAAATCAGTCTCCCGACTAAAATGCCAGAAGCTACCATACAACAGACTATAGTGCTATGGTTTGCAATATAATAAAGATATAATCACGAGGTACAACAAAAATCTTGTTGCAATTGCTCAACCGTATTGAATGAGATAACTTGCCAAAGAGCTATACTGAAGAAACAGCAGGTGTGTGTATGATACTGATGATTCTTCAAAAGAAAAAACCTTATCGCTTGGAGCAAAGTAGCAGATGAAAAACAATGGCGGCCAGGAGGAGAGAACGAATGATAACCTCTTCGCAACGGTTGGTGGGTCCCACGTGTCATCCACCGGATAACAAGCGCCTCGAGAAACCGTTGGAGGCGTTGACCAAGGGAATTTCTATTTTGCGGTCGCCCGCACGGGGGGCGCCGTGCGCTCGGTCGCCCCCGGCGGGCCCCGCTCCACGGCTCACGCCTCCCCACGCACGGGAGCTACGCACGTTTGACGAAAAAATACTCAGGCGGCGGGCCCCACCCATTATAGTACATTAGTATGCTCCTTTGTAGGAAAAAAGTTGTACAACATAAAAAACTGTCAAAAAAGAGAAAGTTTTACGAAGAAATATTTTTGCATAAAAAAATCTTTGTTCGCGACAAAATTTTTCAGCGTCGATTTTGTTCAAAAATTTTTTGACAAACTTTTGATTGCTTGCTTGCGACAAAATTTTTCGGCGTCAAATTTTTTGCAATAAATTTTGCTTGCGATAAAATTCTTAGGCGTCAAAATTTGTTGCAAAATTTTTCAGCGCCAAAATTTTTATAACAAAATTTTTCAACGCAGAAAATTTGCAACAAAATTTGGTCAACAAACTTTTTGAGAAAGGGACGAATGGGTGTTGGGTCCCTCACTTAGGGTCCGCCACGTGCGGTGCGCACCGGCGGTGGAGGCGCCGCGTGGCCGCTTGGGGGGGGGGGGGGGGGGGGAGCGACGAGCGCCGAGCGCGTGGGGCGCTCGGCCCGCTGCTCTTAATCTTGGGATCGCGGTTGACCAATCCCACCATGGAATCACCGTGGAATCCGACGTGTCCTCGCCACGTGCTTCCAGCAACGCCGCGCGTGTCACTCCTCCGCTGCATCCTGCTCGCCTGCTGCATCCCCGTCATGCCGCCGGACGCCGACGAGTGGGCGCTGGTGGAGCGCCAGGGCCCGCACCTGCGGGCGTCGGGGCAGCCCTTCGTCGTCCACGGCTTCAACACCTACTGGCTCATGTACTTCGCCGCCGACCCCGCCACGCGCCCCACGGTCACCGCCGCCCTCGCCGAGGCCGCCGACGCGGGGCTCAACGTGTGCCGGACATGGGCCTTCAACGACGGTGGATACCGCGCCCTGCAGCTGAAGCCATTCTCCTACGACGAGGAGGTCTTCCAGGTGAGCGCGGGCGCCTTTCCTTGGGCATGGCAGCACGACGAGTGTTTGGTGAAATGCGCGGCCGAGTGGAATGTTTGCTGATTTAATCAAGTTGTTTGTTTGGACGGGCCTTGTCATTTTGGCAATCTTCTCATGTGAATGCGGTGCATATTACATTTGATTTGATATTTTGATTGAGCTAATGGCCCTTGTCCAATTAGTAAGTATGGCATGGGCGTTTCTTTATGTTTTCTGTATCTCAGTCAAAGGCTTATCTAGATGCACTAATAATAACTAAGCTTAGAACTCCATTCCTGTCAGGCATTAGATTTCGTGATCAGTGAGGCAAGAAAGCATAAGATGAGGTTGATACTGTCACTGTGTAACAACTGGGAAGACTATGGAGGTAAGGCACAGTATATAAGGTGGGGACAGGAGGCTGGATTGGATCTTACTTCTGAAGACGACTTCTTCTCTGATCCCATAATTAAGAGCTACTACAAAGCTTTTGTTGAGGTAAACATTTCACTTGTGTGCCATGAAATGGAGAAGTGCGCCTCACTGTATTCATATCTTCGACATTTGAATTCAGCTCATTTTTAGGTCCATTTTTTGTTATCATGACCTACTATGACAATCACATTTCTCTTTCACTTCTTATAGGCTGTTTTGACAAGAACAAACACTATCACAAATGAAGCCTACAAGGATGATCCTACAATTCTTGCCTGGGAGCTGATTAATGAGCCACGGTGCCATTCAGATCCGTCAGGTGACACGTTGCAGGTGCTTACTTCAGTTCTAGTTTTATACAGCTGTGACTCCTTATAACTTTTTATACTGCACATTTTTTACACTTTGACGTTTCTTGTAGGCATGGATAGAAGAGATGGCGTCTTATGTGAAGTCTATAGACCCTGTGCACCTTTTAGAGATTGGCGTTGAAGGATTTTATGGTCCATCCACTCCAGAACTTTTGCATGTGAACCCAGATGCTTATTCTGGAACTGTTGGAACAGATTTTATTAGGAACCATCGTGCACTGGGAATTGATTTGGCTTCTGTTCATATTTATTCTGACACTTGGTAAGTCTTCTAGTTTAATGCCATGTGAGTTTTATATCTGACCAGCAACAAATGCTACATCTAGGCATCTAGCCACTTCATGAAACGGGATTCACTATCATGACCAAAGTCCTTTTGCCAGGTTGCCTCACTCTGTAGAGGACAGTCACCTCCAATTTGTGAATACCTGGATGCAACAACATATTGATGATTCAGCCAACTTACTTGGGATGCCAATTCTGATTGGGGAGTTTGGGGTATCACTTAAAGATGGGAGGTTCGGCCATGAATTCCGAGAAGGATTCATGGAGACAGTCTACAGAATTTTCTCGACCTCTTGGAAGAGTGGAGTGATTGGAGGAGGCTGCCTTGTTTGGCAGCTCTTCCCTGACAGCGCAGAGCATATGGATGATGGTTATGCAGTCATTTTCGCAAAATCACCGTCCACATTAGATGTGCTTGCAAATCACTCAAGGACTCTGGAATGTTGAGCAATGTGTTGCCATCCTACTTATATGACACGGTCATGTTTTAAGTTTCTTTTAAAGCCAAAAACATATCTGAAAGTTTGAATGTTCAGTGTGTAAATTGTAAGTAAAGAGCCATAGTATATGCTGGCCTTTGGTTCTCAAAACTAATGCTATGTCATGTAAAGAAAAGTTAAGTATTAAATTGTAAGAGGAAATTGCATCCTTCCATCATGCACTTACCTTGAATATTCACTGAGAAGCATGTTTCACAAAGGTGGGATCCTAAATCTAGTGCTGATTATTATGTGTGGTTAATATTACAAGGGCAGGCCCGCTCTGTAGTTTTCCTCATACTTGTATCATAGAGATTTTACTATTAAATTAAAGAGTTGTTCTGGTGCAGACAAGAAGGGACTGTGATCTGTATCTATGACCAAAACCTCACTGGGTGGCCACTTCTTGATCATGGAATCTTGCTGTTCAGGGTCCAGCATATGGTCACGCTCTGTCTTTATGAAAATCCGTTTGACTCGATTTAATCTCTCATCATCTCCTTCAAAGCTTGCAGTGCTAATAGCCGTTGCAGGCCACGGTCGCATCAGCATTGAAGCAAGGACTGATTCCTACCAGATAAAAAAAAATATGTGTAAGTAAAATTTACATCAGTATTCACCTATTCATTGGAGCAGATGTTTAGTTATCATATCCTTTTAGAAGTTGGATTATTGTAATACTACGTTTAGACTTTTGTCATACAAGTAGCTTTGTTTTAAAGACTTGGTCATATCAGTGGTAGTTTAGTAAAGAAGGTGGTTTTGGTGAGCACAGGCCTAGATATGTAAACTTTTTCTCCAAAGGCACATTTCATAAAACATAGATGTATAATACCTCTTCAGGGCTTTGTTGGGATAGTCGTTCACGCTGAAATTCTGGTCTCAAGGCAACAGTTGTTGGAGGATCACCTGCTGCTTCACCAAGTGTCAATTCAATCTCGTTCTCAGGCAAAGTTGGTAACCCCTGTTACATGTTAATATCAATTGTCGCACATATTATTATAACAGAAGATTATTAAGTGCAGTAAATTCATCAAGAAATAGGGTAAGTTCATATATTTGTTTCAAAGTTCTTTTAAAATCTCATGTACTTTCTACTTCATGTGTATCATGCAAAAGTCAGTTTCTTTTTGCCTGCCTTTTATCATGAACAGTTTAGCTATTGCAACTATGCAATGCTCATGTGAGTTACATCATTTCCTTTTTCTTAAAAAAAACTCAGTGTTTATGTTCTTTGTGTTTGTACTATATGTATGATTTGCTGTATAGTTTATGGGTTATATTGTCATCAGTTCCTAGGGGGTCTATCCTTTAAGAAAAAAGGAAGGTGAATCTTCAAAAGTTTACATCATTCTTATCTTCATCAGTTTGAAATCCAAATGGTAGCATTGTAGCTGCTACAAAAAATGCTTGACTGATTCTGTCAACGAATTCATGCATTGCATGAATTACACTCAGCCCTCCAGCACCATGCCCCACTAGAATCACCTGGAATAAGATTTAAATGAGTTAGCATGATACACCAATTCTATTCTTCACAATTTTGAATATTAATCATAAATAGCTCCTTAACTACCTTAAACATTTTTCTGGAGCCAACTATAATTTCTGGCATTTATTCATATTGTACAGCAAACACGTTGTCAGATATTATTCAAGATACAACTACACGGATCATGACTTAAGTGCACTTAAGATTCAAAATAGCATAAATCGTTCTGTTTCTGGCCATTTGCATTGCAATACATATTACTGATATTATAGATTATGCTAAAACATTATTCGATCATTTAATATAAGTTTCATGGGAAAAAACGAACAATACACATACCTTCTCCCCCTCTGGCAAGGTCGAGATGAGGTCTATGAGCGGCTTGTCGTACTGCTTGAACGAACCGACTGTGTTGGGATCAGTAGGATCAACGCCACCTCCGGCAAGGTCAATGCATGTGACTCGGTAGCCGGAGCCCTCAAGGAGCCAGCGGAGCTTGAACCAGCACCAGGCTCCATGACCTTCACCATGAACAAGCACAAAGTGCTCCTTTGCCATGCCCATTAGTCTGGCCTCTTCCTATTAATCTAAGTTTGCTACCATTGAATTAACTAATTGATGAACATGCAGCAGGGTAACTGCATTTGCATGGCCAATTCCAAATGTCAAACCGAGCAGGCATCCAGTTAGTTCTATTCTAAATTGAGGAGCCTCAGGCGGTGTCTAAGTTTGTGGCATGCAAATTGGCCTAATATGGTAGATGACACAGGATAAAATGGGTGGACCAGCTAGTTTTACTCCTTGCGTTGTGTGACTGATTGGCGTTTGGCCTTTTGACCTGATGATTTTTTCCTCGCTCATTGTTATCTTCCTGTACTATAGTTGCTCGTTGGCATATCAAAAGCTAGTCCATCCTTCATTACAGAAACCTTGGACTGTATACAGATGACATAGACATGCACTTAATTCCTTTTCATAATGGGCGCAGCAGAATGGAAGCAAGTGTGGAGTCCTGCACATATTTTAATAATGAAGGTGCTGGAGAACATCCTTCACAAATGATTCACTGTGGCAATTTAATTGACCATGTATATCTACCTCCTGGGAGCTTTGCTGGTACATGATTGTGCGCTGGTACTCCTTTCGTAGCGCCATGCTTGTAGGTGGATGATCTTCTCCCAGACCAAAGTTCAGGTCATACACATCACCAAATTCCGATAAGTCAGGTCAGGTACGCCCCGTTCATTTTCAATCAAGTATTAGGACATGCTACCGTTTCTTCATAGACAGAAGAAGGATACTTGAACAAAGTTGTGACAAGAAAGCATAGGGGAAATTTGTCCGGCAGGGCGTCCATCAATTCGACGAGCGGCGCGTCGTACTCATCAAAGGATCGGACAAAGTGCTCCTCCTTGCCGCCTGCGTTCACCGTGTCCATCTTACAGCTTGTTCATTCGCGGGTTGTACCGTATATATACAGACAAAGAACGCAGCAAGGAGGGAGCAGGAAATGTCCATGTATGATGTACTTTTGAAACAGCCAAATTGCAACCAGATCAATGGACCGGGCCTAGGAACCACTGACCACGACAATGACGGATCGGGCCGGCACGTAGTGCTCTGTTCTGGGCCACGATTTGAGGTCCAGTCACCTAGTCAGTCAGAGCGACGCCGGACCGTCTGCGCAAGCGCACTGACCGCCCTTCACCACCGCCGGCCAGCCGGCGAGTATCATGCGTAGAGTTTCTGGCAGGTCAAGGACCGAATCAGAAGTATCAGAAAAAAAAAGGACCGAATCAGGAACTTTGAAGCAGCAGCAACGACGTCCGACGGCACATTCGTCACCGCCGTATCATCGAGCCCCATCACCATCAGGCCCGGCTCTGACCCCCGGTCATTAGGGGCGACGGCCGAGGGCCCAAGCCAGTCAGGGGCCCAAGATCCTATACTTAACAAGTCAAGTATGGATACACGTATAGCTAATTGAGGCAACGAGGCCCAGCAAGGCTGCTTAGTATAGCCGCCGCGCAGAAACGAATGGGCGTTCCGCCTTCCGTGTGTATCGTCTGTCATCCTTATCGCCGCCAAAATCAAGTGACGCGCCGTGCCGCCGTGGTCGTGGCCTCGAGTCGGCCTCGAGTCTACAATTTGCCGCTCCGTCGGCATCTAATCCTTGTCCGCGAAATCGAAAGACAGTTAGCTCGCTCATCCTTTCGTTTCATGAAGTCAATCGACAAAGGGGTCCTGCTGCTGCCGGTGAGTGATTTTCTTTTTAATTTAGCATGCTGATGACTTGTTTTAGATTTCTAGGGTTTAAACTTTTACCTCCAATGTTTATTTTTCCTCACAATTTAGGTGTTAGAATCATAGGATGTTACCTAAGAAGCATTTGTCGGTTTCTTAGAAAAGGAAAAATAGAAAATAAGATGATCAGTTTATTGAATAGCAAAGTGGTGCCTAAGTTCTTTTCATCATCAAGAATTTAGTAAATGAAAAAGTATCTCTAAATTAAAAGGGCCTATAGTTTTTGGTTTGCTCAAGGGCCCTTGAAACCTTAGAGCCGGCCCTGATCACCATCATGTTTACATTGTGGCTAGGTCTAAGGTCAGGACGATATGCATGAAGTATTAAATATAAACTAAAAAAACTAATTACACATATTGCAAATATTTTACGAGACGAATTTTTAAGCTTAATTAGTCTATGATTTGAAAATGTGGTGTTACGGTAAACATTTGCTAATGACGGATTATTTTTTAGATTAAGGAAATCCGGCCTCCGTCACCCCAAGGGAGTGCTTGCAGCCGAGACACAGATACACCCATCACTAAGGCTGTTTACTTGTTCTGATGAGAACCGACAGACTAAATAAAATTTGCAACAAGGACACGCTCACATAGGAGCTCCGACGCAACCGAAACAAAGTTCTAAGCTTGAAGTCTACTTCTCAGCTTCCATCCATAATAGCTGAATATCTCCATCACCACGACCTTCAACTTGTGACATATGTTCTTCAAGCTCCTCATTTCTTCCTCTTTAGAGAGAATCGCCCAGCTCCTCGTCCAGTACGTCGCTCAGGCGGATTATATATACTTAATTAATTTGTCTCGTGGTGTACCGATAGAAATCTGTAAAAAAATCTTGTCTGACACCCCTCTCACATTTCGATGTAACACTTACTAAAGTCTAGCACCTGAATCCAAACAACACACGCTGATAATAGTCCTCTTAATAGCTGATGACGAGTCCATGGGGCAAGGCCAGCAGCGTGCGTGCGGCACGAGGGAGGGTGCACAGCAAAGGACGCACAGGACACGCGCGACGCGACGTGCGTTTATTTGTCCATGAAATGAAAATCAAGTGCAACCTAATAACCATTGCAAAATATACGTGGTTGCATGCAGCCGAGTAGTCAATTAACTTATGGATGCATGGGTACGGTTCAGATCCAACTCATGATTCACACCACATGCATGCCCGACAGGCAGCATTAGCATATGCATGTGTAAGCTAAGCAGCTGGAAGAAGGAAGGCAATGCCAGCGTGCACTGCTAGCTGTTCTCTGCAAAATTAAATGAAAACGACGTTAATTTGTTTGTTGTTGTAAGAACACTGTCTCCATCGTATATCGGTCTATCCTTGCTCGTTCGTCGGACACATGCATGGGGCCCGCCTGGTCAACGTGCAAAGTCTGAGGAGGACCAGAATGAACAGAACCAAATCCATCGTCCAACTCACCAACTGTACCATATAGTACGTGTGGACTAGACTATTGGATTCCGCGGCTGATTCGACGGTTTCTTCACCCGCCATTGTTCAGTCTCCGACTCCGCTCTCTCTCAGAGCAATCATATCGACCTAGAAACTTTGAAGCACCGCAAGCTTGGGACAAATTTAAGCCGATCCTAAAACTTGTGCAATTCGTTCAAAACAAAATAATTTAGTCTAACTCTTGATTCCGCTGAAATTTGTGCTATCTTTTTTTTTACGAAACACAGTACAGACGCAGACGCTCACAAACGCACGCACGCTCAACCCCGCGATCCCAGATATAAGCGCGAGCGCGAGCGTGCGCTCGCGCTCGCCGTCCGTTCCCGGCCTCCCACCGCAAACTGCACATGGTGGACCCTACGTATGGGGACCCACACGGATAGGGCCACCACTGCTACTCATGAGCGCCGTCCGCTGGACAAAATTTTGTTGTAAAAATTTTGACGCTGGAGAATTTTGTCGCAACTAAAAGTTTGTTGACAAAATTTTGTTACAAAAATTTTGGCACTGGAGAATTTTGTCACAAGCAAACAAACATGCAAAAGTTTGTTGACAAAATTTTGTTGCAAAAAAATTTTCGCTGAAAAATTTTGTTGCAAGCGAACAAAAGTTTGTTGACGAAACTTTGCTAAAAAATTTCTAAAAATTTTTATCCATTTTTTTTATAGATAACATACGCATAACACCATAGAGCCCGCCAACTGTTTTTTGTCGGGATGCGTGCATAGGGCCCACGAGTGGGGGTGCGCGCCGCCTGGGGGGCGACCGAGCGCACGGAGCCCCCCACGCGGGCGACCGCAAATTAGAGCCCCCCCCAACCCTATGAACACATGCACATGACCCTACCCCTATGAGAACATCTGAGAGACTGAACCGGCTGATCTTCGAGATTGACGAAGTCACCACTGACGCCTCGCTATCGACGGGCACGTCGCCTACCAATGAAAAAATAGCGCCGGTTAAATCCTGGAATAAATCCAGAAAGGATTTGAACCCTGGTGAATAGCGTCTCATTAGACCGTCCTGCCATTAGACTGCAAGCCAATTCGCGAAATTTGTGCTATCAATAGAACCTGCTAACCACAAATATCTGTGGGCTGTAGTGTTAATTTATTCTTCCCGCAGCTTTTGCATATCGGTCGACCATATGCTATGTGTAAAAAGAAAATGACGTTAGGTTGCTGCGAGCTGCCAACACACACTCCATTCGTCCTTTCCCCCTTGCCAGATGAACAGAAGCAAATGCAACCGTACGTGTGGACTAGACTTTGATTAGTGGATTCCGCGGCGGCAGGCTCAATCACATGGTTTGAAATTCGTCGCTCGCACACCATTTTTCTTTCCTTCCGCCTTGTGATCGAGATTATTAATTACCATGGTCACGTCGCGTCGTATGACACATGCATGAGCATAGACGTACGTAGTGTACTGTTTGCTCACCGGAAAAATAACTGCACATTCATTAGCAGTTCTTTTTTTTTCATGTGAACAACTCAAGTATATATGGGCGCAGCGGTAACTTGTACAGTTGCAATTTGCCTTAAAAAAAAACTCGTACAGTTGCAATATTACAACAGCGCTTACAGGCAGGGGGCGGATCTAGCACCGGGTCGACCGGGACTGGAGCCCCTCCTACCGTTGTCGGAACCATAGAGCCCCTCCTAAGCCCCTTTGCAAATTTATAGCCATGGAAGTTTGAAAGGAGGGACTAGAGGTGAAAGATGAAGGAAATAAGTCCCTCCTAATTCTTTTTTCTAGATCCGCCACTGCTTAAAGCCCTACATCCCGTGAACAAACAAATTAAACCTAGCTAGCCATAGATCGATGATGGATACCCAGGCCAGCGTCAGAGACGACCCATGCATATGAGTCTATATGTCAACGAATTAACAAGGCCGGCCGTATTCTTTGCACACCAGCTATATACGTCATGCTGCTGGCGTCACTGCTTGCGGGACCGCATGCGTCACAACAACCAAGTGTAAGGGAGACAAGGACCCTAGCTCCTCATGACTCATCGGAGGTGCACAACCTAACCTATCCATCTTCGCTCCTCTAGTTAATCACTCCATTTGTCCTTTGATTAACAATTGCTGTACTCCATTAATTGCGTAATTTTTCCTATGTGAAGTCAATAACGTCAATCTGAGCGCACAATTTTACTATATATTGTTATCAAAACGGTCATGTCAATTTTACAATAAAATAAAACGGTATGTTTCATAGATATGCTACAACATTTAATTTTTGCATTATATTATGACCAAATGTGTAACATCCTCAATACAAGTTTCATTGTGTTCGATGGGAGAAAATGAAACCCACCCCACTACTGGAGTCGTGAGTTTTGCCGAGAGTTTTTATCAAGTGACCGACCGGAATTACTTTGTTTATTGTTTTCTGCTGCAATAGCCGAAGGTGATCTAGTGTAATACAGTGATTTTCCAAGAGTGAACGTGATTCCTAGACTGACAAATCACCGACCAACCATACCCGATGAGGTAGAATAAAAACACTGGGTCCTGTCGGTCACTTTTTATAGTACTCTCAGCATTGGTTGATGTATTATAAAATTAAATGCCATGAAACTCCCATGAGACAGCGCCTGAGATTGGCCTGATGTTATTAGATTCGTATATGAAGAAATAAACCTTTCTTATGAAACTCCCGTTGGTCACTTTTGAGGAACATGTTTTCATCATCTTAACGATCGAGGAAGAACGAAATTAAGGAGGCACACAACACGGCCTTTTTCTCTAAGGCGGTAGTAATTTTTTCCCCAGAATTTGAACGAACAAAGTTCTTTCGGCCTACGAACACACACTGTTCTTCTCTCTCTCGATCTCTTGTCTTCTCTCATGGGGTTTTACACTCCTGTACGTGCCACCAGAGCCCAGCCCTCTTCCGTACCATCCGTCCTCATCACTCCATTTACATTCTCCGGCCTCGTTGTGCGGCACGTACGGGTGCTCGTGAAACACGTACAATATATAGCCGCAACTTGCTGATCTCTTGCATGTAAGCTATGGGTGTACCTCTACCACCATCACATTGTTCCGTTGGGCCTACACGCTTTTTTGTGTGTGCGGGGGAGATACATACGTGGTGTGTATGTCCGTCCATACGGCGAATTGTGGAAGGCCACGTGGGCGTACGTGTGGGGTCCAGGGGACCCTGCATGATGTGTGATGATGTCCACACGACGCTAGCTTATAAACAAGTGAGATCGAGCCCGAAAGCTTACTCGATCAGCACTCAGCAGAAAGCTTACACACACAAAAAAAGAACTCGATCATCATCGTATCATCCAAATATAATCGACCACGGCGGCTATGACGACGCTAGGGCTGCAGGGCGATGAGCTCCTGGCACAGCTCCGTGAGCTGCTCTACTTGCCGTCGTCTCCGGCGACGTCGTCCGGCGACGGGAGGTGGCGGCGGCGGGGAAGCAAGAAGAGATGCCGTAACGACAACGAGAACAATAATGGCGACGAGGAGCCTCATCCTCGTCGTTGTGGCTCCGGCAAAACAAGGTAAGCTGGTTGCTGCTTTTAGATTATAGTATACTAAACTAAATACGGAAGGGTACGTACGTATGGATATCATCGGGCGCCGCTGCTTCAATCTGCAGCAACAAGAAGACGAAACAACAGAAGAGCAGCAAGTATCTCGTGACATCAGTGCCCGATTTCGATGGGTACCAATGGAGGAAGTACGGCCAGAAGCAAATCGAAGGTGCCATGTACGCAAGGTCAGTAAATTAGCAACCCAATTGCATGCAATTGATCAGGCAAATTGAAGCCCGCCAGGCCGATTTAATTTCCTGCTTCTTTGCTTGTTCCTTAAAGAAAGACCGCCTAAAGATGAAGAAAAGGGGGAGCCGTCCTAATTAATTAAGATGCTAGCTATTTCGTTGTCGCATCCAGTCGATTCGAAGAAATGTTCTCTGTGCCTGCCTGCTGGTATGAAGGAGCGAGCACCAGTAATCTCTGGACAGTGACGACACTCGCTGCTAGCTGGTAGTGGATGCCTGATGCCGCGCTGCTGTCCCTTTACTTTTAGTTGGTCCCTAGCTACGCTATCTACCGCAATGCTCTGCAGCCAAACAAATGATGACTGTCGTGATACACGTTGAGCCTTGTCGCATCTAACTGACAAAGCGAGAAGATCGATCCCAATTCCCATCGAGACAATTAAGCTTTCAAATTTGTGCTGTATTATTTTCAGACGAATTATTGAAAGTTGCTTACAAGTATGAATTATTCTATATTCACGAAAGAGGAAAAAAAATAATAATTAAGACTTTTACTCAGTGCACTGATCAAGTTGTTGTTACATTTACAACATGCAGGAGTTACTACAGGTGCACGCGGAGCGCAGAGCAAGGGTGCCCGGCCAAACGGACGGTGCAGCGCAACGACGACGGCGGCAATCCCACAGAGTATACGGTGGTGTACATGGGGGAGCACACCTGCACGGCCAAAGATTCCCTGGAGGCGCCGGTCATCCTCGAGACCACCGCTGTCGTCGTCCCTGCTTCTGCTACTAGCAGCAGCGCCAACATGCAGCAGCAGAGACGGCCTCAACATGATGACGACACCGCCGCCATTAATAATAGCAGCATGGCTGGCTCCTGTTGTTCTTCTACAACAACCGCCGCCGCTACCGGGATTATTGAGTCTCCGGCGACCTCGGACATCACCTGGAGCAGCAGTGATCACGTCGTCGACTACTCCGGGCTGTTCCCTGTCTATGACAGCTGGGCCCCGGCGTCGTTGCAGGAGATGGAGGACTTTACGGGCCCGATCCGGTCACCGGTCCACGTCCCGACGGATGGTTGGACGATTGACCAATTCCTGCTGCATGCAGCGATCTAATGACTGTCTCTTTGCCATTTCTCATCAACTGCCTTAATCTCTCTTTTTCATGCTTCTACTGCATTTCTTTTTTCCTTTCATTTTTTTTTGCTGAAGCTTGTAGTGTTTCTGATGCTACCTTGTGCAAACTCGATCAACCGTACCTGATCACGAGAATCGTTCTTGCAAGCTAGATAACACACATGCCGACATGCGTGCCCCGGTTGCTTCTAATTATCAGATCGCTTCCGCTCTTCATTCTTGATTTTGTTGAAAATGTGAGCATATGTGCACATGCATTCACAATTTGACAAGAGCGCGCGCTGCCACTCACCGTGATGTATATCACAATTTGACATGCATGTAATAATATAACTCACCGTGATGTATATATATGTGCTATATACTGTCATATCCAATCACGTACACATGATATCGATATGTATCAAAGTAATAATTAATTGTCCTTATTTCTTTTATTTGACCGGTCATCCTTACATTGTATTATTGTTACTTATTACTCCCTCCATCCACAAAAGAATGCAATTCTCGCTTCCCGAGAAATTTTGGAATCTTAAGTTTGACCGATTACAAATAAAAAAAATATCAATATTTATAATATGAAATATATATCATTAGATTCGTTCCAAAATATACTTTCAAAATAAATTTATCTAGAGTCATAAATATGAATACAATTCCCTAAAAACTTGGTCAAACGTGAGCTACTTTAATTGGCACGCGGCACGCAACCCATAGTTGCATCCTTTTTTGGACGGAGGTAGTAGTTATTTTTGTCTGATCACCAACACATAATAGGAATAAGTCTGCATAACCCCCTAACCTATTCTTCTTGGAACACTTGACCCTCCAAACTATAAAACCGGGTATTTAACCCCCCAAACTTTACAAAACCGGTTACTTAACTCCCTCATCTGGTTTTGCATAGCTGTTTTGACCACATGGCACGTTGAGCTGTATAGAGATGCTGATGTGGAGCAGGTTGTACGTGGGCCCCGCTTGTAAATGGGCATTTCTTATCCCATCTCTTCTTTTTCTTCCCCGCTCTTCTCTTTCTCTCTCATGGCTGCTCGCCTGGTGGGCGTGCGCGTTTGAGTAGGCAAATCGCCCCTGCTCCGGAGGCAATGGCTGCATCGGGCTCTAGCCGGTGGCGATGCTGCTAACCGTGATGGTGGCTTAGCGCAACCCCACAGGCCACAGTGCAGAAGCAAGGCTTCCGTCCTGCCCTGTGTTGCTCATTTGCTTGGTGGGGAAAATTTCAGAGATGGAGGCGCCGATTGATCTTGGGCGAAATTCAGAGGCAGGAGGAAGCGCCAATTGATTTGAGCAAGGAGAGAGCAAGCTGCTAGTAGTGATTGCCGATTTGAGCAAGGAGAGAGCAAGCCGCTTCGTGAGGTGCGCTTGCGATCGATTTTTTCCTACACAAGTACAGCTACGAACTCGAGATGCTCAGATGAAAAATGAGCACGATGTTTCTGAGAAAAGCAATTAGTTGATTGCCTTGGAGTGCTCCATCCTCGATGGAGAAGTACTGGAAATTATTTTGAGATCACGAAATTGGAAATACGAAATTACTGACCGGGATGGAGACGCTTCGATTGAATGGAAATGCGGGATAAAGTTGATGTCGTGGATCTGCACTGAGCCATTGTGGAGTGCCTGCCGGACACGGGTGGGGGTTGGACCTCACCGCCCAATGTGTCATGCGCGCCTGTGTTGCTGCTGGGAGCTCTGCCTGCTCCGTTGTTGTGCTGTCAATGAGGAGGAGCTCTTGCCGCGGTAGAAGTGAGGACAAGGTCCTGTCCCAATAGATCTACTTGTCGAAGCACGACCGCACCATCGAGGATGAGCATCGTCGGTCAACTTCAGCCGGAGAGGGAGAGGGGGAAAGAAGGGGAGCTATGAAGAAGAAGGCAAGACGCGACACCAGCCTGATAATCGGGCCCAAGTGCCACAGTGTCAACTCACGCCAGCATGGAGATCCATCTAAGCAAAACCGGGTAGCAAAACAGCTATAGGGGGTCAAGTATCTGGTTTTCAAAAGGTTAGGGTGTATAAAATCCGGTTTTAAAGGTTGGGGGGTCATGTGTCCAAGTCATGATAGGTTGGGGGGTTATACAGACTTTTTCCACACATAATATTGTACGTTCTTGTTCAATTCATTGTCTGGTGTGGCCCATGCATCTTTTTTTTTAAAGAATTTGTCCATGCATCTTGACAACTATACTGCCGATAGTATATATGCATATTTGAAGCTAAGCCAAACTTATTCTTGCTCTTCGTCTTGACTCTCGAGTAGTCTTAGGGCTTGGGCACATCCGCACATGTCCATGTCCGTCCGGTGGTGCCTACCATGTCATTAAAGAAACTTGCTCCATTTTCCAAAATTTCTCAACAATCTAGAATGTCAACCGCGTGCGCCTCCAATAATTATTTTTGAAGTATAATAAGGATATTTTGGGACAAGCACATATGCCTTAGTGATATACACTCACTCTATTTTTGTTTATAAGGTGTGATCTGACTTGGCACGATCTACCAAATTATATTTTAACCATTTATTTATCATATCTTACACTATTTATGATTATAAATTTATGATCATTGTAGAATATATATTTGATTGCAAATCTAACCATTTAAAATTTGCATTATAAAAATTAAAATTATTGGTAAAAAAACGTCAAGTTTGAATCTTGATATGCGTGCATGCCTTACAAATGGAAACGGAGGGAGTAGAACACAATCTTTGATATATTAGCCCAAATAAAGATGCATAAGTGGGTTTGAGTCCCTCCGCAGTACTGCAGAGGAGGCTTGGTTGTTCGCTGCTACATTTCTCTTCCTCTACGACCACAAAAGTACACCGCTCGTGGAGAACTGATGGTCCATAAAAAAATACGACAACTTGATCACAAACATATACTAGTTCACACACAAGATTGCAGACGGACCATCATAATAAAGGATTCAGGTTATCTGGTGAAATGTGAATGAAAGATAACTTGTATTGATACCTACTCTAATTTTATTGAGAAATATTTTTAGAATATATATATATATATATATATATATATATATATATATATATATATATATATATATATATATATATATATATATATATATATATATATATAGGCCTCTGCTATTTGGTACCCAGGGTACCAATTAGCTTATTCAGTACCCAAGCCCATCACCACCAGCGCTGACGCCCCCCACGCGCACTCTGATCACCCGCCCCAGTTTTTTGTCGAGGCGCGGGGGTGGGCGGAGTTTGACCAAGCTCCTCTGTTTCGAATCGCTGGCTCTTTTTCCTTTTGTGCGACGTGTGAGACGGTTGTTCGGAGACCAGAAAAATCGTCGAAGACATGGATATCAGCTTCACGTGATGCCGTCCAACGGCCTCCCACACCTATGGCCCACAATAAATAGTTGATTATTTTTTCGGCAACACGTCCAGTGGTAAATAAAATGAAAAATCCTTATAATCCTAGCCACAAATAATGACCAGAAAACCTGACTAATTGTCTCTCGACAGAAAAACTTCAATATGTTTTTGTTGACATCCGTAATTGTAAAAACTCTCAGCTTGGCATGAATGGCGCTTTGAGATCCTGTATCAAGTAGCTTGTCTCAAATTATGTGATGTGCCCGTCGTTATGATCACAACATATATTACGAACTGCAAATCCAATTTTCAGCCTCTATGGTTGTGGATGGTTGCAAGATATATTATGAAATACAAGTGTTCGTTCCGCTTGAGAGTGCCTCTCTATATGCAGGAAAATATTATGATTTGAATTTACAAGATGTCACTGCTCGGAAGTAGAACGACGTCCATCACAACAGATACATTCACTTGCAGCTAATTTATTCAACAAGATAATATGGTTAACAAGGCTAACATGTATATACAAGGAAACGCCAGACATAGGGACACAAATATGGCTAGAACACACTATATGAATCACATAGCAAATATGGCTCCAATTCTTGTCAGGCAACTTGTTGACCCTGTTTTCTGAGTGAAAAGGTAATGCAGCATCTCAGCCCTCATCTATGTTGTTCACACCTGCAAGAAACTGTACTTATAATAATGAAAATGGAAAATGGGAGGAATAGATGAAACATATTCTAGATTACTGGATCTCTAGTAGTCTATTTTAAATCAATACAAAAGGTCTGAAAGTCTTTCCCACAACTTAGATATCATTATTTATTGGAAAAGTAATGGATCCGTGGGAACAATATTGTTGGCATATATATCAACCTGAATTCCCAATCAACAAATGATAGTAGATGTGGTGCAAAAATTTAGACATGTAAGTGCAGGTGCAGAAGGACTCAGTACATACCATCTCATAACATTATTTTCTTTAATAGTGTGAAGCCAACCAAAATACTAATTCTTATAAGCAGATTCTGAAAATGGAGTACAATCTCTGTTTTCTATCGATGACATAAATATGATATAGCATGATTTGCAACCCATTTCAGGTGTTATGGAATGTCCATGGGTGGCGCTACAGCCATCTGCCCCAACAATATCTTGGGCACTAGCCATCACCATACACTACTCATATACAAGTCACTTATATAATGGTACAACGGATGCTACAACTAAAAATGCAAATAATATTTTCTAAAAGTTGCTCATCTCAGCTGTAATAATGAGAGGTGACAAATTGCCGTTCTACAATGAAAGTTGGATTTTTCAACAGCATGTTCTAACGTAGCAAGTGGCTTACATGATGCTTGCGGATTTGTCATCAGCTTGGTTCAGATGATGCCTAAACACTGGCCACTGGTATCTGCCATCTCATGGCAATGGACGCCAAGCGCCCTGCTGCCTGCCTGCCCTCAATGATCCTTTACCATACATTCATCTGGAAGGAAATTGGATGTATTGAATTTTTAGCCAATCGAAAGCAAAAACACTGACAATATTTTTCCACATAACCCAATTGCAACTACAAGCCTTATAATTGGTTATGTGATTAAAAATTTTCTTAGCATAAGCCAAACAAACTGAATTGGAGATGAAGAACAGACTGACGATAATGGGATACCAAAATGAACTTGCAGTCAGGAATCTGAAAAGTTATCTGAAAGTTTTGCAAGAAAGATGGTCCTAGTATTAGCACCTAAATAAAGAGTGCTTTAAAGGCTTGGTTAAGGTCAGAGCGAGAGGGCTTTACAGCAGATTGACAAGGACTCAAGCGTGTTCAATGGCTCATTTTAGAAAGAAATTTAGGAATGAGAATTCACATTTGAGTACATTGCAAGAGAAGCAAGGTACCAGGCAGCTAGACTGTGGCATGCATCGATAAAAAATATCACGGCTTGCAAAGTGCTCAGGAGCGTATTGTCGAACAGGCTACCTGCACGGGTGCACTCAGCACCGTCCCACGACACCTAGCACCACTGTTTCAGGCTTTTCATCACAGGGCTGAGGTCGCTGTCATGGGAGCAGCCGCCTGGATGCAAAGGTCGCAAGATTCATTGGGGGAGAAGCTCACGCAGAGGCTAGGAAAACTTGCGTGTTGCAGTGTTGGTGGATCTGTGAGCAGGGGATGGAACCAGATGCAAATCAGACTTGATTCTCACGAAAAATTAACAAAAGCTTTCAATTTTTACACCCATGGCACAACCAATTAGCATGGAGGATTGATGATTTGGGGAACGGACGAGATACTAACATGGAGACGGCCGGAAGCAGATGACGACGGATGCGGTGCTGCAAAACTAACACCTGCCGGTGAGGAGCGGGAGCGGCTCCTGCGACGAGGTGATCCAAGCGGGCAGCCGTGCAGTAGTCACCACGCCGCCGAGGCGCGAGGGGCAGGACCAGCTCGCGCGCGTCGTCTGGAGCAGAGAGGGAGCCGAGATGGGGCAGCCGTGCGGGAGGCCACCGCGTTGCCGCCTGCTGCGCCGCTGGGGCACGAGGGAGAGGGCGGTCCTGAGCTTGCCGCTGCCAACCGCGTGGGGAGGAAGCAACTGGGCTACTAGGGCCACGGAGGCGGCGAACGGCGATGGGCATCGGCGGGGCGACGGCCGACGGGTGCCGGCGATGGAAACGGAACGGGCCGGGTAGGAAATGAATCGACAGATAATGTGGACCCCACCCACGATCTGAATTTAGTAGCTGGCGACGTGGGAATAACCCGGAAAACGAAACCGACGGAAAACCGGATGAAAAAAAGCCAGGCGGGTGGTGCGAACCAGGCTCGCTGGCTGGGCTCGGGTGCAAAATAATATTCAGTACCCAGGGTAGAGAATAGAGTAGTATTATATATATATATATATATATATATATATATATATATATAGAGTGCGACTATTGGGAGCCCAGGGCTTCCTATGCTTATTGGAAGCCCCAGCCAACCAACCCACTACTGGTCCAACCCAACCAGCTAGCCCCCCTCCCACGTGCTCTCAACTCCCACCTCTCTGCGCGCGCGTCACCTGGTCCCCACGCCACTGGTCCGCACATCATACAAACCTAATGTCACGGGCATATAAAGTTCATGTCATACAAACTGTACTGTAAGGTCATACAAAAACATTGTCGGGGTCATATGATCCTAATGAACAGAGCTAACACATGCGACCTGACACACCTGCCACCTGACGCATGCATGGATGCAAGCCCATCATTTTTTCCCTTTTTTCGTGATAATTCTTCACTCAAACATTCAACTGAGAAATGGTTTTCACCACTAGATTCGTGACATTTTTACGGAAAATTTGAGATCCGTTGTGAATATATTTTTTGATTTTTTTCAAATTTCATCACCGACCACGATCATACATATCAATCAAATATAGCATACAAACTGTCATGTCATATCAACCTCGACAAAGAGTCATACAAACATGTTCAACGTACCACCAACCCCAGCCAGCCAACCATCCACTATCTGGTCAAACCCAACCACCAACTTTTGCCACGTGACGCCCTCCACTCAATTGATGTTGGCTGGCATATAAACTTGTTGCTGGTGTCATATTAACACATTGTCAGGGTCATGAACAGAGCTGACACATGCCACCTGACACATCTGTCACCTGACGCACCTGCCACCTGACGCATGCATGCATGCAAGCCCATCATTTTTACTTCTTTCTTTTTGCGATAATTCTTCACTCAAAGATCCAACTTACAAACGCTTTTCACCACTAGATTCGTGATACTTTTATGCGCAATTTGAGATCCATTGTGAATATACTTTTTGAATTTTTTCAAATTTCAATTTTTTTAAAATTTTAGCACCGTCCACGATCATACATATCAATCAAACATAGCATACAAACGTCCATGTGATATCAACCTCCACAAAGAATCATACAAACATGTTCAACGTACCTTTTATTGGATATATTTCAATCACAACCGGAGACATACATTAATAATGTATCCCAACTGGGTTGATAAACAGCCCATACCAAAACGAGGCAACACGCTGCATACCAACCTACAAAACGAGGCGTACTAACTAGTCAAGCGAGTGGCCGCGCATGTGTCCGCTAGACTCAATCTGTACAACATACTAACCTATCAAACGAAACATATAAACTTGATGAACGTAACATCAAGTTTATTCCTTTAATGTTTCTTTAAAATTAATATGCTTCTCTTTAAATTGATATATGACAATCTTACGAGTTGGTCATAACTTTTCTAGAAAAATTGTATAATTTTTAATGAGGTTTATATGCACCTTTAACCGGGGTCAACTAGGTTGATAAACATTCCATACCAAAATAGAGGGGGGATATCAAGGGGTACACTGCGCGTCCGCAGGCACCCCGCGCAACACGATGCATACCAACCTACAAAACGAGTCATACCACCATACAAAACGAGGGGAAAAAAATCACTGGAAGCTTTTTACTTCGAAAAAAAATCAACAGAAGCTACAACCTCACACACATAAATGAAAAAAAATCACTAGAAGCATACATATGAGCATATCAACCAATAAATATGAGCATACAACCGAGGTCAGCTGGGTTGATGAACAGTCCGTACCCAAATAGAGATGGACATACCATGGGTGCAATGCGCGCCCCGCGGGGCCCCTCGCGCAACACGGTGCATACCAACCTACAAAACGAGTCATACCACCTTACAAAACGGTGCATACCAACCTACAAAACGGTGCATACCAACCTAAAAAAAGAGGCATACCACCCTACAAAACGAGGCCCGTGCAGTGGATGGACATACAATCTTCTACCGCCGTCCACGAGAACTACCACGGGATCTGGGTGTCGTGGAGGGGGAGAGGGGCAACAACCGACAGGAAGAGAGCCCGGCATGAAGAAGGTGGACGCACCAACGACCGTCGTGCAGGAGCTCCGTGGCGCAACTATGCCCGGGGAAAGCGGCGCTGCCGCCGAATCCGAGCTGTGTCGGTGGCTACGTAGGGAGGAAAGGAGAGGAGAGGAATGAACATATCAACCAATAAATATCAACATACATAATTCGAAGACATACAAATTTCATTGCAATATCATATATTCTTGCTCTTGGCAACACATAAATGTGTGACAATTCCAAAGGTGGGTCTGCGCTCTCTCCGGTCTCACGAGATGCAAACAAGCACAGCAACAATGCACATTTTTTGTATGCAACAACCTCACATCACAATTGATAGAATCGTAAGCCATGGAATGCAACGTGAGGATCGTAGGACCAATATGGAAAAAAGCAACACATAAACCACAATTTTTGAAATTTAGCCACAACGCATGGTCTTGAAAAGTAAATCCCTTAGGGATACGTTTAACCGGTAGTATTAAGATTATTGAAATTAGAGTCTAGTCGTCACCACTATATTCTACTAATTGACCTGACGTGTTGTAGACATGGAGTTGGTCAGGAATTTCATTTTAAATTTTGAACTTTAGAGCTAGTATGCCGAGGATGATGAGTACCGATGCTGGACGAGTCCCCAGGCTGCGCGCTCTACATTGGAAAAAAAGCAGAAAACGCTCATCCGCCTAAGAATCGAGGAAGTAGGGAGTATTAGGTATATAAACTCACTCTCATACATCACACAAGTATGATTGTCTAGTTTTTATGACCTTACAAGTTAATTATATACTCAGAAAGATAGTTGCTGTCAGTGTCTCAAAAATTTTCAGTCGCTGCACATAATCTGAGACACAAGCATACACACTCATCATCAAGATCATAACTAGCTATCTACTCCACTCGTAACAAGTTAACAACAGTTCATCACTTGGTGCCCTGAACGATCATGTCGCTTTGGAATGGCATCAACACGAGAAGACGACGCTAGAAGGAGCTCCCGAATGTCCCATGCCATCTTCCCTGGATGGGAGGCACGTCTGGATGCGCTGCTAACGCCGGTACTGTAAGACGTAAAAAAAGAAACAACGCATCAGAACAAGCATAGAAGACTAGTCAAGCATAAAAGATTCATTTTTTTGCCAGCATCAAACTAGTCCACAAATAAAAAGGTTTCAGTTTTAATGCCAAAAGGTTTCAATTTCTAAGCTCCTCTATCCTCTCTTGGGCATTTTGTCAAACGCGTCATGTGCATGAACACCAAGTGGAGAGCAAAGAACCAAGTCAGATTTTTTTTTTTTGACATGGAAGAATCAGCAAGCAAGAGCTAATGGAAGTTTTGGACGGAAAATCACGGAACATTGATCACAGAAACATGGCGATCTGAGAAAGCTCAACCTGAGTACCTGTGCATACAAAACATCACGGTGGAGCATAAGAAATTGGAAGGGGAAGCACAGTATGAACCATTTTTTCTACCAAAATGACCCAAACACTCTAAAGCTGAAATTCTGGTAATTCAACACATGTTTTGCATTTACCACAATGGGGTATTCATTTTACTACAGTCGATCGAGTCACCACAATGGCATATTTATATTCAAATTTACTATACAACCTGGTTTTTATATGCACATAACAGAACATCGTGAGCTGCTTGCTCATGTAGCTCCAATGATGCAGGAACAGAAAACAAATGAACTGGTTGATGGAGCAGACTTGTCTGCTGCTGTCAAATGTAGGTGCAAGGATGCTGCTAGCTTGGTATTTTCCCATATCTCATTGCTTAAAATCACTAGAAATAAGGACAATCTGAAAAAGTATATTAATTATTCAGGTCATCAAATAGAGAATCAAGTTTCACAGAACTGTTAGGTGTTTCCTACTATAATCAAGTTTCACAAAAATGCATTTGAAAAATGCATAAAAACATAGTCACTCGGACATACAAACCCCACGCCATGGCTATTCTTTTACACATTTATGCAAAGCAATCAGGGGCATATCATCGAACAGGAATAGAATCTTTTGAGAAAATGCAAATGAGGTTTATATTCTCAAATAATCCACAACATAGGCCTAATATGCACAAAAGCAAGATCCGGTAGCTGCTTCATCTTCAGAGGCATTTTATCGAACATAATACCTGCATGGGCATGGCAGCCTGGAGAACGGCACCACGCCAAGCCTGGAGGTCATGCCAACCCGATCTGCAAGACGGAAAACAAGCTTGATTTTTGTGCGTGAATACCAAATCACACATGCTGTTATCCAAGAAAAAATGATTTCTATGTACGAGAAGCTGCGGAACATCGAGATGAAACACAGACACAGGCATAAACCCAAGAAACACGACTGCATCCGACGCACCCTCCAGCACGCTTCCTTGCCGGGATTCCACCAATCCAAATCGGAAAAACAACTGAATGACAAGCATCCACTACGACCTGAATATCCAACCAAATGACAAGCCATTAACTTCCATCGAGAATTTCTATTTGCTAGTTGGACGGAAACAAGCAACTACTAAAGAAAGTTTGAATCTTCTGCTAAAAAAATTACCTACACAGACTACAGGCAAAATCTGCAGGGCGACTTCTACGGGCCTCCACCTCCCTAAGCGCCGGCCGGCCAAAAGTCACTGCATCTTCTGGAGAGAGGCGGCAGAAATCAGATGTTTCAGACAGAAATTTGACCTTGGGAATGGACGAGGAATTGACCTGGAGAGACGCAAGATGCAGGTGGAGCTTCGGCCGTCACCACCGGTGAGAGGTGCATGAGGGGCAGGGTGGGCCGGAGAACGCCATGACCCATGGGATATCATGGTGAGACCGCGCCGCCTTGCCATGCCGCAGCTCCAGGGCCCGCGGCGGGCGGGAGGAGCAGGGGCGCGGCGGGCGGAGCAAGGGGCACGACGATGAGGCAGGCTGATTCCCGGCCTCGCTCTCTGGTCCGACGGCGCTCCCGTCCTCGCTCCCACGCCGGCCGGCGGCCGAGCTCGCAGATCTTGGCGGCGGTGGTGGTGGAGCTCGCGGCGGCCTCCTCCCCATCTCCTTTCCGTCGCGCACGCGAAGGAGCTCGCGCGCGGCCGCCGGAGGAGCTCCCGGTGGCGCGGACCGGCCTCCTCCTCCTCCTTCCGCTGCGTGTTGGGGTCGCCGCCTTGTGGCCACCACCCGACGAAGAGGAATCCGCCATAGATCACTGGGGTCTGAGAGTGACCGCCGGGCAGCTGCAGCGCCGGAGCTCTGGCCGTGCCGCGGGGTCCGGCATGGCGCCGCCGCCGCTGAGGGAATCGCAGGATTGGGGTGAGGAGACCGAGAGGAGAGAAAGGAAGTGCGGGCCCGGGGGAGGAGCGTCGGCTTGGAATCAGATAAGGCCCGGCCGGCCGGGTGGCGGGGCCCACAATGACGAGGCATGCGCGCGGGCGGTCTTGGTCGGGACGGGTCGGCGCGTTGGTTGGACTGGAATCGCACACGTGGCGCGTTGAGGAGCTGGGCTTCCAATAGCTATTGGAAGCCCTAGGCCGCTTCCAATATATATACTTTATATATATATATATATATATATATAGGACGCGTTTTATCTACACGCGCGTGTAGCTACTCTCACCATCAAAATACCAACATACGTATGTGTACATACTATTTTATCACTTTGAGTATGTCCACATACTAATTCTAAGATAATCCAAAGGGATATTTATGAAAAATTTCAAAAGCATCCCTAATTTTTAATTTATTTTATTGTAACTTATTACTAGTACATAAAAATTAGTATGTCCACATACTCTATGTATGCTCACATACTCAACGTATATACCACCACAGGTGGTGTAGTATCATCACATACTACATATACATACTCTTGGTTGGGTCAGATACGTCATGTATCATGACATACGTAGGTAAGAGTAGCTACACGCGCGTGTAGAAAGGATTTTCCCTATATATATATATATATATATATATATAGACAGACACACACATTGCACTATCATCATTCATCTAAGAGTTGGATGAAGTGATGATAGTGCAAGGATACGATGCGGCCCTCTTCCTGCTTGGAGATGGGCTCCCTCCTGAGGTCTGGCTGCAGATAGTTCATCCATCTCAGTCTGCAGCTGTTCCCGCTCCTCTTCAGCCCTGCGATGAGACAATATAATGCATATATATGCTTAGTTTCCCATCTAACAACAGAACGCAATAATGCATATCCTGCTGCTAAAACAAGTATGCAAATACACAAGTACATGTGTATGCCTGCTAGTTGGGCGACGGAGGACCAGGTTCCAACGCCATAGTTTGTGATGTTGGTTGTAAAGCCTCTCGTATGTCTTCATCAGGAGACCACACTACCAGAAAAACTCACATTGGTGCGTGGCACTTAGTGCCGGTCAGCCTGGAGCCGGCACTAACGTGGCCCGAGCGAGGAACAGCGACCGTGCAGCCACGTTAGTGCCGGTCAATAACACCAGCCGGCACTAACGTGCGTCATTTAGTGTCGGCTGGTGTTATTGACCGGCACTAACGTGACGCGCCCATTTAGTGCCGGTCAATAACACCAGCCGGCATTAAATGACGCACGTTAGTGCCGGCTGGTGTTATCGACCAGCACTAACGCGTCCCGAGCATATTCCTTTAAAAGGACACAATCTCTCACTCAATCACATGTGATGCATAGGTGAGATGGTAAGGAAGCAACACGCGAGGCTAGAGAATAGAGATTGTGGGTTCGAATCCTCGTGGCCGCGTACGTGAAAAATCGCGTGACTCGTGACTTGTGACTTGTGACAGCGCGCGCGTGCAGGCCTCCGGGTGCGTGTAGAATTTTTTTTGGTTGACGCAAAAGCAGCCGACACTAATTAATCTGTGCACGTTAGTGCCAGTCGTTTTGACCGGCACGCACACGTTAGTGCCGCTCATTTAGTGCTGGCCACAGGGACCGGCACTAAGGCCCCCTGTGACCGACACTGATAAGAGGTTTTCTCCCCCTTCTTCATCTTGTTTGCAGTGGGTTCGCAGCAGTCTTCGCTCCTTCTCCTTGTTACTGACTGACCATGGTTGATGGTTCACTTTGATTTGTCCTCTCGATCCTTGCCGTGTTGTTCTACGCGGTGTGATGCTTAATTATATACCTAGCTTAACTGGGGAGCTCCATCGTTTGAACTTTGACTGACAAATCATGGGCCTATATACAGTAGCTACTAGCTAGCCATGCTACATAACTTAAAATTAATAGTTGGGTGTGGTCCCTTATGAGTCCTAGTTTACCAAAACATACGGGTACATATATAATATATTCCTATATACTAGGCCATATACATGAACTCAAGCTGAATGCAACAAGGAACCATGGAGAGGAATCTCCCGTTTATATACCTAATAATAACCTCTCAAGTTTTGAATTGCTGGAAATTAGCCTTATGGAGAGGCCCATTTCCGAAATTCTAAATCAAGAGTGCATAACATATAGATAGTCTCATAATGCTAGTTTGAGATGGTGTAAGTCAACTTAAATAGAAAAGCTCTCTTAGGTCATTGAATGAGTGATTGAAGGAGAGAATGAGGCTTGTTCTACACAGCACACGCGCGCGCGCGTATTCACGTTCCTTTTCGCGTGATGCACCGCGTGACTTGCGACACAGTGAACAGCCAAGTCAGTGTAAACCTTTTGCCATTTGTGTGTAATTATTGACAACGGTCATTAGAGATAATTAGCACGCAGTCAATGCCTTAATCCTGAGTTAATTGGGCGGTTACTACTGCCAATTAGTGGGGCGTTATTTTAGGCGATTCAGTCAACAAAGAGTTGTTGCCATA
This sequence comes from Urochloa ruziziensis, assembly GCA_015476505.1. NCBI lineage: Eukaryota > Viridiplantae > Streptophyta > Magnoliopsida > Poales > Poaceae > Urochloa > Urochloa ruziziensis. The sequence goes on from CM027123.1 coordinate 14,298,157, forward strand.
TCCTCTATAAGAGGTCCTGGAGACGTTTAGGGAACACACTGATCAAATGTCGGAATAACCCACGAACTCTCTTCTCTCTTTTTCCATTTGGTGATTTATGCTATGAGACTGAGCTGAACTCACCGGCCCTTCTCCTTGGCGTGCACCGAGGAGTAGGGTGAGCGGTATCTCCGAGCCCTTGTCGTCGTGAAGCCTGCACAAGGGGCGGCAATATGGTTTCTGGGCAGTGCAACTGCGCGACCGCTCGATCGTCTACGTTCTACGCTGTCTCGACACGATCTTCACTGCATCGAGTCTACACGAGGACAGAGCGCTAATCAAGTCTGATGAATTTATATACCGTTTACATTACATGAGCATGTTTTGGTTCTTTTAATCTGTTTGCGGTTAGATCTGTTTTATATAGCAGTAGCAATATATTATCAAATATGTCTCAAATTAAAATCTGGTAGTTTTAAACGCATATTTCCAACATGAATTGCATTTTTGTTGTGTATGTATCTGAAATGGTATATGTAGCATCCTTCAATTTTTGTTCACTACTAGCTTCAACACTTAGCATATGATTAGTACTAGTAGATACACTTAGATTCAACACTTAGCCTAGAGTAATTGTTGGTCTTGGCTGGAGTTAGGCAGTTAGTTGAAGTTGGCTTGTTCCAACTTCCAACTTGGCTCCCTGATAATGCATGGTTGAACACCTATTCAAAGGTATTTATTAAACACCTACTGTTTTTATAATTAGCACTATGTGATGATTTAAACAGTCAGAATAGGGGTTTAGGTAGTTATTGTTTTTAAAACCTTTTGAAATTTTGAATACATACTCGATATTCATCAGATCCTTGGCCTCCTGGTTAGTTTGGCGTTTTCTTGCTTTGAACAACAGTTGCCCATTGTCGTTTTCCATGCCACATGCAAGCTAAGTTGTTACACATCGTCATTGGCACCGTAATTACTGATCCTCGCTTTGCATGGACCTCTCTGCTGCATGCATGGGAGACCGAACACAATATGCAACAAACAATAAAGCACTGCGCCCGTGCGGCGACTCGGCTCCTTGCAAAAGTTGCAATAATGGGCCTTATTCCCAGTATCCCATATCATGCAAGTGCCAAAGGTTCCTCCTGGCTTCTTGGCCGGCTGGATGCGTGTATTATTAATTTTGATCGTGCACATCAGCACACGATGCATGTATACATATACATGTAGTACTAGGTAGGCGGGCGCGCTAACGCCGCATCAGATGAGTTCTTGTATGTAAAAGATCGTGGACAGTGATAGTATTTTGCTGGCATGACTCGTAAGCAAACTCAATGGCAGTAATGCAGATGTTCTCGACCATGAAGAGCATGGACGTGTGTGACATAGAGTGTGCACCTGAGAGGGCCTTCTGCCACTACGGCGCCAGAGGTAGTGGGAGCTGAGGACTGGAGCGGCACGAAGTGATGTTGTTGGCCAGCTAGCCGACAAATTATAAAGAGAGGAGAGAGAAAAATTTGGAGTTAGGAACGGTTTGACGAACTCGTTTGAGAAGAAACGGTGGTCGCGAGTTTCACATGTGAGGCCGGTGAGCCCGGGGTGGACGGTATCTCCCTCCGAGGTAGCGGCACCACCTCTGATCCAAACTGAGACTCGAGAGAAGGGATAGAGTAGGCGAGTTGACACGTGATGCGAGAGATTGGGCGAGCGGTCGAGGAGCACAATATTTGTGACACATGATGGAGAAATTGAGTGAGTAGCTGAGGAGCACAATGTTTGTATCACCTTTTCAACTTCGTGGGGGAGGCAATGACGGCTCTCTAATGTGCAAGGGGCACCACGATTCCATTTGCCAAGAATACAAAATATTAATATATGGCGACTAAGCAATTGCGTAATAACGCAATGCTAGAAGTCTGGAACAACGTGGCAAGCGAGAACGCACTGACTCTCAGTGGGCTCGCTTTCTTTCGACGACATGGATGTACATATTTCTTCTGAAGACAATGCCAAGAAGCAACATGTAAAGCGCAACGTTGAAAGTTTGAAACCACGTGGCAGGCGAGGATGTACCAACTATAGATGACGATACTTTTTTTTGACATATATGTACTTATTTTTGCTAGAGACAAAATTAAAGTAATACTCATATATGAAAAAGGAAAAAATAAAAAAAACAAAAAATGAAAATAAATAAATAAAGAAAAACAAAAAATAAAAAAGAAAAAAATTGCTACAGTGGCTCGATCGCTGGGAGGGCGCCAAACCTCCCAGCGACATAGAGTTACTTATAAGCAGTAGGAGTAATATATATAAATGAATAGGACAAGGTTGTGGCGGCACGTCAGTCCAAGGGTAGCTACATATATAGAGTAGAAAATGAAAATGGCACTAATTTATTACTCCCTCCGTTCCAAAATATAAGTCATTCCAATTTTCTTGGAGAGTCAAACTATTTTATCTTTGGCCAAAATTATAAAGATGAATTCAAAGATTTATGATTCCGAATAGCTATAATATAAAAATATATCTAATGAAGAATCTAATGGTACTTACTTGATATCATAAATTGTAATACTTTATTGTATAATTTGGGTCAAAGTTGAGAAAGTTTGACTCTCTATGAAAGTTGAAATGACTTATATTTTAGAACGGAGGGAGTAGTTAGTTCCAAGAACAAATACATTGGAATGACCTATGTGTAAATTGTTAATTTAAGGGGACATAGTATATTGCTACCTCTTGTACAGAGTACAGCGTGCTAGTAGTTTATAGAGAGCATTGGTGGTATAATACATATTCTTGAACCTAGAGAGCACCCATATATCCTCCAAAATATTTACATTATTGAAACATATATAAATTATGCTAGCTAGATATATATAGAAACCAGTAGTACTGCCTCTGTCCATAAATATATGACATTTACATAGGATAATCTAGTTAGTTCAAAAATAAGATAATTTATTGCTCTAAGTTGTCACATATATATTTTTGAATGGAGGGAGTATTTTTTGTACTCTGCCAAAAATGGGACTGAATTGAGAAGCATATATCATGGTCATCAGAATATCACATGCATGCAAGCAGCAAGATCATCATATAGATCGAGGTAGCTAGTACTACGTAGTTGGTAGTTAAAAGGTCCTATCGGTGAACAATAACATTTCCTAATCCAGTGTGATCAGCTTGTGGGGGATATAGTACCTGGGTACCTCACGAGCAAGCCTGGCAGCCCACCAAAAGAGGGCGGCCCAGCCCACCGTTCTGGACCTGAAGACGTGCGGGACAAGTCGGCGCACGGAGGAAGGATCTGGAAGGAGGAATCTTAGTTGGAATAGGAATTATTGTAAAGAATGAAAGGATTCTTAGAGATAGGATCGGCTACAAACCGACTTGTAACCCTGCCCCCCGATATATAAGGCGGGCAGGGACCCCCTCAAAACAACTCAAGCCAACTCAACTCACCACATCTCGACTCATAGCGAGATCCACGCAATACAACACCCCAAAACAGGACGTAGGGTATTACGTCGAGTCGACGGCCCGAACCTGTATAAATCCCTGTGTCTGTCCATTCTAACCATCCTGCTTCCGATCTTTGTGATCTTCCCTGCATTACAAATCACTTCCGTGGGCTACCCCGTGGAAGACTGCCGGAGATAATATCACCGACAGTGGCGCGCCAGGTAGGGGATATCGCCGAGATCAATCTGGTAAGCTCGATGGATCGCGTCAAGATCTTGGACAGCTGCAACCTCCCGGACGTCGACGAAGTCGAGATCCAGTTCAGGGATGTCATCACCGCCGCCTTGGATACCCAAGCGGCAGGAGCTACGGTCGCCACGGAGGTCTCCTCTCTGGCGCCGACTTCGGCCATCACGGCCCAATCCGGTCCGATCGCATCTGATCGTGCCGGATCTACCCCGCTAAGTCCATCGCAAAACGCGAGGCCAGACCAGTCGGGAACAGATCTACAATCACTCGGTTCCGATCCGGCTCCTGAGAGTCGCGTCGCCGAGTCATCGCAGAGCGTAAACGCTCAACCCACACGCGTCCAGAGCCCTGAGGTCATTACTGTCCAGACCCCTGGCTTTCGCGCGTTGCTCAGAAGCAGAAGATGAAGGACATCGTCCAGGCGGATGATTACTTCTCTGGGAGCGACTCCTACAGGTTAGATCTACTGGGACCCTCAATACTGGACGATCTGCCGGAAGGATACACAGTGTCCGATGCCTCTACAGAGCCGGAACTACTAGGATCACTCGGAGAACTGACTCCGAGTAGTTTGGAGCGTTATACGCCCACATCCGACTTCTCCGAGTCCGAGGAAGACTACCTCGCGCAAGAGGAGTCGGATCATATTGCTACATGGTGGCGCCAGCAACGCCAACCAATCCTGTCTCAGAAGATGAGGTCACTCCAGCTGAGGAGACGACTGAAGCCAGGAATCAGCGTCGAGGACGCAACGCCAGTCGGGCGACTCGCAGAGCCGCACGACCGCACGGAGCCACCGCGTCAGGATCTGGCGCTGCTCGACTCCAGGAGCCTCACTCTGAAGATCATCGTCGCCAACGGGATCAACACGACCGGAGGAGCACCCGGAACTTGATGCGCGACGGCATGTTCGAGTTCAACGGATACGACGTCTACGAGACGCCGGTCCAGAACCTCGTTACTATCAACGAGGAAATCAATCGGCTGCCACCTAGCACTCCGGGCCTGGAAAAGGTAAGGGCTCTCGTGCAGGCCGCCTCCGTCCAGGTTCACCAGATGCAGGGCAGAACGACCACGGACGCTCCTGAGCCCGGTCCGTCTCGACACCGGGCCAGCGGCGGATCGGGTCGTGATGAAGACCTCCGCACCACGATCAACAGAGATCGAGATGCGAGGAACGTCATCCGCAGCAGCATCGAAGAGCGCCACCGTGAGGAAATCCGACGGCGCGAAGAGTACGATCGGGATCATGAAATCCCCGTCGTAACTCCAACAGGAGCGGCTACTCGACGGAGTCAGACTACTCTGACCTCTCCGGTAGCCCAAGGCGCGGCAACAACGGCGGTCGCACTCCGCCACGAGGACGAGTGCTTCCACCACCCAGGCGACCGACTCCGCCAAGAGAGCGAACTCCACCGCGCAATAGGACCTACCGACGGGACCGAACTCCACCCAGGACTCGGAACTATCGGAGGACCCGTTCCCCGCCCAGGGACCGGGATCACAGGAGGGACAGCACACCCCCAAGAGCAGCTGACGGATCGGGTCCGAGCGATTCCCGCCCTAGAGGTCGGATCGGCGGATTCCAGTCGTTCACCGAGCGCTTGAGAAGCGTGACATGGCCCAGAGGCTTCAAGCTGTCGGATATCGACAAGTACGACGGAAAATCTGACCCATCTCAATGGCTTCAGATCTACTACACCGCCGTACAAGCGGCCGGCGGCGACGAGGACGTGATGGCAAACTATCTTCCCATCATGCTCACCAAGGACTGCCGCAACTGGCTGGCAGGACTCCCGCAGGACGCCATCGACAACTGGGAGCAGCTTACCGAACTCTTCATCGGTAACTATCTCGGTACCTGAGAAAGGCCCGGGAGCAAGCGGCTCCTCGGTCAGATCAGGCAGCGCAAGAACGAGACCCTGCACGACTTCGTGCGCAGGTTCTCAGAAAAGCGCAACTCCATCACGGACGTCACGGATCAGGAGGTGATGTCAGCTTTCCAGCGCGGCATCTCCGACGGGAGACTGATTCATAAGTGGACTCGGAAGCCACCCGCGACTGTCAATGACATGTTCCGGGTCGCTAGCACGTGGGCGGACGCAGAGATCGCGGAAAAGGAACAACTCAGCGAGATCAGGAGTCGCTGGGAAGAAGAGAACAAGACGACTCGCAAGCGCGACCGCCGCGAGGACGAAGACAGACACGACGACCATCGACGCAATGACAGCCAACCTCGCAAGAAGAAGAGCGAGGGAGATATGGTCGCCGCCCTGGACCGGTCCAGAGGCCGGGTAACTCCAGAGGACTTCCAGCGCATGCTCGATGAGCAATGCCCTTACCACAAGCACAAGCACTCGGCGCGAGAGTGCTACGGGCTCAAGCGAGCCTTCACTGGGGGCAACAGAGGCCCTCCATACAGAAAGAGGAACGATGGTTCCCCGCGAGACGACAGGCGGAACGACGAGCCCGGCGACGACTTCCAGGAAGCCGACCGAGTGGTACGCATGATCTATGGCGGACCAGAGTTCGAGTCGAAGCGCCAGCAGAAGCTCACCCATCGCCAGGTCATGCACGCGAGGGAGCCACCGGTACCTGAGTACCTCAAGTGGTCGGAAGTTCCGATCACCTTCACCCGGGAGGACCATCCAAACTTCATACCGAAGCCCGGGTCCCATGCCTTGGTAGTAGCCCCGACGATTCGCAACGTTCGGCTCACCAAGGTACTAGTCGACGGTGGCAGTGGCCTGAACATCCTCTTTGCTAACACATTGAAGGAGCTCGGCCTGACTACTCTCGACCTAAGTCCCCCCAATCCGCATTCTACGGTTTGATACCGGGAGAGGGGGCAGAACCACTCGGGCACATCACACTGCCCGTCACCTTCGGAGACCGGAACAACTACCGGACCGAACATATGCAGTTCACGGTGGCGAACTTTGAAACTGCATACCACGCCATCCTTGGAAGGCCCGCGCTCGCCAAGTTCATGGCGATTCCCCACTACGTCTACTTGCAGGTCAAGATGCCAGGACCTAAAGGCGTAATCACCGTCTTGGGAGACGTCCGAGTCGCATACACATGCGAGCAGGAAACTCTCAACGCGGCAGCCGCCCTGGACATGTCCAAGCGCATGGAACAAGTACTGGCTGCATCACAGGAGGTGGACAAGGACGCTCTAGAGATCCCCACCAAGAAGCCAGCAAGAGAAGCCATCGCGCCAAGCAAGGAGACGGAGCTGAAGAGGATCTCTCTGGACCTGGACGACCCGAAGAAGACGGCCATCATCGGGGCAGAGTTAGACTCCACGGCAGGCTCCGCCCTGCTCTGCTTTCTCGATAGCTATCCAGGCTATTACCAGACAGGCCTAGAGCCTAAGGATCAGATAAAGACCTCGTTCATCACGCCGTTCGGTGCTTCTTTGGCCTTCGGTCTGAAAAACGCCGGCGCGATCTACCAGAGGACAATTCAAGCGCGTATGGATCAATTGACTCTGGACGCAGTAGAACGCCTACATCGATAAATCCGTGGAACATCGAGCACTTACAGCGTTTCTACGCCTGATTCAGTTATGTATTTATCTTTTTTATTTTTAGATTTAGTTTTTCCGAGTGATTTTGGAGGGTAGTCACCCCCAGTTACGACTCGGCAGATTTATAATGAGTTATCAATAAAGTTGATTTCATCTTTCATCTATTTCTACTACTCGTATTTCCTCTTTCGCGTCACGCACATAAAGTATGAGTGGAACAAACCTTAAATCGAGAGGGAAAGTACTCGCCAAGTCAAAGCTCTAAACGTACGACAAAGACTCTGCGGCATGAGACTGAGACCAACGAGGCTAATCTACTCCGTAACAGGTCAACCACTCAGAAATTAAGGCCAGCGCAGAAAGAAAGGGAGTTGTAGACCAATAAAAACTTATATACAATAACGACAATTTAAACATTGTTCAAAAGATTCTAGTTCGACCAAATACTACAAATATTTTATTTACACTGCAGGGTCACCAGCACCAGACGGGGCCGCTTCATCCGAGTCATCAACAACATCCTTGGACAGGACATTGGCGATGGGCTCGACTTCGAGGAGCAGTCTGCCCACGTCGTCTTCGGAGGTGCCGGCAGCGTACCCGCGGCTGAGTGGCTCCAGGTCTGACGCCGGGAACAGCGACTTGAGCACCGCCAGGACATGGCCACAGCTGGCCTGGCTGATGTAGCAGAGCTGTCGCCGGAAGAAGCGTGGGAGCGCCCGAACGCGGTCGAGGATGGAAGTCGAAGACGATGACGCCTCCGGCTCGATCTCCTCCGCCACCACTCGGATAGCGTCCTCCAGCGCAATCCTCTCGGTGCGCAGCGCCTCAGCCTCGCCTTGCAGCCGGGCCACCTTGGCAGTGAGCTCTGCGAATTGGGACATAATCCGATACCGATAATCTACAGAAAGTCAGATCTGGATAATATATTCACGTCTGACAGAAAAACAAACAAGGAAGAACATACCTCTGAGCTCATGCACGGCCTGGGCCTCGTTGAGCTTAGCCTGCTCTACCTCCCCGCGTAAATCGCGAGTGGTACGCTGGGCTTCCTCCAACTCAGCCTGGCGCTGGGCCGCAGCAGCCTCGAGCTCAGCCACTCGGGCCACCAAGGAGTCGGCCTTAGCAACTGCAGAAGATAGTTCTTGAATAACCAAGGCTTTGGCCTCGGCATCAGCAGCTAAGTCCTGCAAAGACAAGTCAGATGACAATATGAATTGATGTACCACTCGGTACTTGATATCAACAAGATAAGTAGCTCAGGAAATACCTTGGCTATCTGGCCCATGCGAAGATTGGAGTGACATGAACTCCTCCAGAGGAGTCATGGGAGCACCACCACTCATAGCGCCGTCCACCGCAGAAGCAACCTCGACCGCCGCAGTCTGGGGCTCCTCCACTGCTGCAGTCGGTTCAACCACAGGAGCAGGCTGGGGGCTGCCTTGAGGAACTGGCGGCGGGGTCGGCGACGCCGGTGTAGGACTCGGTGGAGGCGGGGTTGGTGCTCGCAGCGACTCTGGTGGCGGACCCACAGGCTGATCGCTGAGAAGATCAGCCGAGTGGATCGGCACCTCTGGACTTTGGATTGACGGGATCTCGGTCTCAACCGCCGACTGAGGCGCAGGACCCGCAAAAGGGACCTCAGACGGCGTGCTACAGGATAAAGCATATATGGATCACTCATAGAAGAACATAAAGGAAAATCAAGAGATGATAAGGATACTTACAGAGTAGAAATGCGCATTCTCGGGCGCTTTCCTTTCCGAGTGGGGGAAGGGAGGTCCCTCGGACTTGCAGCACTCAGAGGCACTACTGCAAGGGGAGACTGCTCCGAGCTGGTGATTGGCGGTAGGATTGACGACTCGGCGACGCCAGCTTCATCTTCTTCCGAGTCAGACGACTCAGAGATAAGGAGTTGGCGGCGGCTTGGCGCATCCCTAATCACGATCCCCGTGGAGATCTTCCGCTTCTTCGGGGCAGGGGCAGCCTTCCCACCACTCGGAGATAGCACGTCGGGAGAAGGAGAGGACGACAGAGTGATATCTGAGTCGCGCAGATCACTCTCACTTCCCCCGGCTGCTTCTTCAGATTCCAACGGCCCTGCGCCGAGCCGGTTGATCCACTCCCTTTGGCATTTCAGGCAAAGGAGGGAGGGATACAAAGGCAGCTCGACCCTGCAAAAGTTGGGTTCAGTTCTGAGATTACACCCAATGGGTGGAATTGAAATAAAAAACAACAACAGATTGACTAAATACCTCAGGGCGTGGATTTCCCAAGTTGAACGCCGGAGGACAGTCAGTGGTCCTCAGGGAGGTTCCGGTCGCGAAGAATTTGCCAAGCCGAGCGGCGGCTTGGACTTTGTCGACACGCTCGGGGGCTTCGCGCGTGTTGTCCCCCTCGGCGTAATACTCAGTACGCCGGGTGAGCCCGCTGCTTGAGGGGCTGGACCCGGCGCAGAACGAAGTTGGCTGCCACTCCGACGGCAGACAACCCTCTGTCCTTCAACTGGGTAATGAGACCCAGGAGTTCCCGAACCTGATCCATTTCACTCTCCTTGGGAAGAGCGGTCCAGGATTGGGAGGGAACAGGACGAGAATCGATTTCTGGAGAGATGGCAGGCGAGTGGTTTCCTACGTAAAACCACTCGGACTGCCACCCCTTGTTGGAGGTAAGGAAAGGGATGTCAAAATACTCCCGAGTTCGACCCTCGCGGAGTTGGAATCCGGCGCCCCCGACTACTTGCGGGCACTCGGTTCTGGGATAAGGTTTAAGAAGAAAAAGATGAAGAAAAAGATTGAAGTGAGGCTCTATCCCAAGATAGGCCTCACAGAGGTTGATGAAGATGGCGATATGGAGAATGGAGTTGGGATTCAGTGCGCAGAGACTGATCCCATAAAAGTGCAGCAGCCCGCGGAGGAAAGGATGCGCGGGCACGCCAAAACCACGAAGAAAGAAAGATTCGAACACCACCAAATCAGAGGAGTTTGGGGTGGGGAAAGACTCACCGGCGGCGGCGCGCCACTCGGCGGTTTGCTGGTCGGGGAGGATGCCGTCGACGACGTGCTGCTCGAGGCGCCTGGTGGTGGTGATGGACTCCCTCCACTCGGCGGCGCGATCCACGGCGACCTCGGCGGTGGCCTTGGCCTTGGACGACCGGGCCCTTGCCGGCGACCTCTCCTTCCGCTTCGGGCCTTCCTTCCTCTTGGGCGCCATGGCGATGAGCGGGGCTGAAGAACGAGGAGGAAAGCTGCGGGAGCGGATCTAGGGTTTGCTCTTGCGCGAGGAGGAGAACTGGAGCGTCGGGGAGGCAAATGGCAAGTAAAGGAAGAAGATTGCGGCGGGGATGGCTTATAAAGGAATGAACCGTTCCTCCCGCGCGCGGCGCGATGCGTGTCTCGGGAACTCAACCGACGCAGGCACGTCCCGTCGCTTTGAATTCAAAGATGCGGTAAGGAGTCGCGATATCTCGCGATATTTCGCCTTCCGTAAAGCAACCGTTAGGGAGGCAACGGACTTTGCGGAGTAGTGGGCCTAAATGGGCTGAAATATAGCACGACCTTTCGGTTCTGTTACGCTAACAAATTTGTGGGTTCCTGAGCTAGTGTTCAGGGGCAGAAACCACTCGGTCGTGAGGCTAAAATTAGTCGACGGCCAGACTTGATTTTGCAATTAATATTGCATCCTTGCAATTGATTTTTACGTAAGGCATGCGATACTATCGCTACATTCGCTCAGGAATCTGAGTCAAGTGCTGACAAGTATAAATCTTGCGAGAAGATGGCTTACCATATGGTCAAGCTGAGTTGTGGGACACGACTCGGGAGTCATGCCGAGTTCAAAGAACTTGAGGACAGAATCCTTATAAAGGGGAAACAAAAAAGCCCCAAGAGGAGAAAATTATCTGAAATCCATGCCCAGAGGCATGGGGGCTGAAAAAATCAGTCAGAATTCACGGCTTTCAGAGTCTTGACACGATCATGCTGAGTCGTAACAAGACTCGGGGGCTACACCCAATGGGTGCACCTGGAGGTGCACACCATTGATGGATTAAGTTTAAAAAGAGATTCATAATATTTTATTTTGACCCTCGACCAGAATATTCTATTCTGCTCAAGGCTCGGGGGCTACACCCAATGGGTGCACCTGGAGGTGCACACCATTGAAGATCAAGATACAGATGGATAAAAGTTGAAGACCTTTGGCCAATTTCATACAAAAATTGCCCAAAGCCCGGGGGCTAAGTGTATTCACTTCGCTGTCGCGTCGTGAAGAAGAGCACTCCTTCCCCTCACTATGGCTATAATTGAAGAATTGTTTTCAGGAACGTCTGAGCATGCACTCGGATCTTCCTCGAAACCACTCGGATCTTCTTCGAAACCACTCGGATGAGGTCCTGAGACGACTTGGGAGCACTCGGATCATGCAAGAAAAGGATAGATCAATTACAGCCAGCGATCGGTCAAGAAGTGCTCGGGGGCTACTGTGGGGGATATAGTACCCGGGTACCTCACGAGCAAGCCTGGCAGCCCACCAAAAGAGGGCGGCCCAGCCCACCGTTCTGGACCTGAAGACGTGCGGGACAAGTCGGCGCACGGAGGAAGGATCTGGAAGGAGAAGTCTAGTTGGAATAGGAATTATTGTAAAGAAGGAAAGGATTCTTAGAGATAGGATCGGCTACAAACCGACTTGTAACCCTGCCCCCTGATATATAAGGCGGGCAGGGACCCCCTCAAAAACAACTCAAGCCAACTCAACTCACCACATCTCGACTCATAGCGAGATCCACGCAATACAACACCCCAAAACAGGACGTAGGGTATTACGTCGAGTCGACGGCCCGAACCTGTATAAATCCCTGTGTCTGTCCATCCTAACCATCCTGCTTCCGATCTTTGCGATCTTCCCTGCATTACAAATCACTTCCGTGGGCTACCCCGTGGAAGACTGCCGGAGATAATATCACCGACACAGTTTAAGCTAAATAAAGAGGAAAGTTGTAAATTAATTACATGCATATGCCCTCGCTCGCTCGTGTGACGACATGAATGAATAAAAAAAAATGTTTGATTTCACATCGATGGTTATGACACTACTGTCAGGGAGGAGACTCTGGTCCAAGTTTATGCATGCATGCACCTCTTTAATTTGCATGATATTGCAAGAAAGTCATTCACTGTTATCCACTAACCACAGCCCGAATTGTAAATTGCTACTAGGGCCCAAATTGATAAACAGATCAGCAGGTTAAGCTGGTGGCGGTGATGTCTATGCATGGCCTCCCTCTTTAATTTGGTCATCATATCGCGGGAAAGATGAGCCCCAGAAGCTGTCAAATCCCAGACGATAACTTCAGCGTTTTGGCAAGATTTAATCACTGCCCTACAAATAATGCCATACATGCTCAGCAGATGAGTTGCATTGAACTGTTTACATATATATGAGAGAAAATTAAACGTCCCTCGTCGATGTTGTCCGAATTAATGAAGGTACAGTACATGTATGCAATCGACGACCGGATGATGATACACGTGCATAATATACGGCAGGCAGGGAAAGTTGAAAGTCTCACCTCCTGGCTCGTGCTCATTCTCGATGGAAATACCACGTGGTCATGCACACGCCCATGTGTTCACACAGACATGGATACCTCACTGCTTCTTTTGTCCATTTTTCCTGAATCGCACGCGTGCCAATTAAGCTGCTTATTATTGGAACAAAGCGCATTCGATTGTATTGTAGCGTACTGTATATAAAACCAGGTGCATGCTGACGGCCAAAGTACACTCCATATCGACCGCACCCCTAGATCTAGCTAGCTTGTTCTCTCAGCTCAGACGACGCCGTTAGTCGCTCATCACATTGACCCAACGAAAAGCGCGTACCTGCACCACTCGTAGTCACTTGAGCTGCCTGAGACAAGTAAATTAGGCATCAATCACCAATAATTGAGTCGTATACTGAAAGAATGGATCGCAAGAGCAGCCTGACGCTGCACTGCGGCCATGGCTCGGAGACGATGATGGACGCCATGAGAAGGCAGCAGGAGCTTCTGATGCAGCTCCGAGCGCTCGTGCTCCCCCTGCTCCATGGCGCCACCGATGATACCTCGGCTGACATCGCCGTCCAGCTCGTCGACGACGTCATCGGCTGCAACATCACCATGGCATCTAAGCTTGCGGCGGGGTGCCTTCTCATGAGTACCAGCGGCGGACCCGTGATAGAGCTCGTCGACGACAAGTCGTTGGTGAGGAAGAGCACCGCTACTGCTGCTTCTTTATGTCACAGAACGACAGATCATCAGGAACAAGCCAAGCCGAATAGCGCTGCTCAAAAGAGGAGGTGCGTAGTAATTTAATTTAGATGCTGCTGATTCATCAACCCCTTTTCCTCAGCTGATCTGATCTTTGCATAAATATATAAATACAGGAGGAACGACAAGCGATCGAGGTCCCTTGTCACACATGTTCCACATTATGATGGCCATCAATGGAGAAAATATGGGCAGAAGAACATCAATGGGAGGCAACATCCTAGGTAATAAATAGCCACTCATATATATGCACGTAATATTCTTAATCAGTAAATGAATGAAGCTACCTAGTTCCATGAAATTGAAAATATATATATATATATATATATAATTGTAATTTTGCAAATTCTGGATATATGCATATGGTCTCAAATAAAGCGCTGGTCGATGAACACACACATACAAACCAATTGATAGTTATATATCCCATGAATTTGTAACTGAGCAGGAACTACTACAGATGTGCCTACTACAGAGAAAGGAACTGCTTAGCAACCAAGACAATTGAGCAACAAGAACCAACAAATGACGGTACCAGTACCATTATGGCTGGCGACGAAACTGCAAAGTACACTGTCGTGTACTACGGTGATCATACTTGCAAGGACCATAGCATCAGCATGGGCCAGCCGCCCCAGGTTGCCACAAGTATGGTTCTTCAGAACAGGGAAATAATGGCTCAAACAAGTACAGATGTTCAAGAGCCTGAGCCAGACTTGGACTTACCAGCTTTACTAGAGGTTCTTGATAGTTCTCCCATTGATTGGGATGATTGGAAGATATGATCGATTTTCTAGCTTATGCAGTAAGATCATGCTAAGCTGACGGTACAAATTTTGGTTAGTGTGTACTAGATTCATTGGTGTGCCAACAATTCTACTGAAAGGTTACTGGTTAACCAGTATACCAGCCAATATTTGGATGATGGATAAAATTTGTAGGTTCTAATTTGAACCACCTTTAGCAAACAGTTAAATTTCTGTCGACTCTGATTCGTTATTAACTATTAATGGGTCCTCTCAAAGCTACCATATTCAATTTCCTTGATTTGCAATGTAAACATTGAGAATTGTTTAATTATCAACTAGGATAGACATCAACACAATCGATCATCAATAATGGACATAAATCAGCTGATTTTGATAAAGGTTCAGATGACGATGTAAAATCTCGATATCAAAACCACTCCTCTCTTCATTCCAAATATGTAAGCATGTGGTTTTAGTCTTGCTAACTAAGAATGATAAATATTGAAAATTTAATTTAGTTTTGGCTTTAACTAAATATGGCTAGATAGGAGTAGAGATGGACAAGGAGAAATTTGAAAAGACAGACAATTTACATTAACTGCTTAACAGTTTACAACAAACAGGGTGGAGGGAAAAAATTAAAGGTGCATTGATGATGTTGTAGGAAAAAAGAACAGAACTAATACGGCAGTATAGAACAATGATGTTTTTTTCGATAAGGGAATTTTATTAATTTCTAAGGTTTTTACATCGAGATGATACAAGACCTTAGAATATCATTCCCGGCCTCTGTATAGCCAAGATACACACAGCCACAAAGAAGCACAAGAGTACAAGCACAACATATATACTATATAGAACAATAATATATGAAAATCATTTCAGAAGCATCCGATTGATGTTGGTCGGCTTGGAGAAACAAATGTGTTTGTAGCACTAATCTCCGCAGCTAGCAAAGATATTGAGGCTGATCACTCACTCCAATCCAAATAAAGAATTAATTAATAACCCTCTTTGGAAATCTAGAAGCAACATATATATACTGTGATGCAAACCACGCATGCATGCATTTTCCGATTATTAGTATATATATGTCGCTGGTAAAGTATGTATCAGTAAATAGTCGTCCCAGTGAGAATTTGCAGGTGCTGATGAGATGGTGAAAGCGACTTTAAGATATAACTTGATATATGCTGTACATTCACGTGGAAGTTTTGAGTGACGATCTTGTGGTGACATGAGCTTGCTTGTGTCAGTATACATGATGGCATAATCTCAATGAGCATGAACAATCACGTTACTAGCTAGTGAAGTGATCAATTTGCAAATTAATTTTGGGTGCTAGTTGCATGGATTTGGACAAAAGGGGAGAGACGACGAGAGTGCCACACAATTTCTCTCTCAACCGGCCAAGACGGAGCCCACAAGGAATTCCTTTCCTTCCATTGAGAGCCAAGCCGAGAGAGGGCCGGCGGCTATGTCTGCTTCGTCCCCTTCCCCGGAGCATGAGTTGCTGCCGATGGACTACTCATCCTCCTCGGATTCGGACGACGACATGGATGACCTCGTCATCGCGACCCACCTCCATTCCTTCGCCGTGCCGCCGGCCCCCGCGGTGTTGGCGCCGTGGATCGGCATTGGCGGGGCAGGCAACGCCCTGGCGACGGCAGCGTCCATCGACGCGCTGCCCACGGTGGAGGTGATGCATGTTTTCCTCAAAAAATTACTATTTTATTTCCTAATCTCTTTTTCTCTTAAGTACAAAAAATTCAATTATCTTCTAGTGCTATTTTTTATAGTAGAGAAATAAATAGACACAAAAAATGCAAGCATCTGTGCTAAGTATACAATACTAGAACTCAAGTAAATATGTTAATTGAGTTATGCTTGATTCGCTATGTACCTACCAATTTATGGTAGAAATAAAAAAAAAGGTTGACGCGTGTTTGAATTAAGGAAAAAGTCCATTTTACTCCCCTCACCTATTCAATTTGTCCACTTAACCGCCCAAGCAAAATTTAGGCTCAATTTACTCCCCTAAACTATTTCGATTGGCCAATCTACCCCCTAATGTGTTTTTGCGTTGTTGTTTCTCTATGTACAAGTTAAATTTTAAGTTCAAATTTTGTGAGCATGTACATAACATAGTACTTTATGTTAAAAAATTATTCTTAAAAATTTTCATGATTATTTTCATATTTTAGGATATTTAAAACAAAATTAATCTTAAATACATAAAAATCTATGAAAAGTGATAATAAAAAATCCTAATTTATTTTTCTAATGTAGTGCATCATGTTATCAGTCATCTAATAAAATTTGGAATTAAAACTCAACTTGTACACGAAGAAATAAAAAAGAGAAATCTAATTAGGGTGTAAATTGGACTAATTGAAATAGCTCAAGGGAGTAAAGTGAGCCTAAATTTTGTTTGGGGGGTTAAGCGGACAAATTAAATAGGCGAGGGGAGTAAAATGGACTTTTTCCATGAATTAAATTCAAGCACACATACAACCTATTACTAAATCTCCATCCATGCTTGACAAACAATCCCGTAGCAATAACCTTCAGAGAGTGGCATGGTGTGGGTATTGCCTCCCTTTTCTAGTTTTCTTCACCTTTTCTAGCAAGGCACAAATGGTGCGACTATATCAAAAGCTTTACCACTAATTTTGGTCTTTGATCTCCTTCGTGGAAAATCATGTCAAAAGCTAACCCCTGATGTGGTCGGCACAAAGGGACAGATGTGCAAGACCACTGCTAGTAACACTACGGTTCAAAAATTATATACATGTCCACATTATTTGTGTCATTACTCAGTGTTATCGACCTGCAGCTCATTGTTCACTGCAATTAAGAATTAAATGCCATTGGAAATTAAGCACTACGCTATGGTATAAACCATTACTGAATTGTTAAAACGTCGCCAACAACGTGGACCAACACAGATCATTTTTACAAACACCTAGCGCCGTCTGGGAAATTTTAGGGGCACTTTTGAGCTTACGCGAAAGGCTTAGGAAGGTGACGAGCATGTGCTGAAGTGCTGACATGAGCTTGCTTCTGTCAGCATGATGGAATCCTCTCCAAAGTATGTACCATGAATATCCTGATGGAATATATATCATGAATATCTAGAATATATGTATGCAGATAGTACCGATTAATTTAGATACAAGTATCGTAATTCACTGCTGTATATTTTAAACTGAGCCTCCAAGAACAGAAATCAAGTTTGTCTGTGAATATGTGGGGATCAGGCCCATTCAGGTAAAAAGAACTAGTTTAATCCCTGCTTATTCAAACAAGCTATTAAAGAGAAACTCTTCAATGCGCACCAGCAAACTGTGGTTAGATTTCAAGTGTAGTGACCGTGCGGTGTTCTTTTTGGTTGTGCAGCCAGGATTGTTGGACTGACACTTTAGGACATAACAGTAGAAGGTGAAAAGTTCAGGTGAGAACTGAAGACAACTGCTTACTGACTAGACTTGTTTGTTTTGGGAGCAGGGGTTACCTGGTGAACACAAGCGACAATTGATTACGATGAAATTAGCCATTCCTTGTGCCAGCAAAATTTCATTGACAACGATTGCAGCATCTAACCATAATCTTCAATTCCAAATCGCTACGTAAGTACCAATCTCATCAGTACTTGTACTGCTAACGCGCGGTAGCTGCCAAGTCAGAGTCCTTCCTGTCTATTTCCATGTGCTCTGCTCCAGCCTACGCATGCAGCTGATTATATTACTGCCCAAGTTGATTGTTAATTATGTTGCGCAACGCGGAGCCATTCCACTCCCATCTCCATATATAACAAGAGCAGATTAGGAGTAACCTTATCGCCATAGCCAGCTGACAATTAGCTTCCTTCCTTCTCCCACAACTGCAAGTGAACGAGCCTGCAGTTGAGCTTCCAGCCTTCCTGTGTCCAGAGCCTCACTCAAGTCCTTTTCAGATACAAGAGGAAAGGTAGCTAGAAATTAGCAGAGATGAAGCACCACAACGGCAGGTACCTTCCTCAATCTTCACCTTCTGTCTCCGACCACCGGTCGGCGATGAAGGAGATTGCCAGGGGGCAGTCTCTGGTGACGCAGCTGAGGGCCATCGTCCTTCCGGCACTGCAGGCAGACCAACGCTGCGAGCTTGTTGCCCAGATGTTCCAGAACATTCTGGATTGCTCCAGCAAGGCCATAACCGAGCTCCAGCTTCACCATCAATCCGATGCCCGAGTTGATGACGCACTAGTGGATGACAAGAAGAGAGTAAGAAAGATTTCTTCTGACGACTGTGTCAAGGAGGAGGGGGCTACTTCTAACCCCGATCATCAGCACAAGAGAAGGTATGTATCCATGTGATTTGATAAGTTCAGCTGAACTAGTGAAAGTTAGATTCCTTATGGAATATACCTACTGATGTTGCATGTGATTAAGCTATTTCGAAATAAATCTTCCCTATGCAAATAAATCTTAACTCCTAGCAGGAGGTCTGATGATTCGGTGTCACTCGAAACGCCTGTTCCGCACTATGATGGCCGCCAATGGAGAAAGTATGGGCAAAAGCACATCAACAAAGCGAAACATCCAAGGTACTTTTTCTCGTCTTTAAAGATAATGTGTTTCTCCTTTTTTTATTCACTGTTTTCCTTTCAACACATTGGTATACATAAATTTGTATGTACTCTGATTATCTGTTTGTGTAAATAATAAACAAGAAATATGCACAACTGAATTATTAACTTGGACTATGATAATTTGGTTCTCCAGGAGCTACTACAGATGCACCTACAGGCAAGAACAGGACTGCAAAGCAACGAAGACAGTGCAACAGCAAGATGACAGCACTGGTACTGATCACCCCGTCATGTACACAGTCGTCTACCACGGCCAACATACTTGCAACGAGAACAATGGCATCGACTCAGGCACTGATGACTCTGAAACAAACACTCCAAGCAGCAGCGACAGCCGATCCAGCATATCAACTACCTGTACAGATCTCTATGACCATCAGACATCCCTAGATGACAATAAACTGCTTGAAAAGTCTGCAGATATGATCACAAAGAACTGCATGTATGAGCCATTCGACATGACTGCATTTGCACCTTTGGATTTGGACAGCTGGGAGTTGGACGCCCTCCTAAGATTTTGAGCCTGATTATCAAGGTTCAACCAAAAGCTGGTGTTTAATTGATAATATGGTATGAAGAGAGATACTAAGGTATATATCATTTAGCAAGAATGTTCAACATGACGATTTTGTGTGTTTGTATCATATCAAGAGGTCAAAGAAGAAAATAAAAGGCAACGTTCTTCCACTATAGGTGGGTTGCAATTTTCAACTTGTAATATAATACTTTTATAAAACACAGTCCTTAAGTTCTTCGTAAAAACAACAGTCTTTATATCTAACAAAAGCAGGCTGATTTCATGGCACCCTCTATCCATTCCAGCACGTGCATGACATGCTCCATGCATCTCATAAAAGATAAAAGGTCCTTTTTTTCACCCCTAGCTAGGATCAAATGTATGAATCTTTTTTTTCTCGAAACATAAAAAAAAAATCCAAACATCAAATGTATGAATCTTAATCATACAATGTCTCATATATGTCAGCAGGAAGACAATTTTGTTGATTGTGGAGCAAGGCCCCATTTTTTCATTAGTTTCCCTTTTTATCCTAATTTCCCAAATTCATTAACTGCAGCTGATTGGGATCAGTAACACCTCATAGTACTTGTGCCTAACGAAAGGCCCCCCACCATTGAAAAACTAAAGCCATCCCAGTGTCGAGGAGTTTGAAGGTATGAGTATTGGTCCATAATTGCACATTGAAATCAACCTGCTTTTCTCTATCTTAACTAATGTAAACCAAGAAACCAGTGGGCCTTAACGTGTCTCACTAGCTAGGGATCAGCTGGCTTTCGGAGTTCATGGGATCCTCACCTTCTTACTTCGTATTCATCTGTGTTTTCTGGAGAATATGTCAGAATTGTCATGCATATGCAACAGGCCAACAGCTTGGCAAGCAAATATAGTACACTTACTATAATACAGTCATATGGACGATTTTAAAATAATTGTAAGGGGTCTGACCCACAGCCGCCACAAGGTTGTCGTATGTGCTCTTAGTTTATCATTTTGCAGTTGCCACTGGGTAATTAAAATATTAAGATAGATGAAGGATTGATGTTGAAACCAGATATTAGTAGCAAAACAGAGGACGTACCACACCCCTTTATAGATCGACCTGGGAACCCCTACTATATGGTGCAGATTAATATTATTTATCATACAAGTTGGTATATATGTATCTAGGGGAACATATATCTGCTACAAACCTGCATCAAACCTGTAAATGTGAAAAGAACCTGAATGCAGTACTAATAATGAATACAGATGTGAGAGATAGTGTGCTTACCATTGGTTGAGTAGGATCACAGGATCCTTGTTTTAATTACATCACCTTTGTAATGGCCCTTATGTACATCAACGTGTGGGTGCAGTACTAAGATTTGTAGCCTGGTAATTCATATATTAATGAGTGAGATAGTGATCAATCTTCATGATATGAAAGAAATCTTAGGAACTGTGTGGGATAGTAGAGAGATAATTAGGCGAAGAAAATAAGAAATCATGCTGACAAAGCCAGACTGACATGTATTTGAGACTTGCAAGTAGAGGGAGTAGATCGAACAGCCAGAATTTATCTCATCTGTTGGAGTCTAATAATAGTCTGAACTCTGAAGCCATCGGATTCTCACAATTAATAATGCAATATCCCTATGTTTAGTGCATTCTAAAATTGGAAATGCTAGTACAGCCTTAAAATGGAACTCATATGTTCAGAGTCATGCTCTGCACGCACTAGCAAGCAACTACACATAATTAATTGTAATGTAATGACAAGTAGCTGCTGATCATTGAGTATAATTATAAACAAGGCCTGTTGACCCCCAGCCGCCACAAGTTTGTCGTATATGCTGTATGCTCCCAATGCACGTGCATACCAGATCTATTGTAGATAGAATTGATGTTGCAGCAGGGAGTAGAATACATACAGTAGTTACTTGCATCATATACCAAGTAATAATACAACACACGATAACTACTAGTAGCAGTTAACTATATATATGTCCGCATAACTTCACCAAACACCTGACAGAATCCAAGCTCATCAGTGACTTCGTAATAAACTAGACCAACCTGCCGAAGTGCCGATATACACGTCTCTCCCTTTCTGAGTTTGGTGTCTGTGCGCGTGTTGCCTAGGCCATAAGCCCTTGTTTGGCTGAATAGATATCTTCACAAAGAATTATTAATTCGATACTATCAGAAGGTTTGGTATACAGAGCCAAAAGTTGAATGTATTTTGATTTGGAAGATTTGGATTTCAAAATTCGAAGTTTGAAGCCCCTATGGCCAGGTTGTTTGGTAACATGAAGACTATTTTTGTGCCCACACAAACGGCACATGAAAACGAGAAGGGGGGCATGGAGTGCTATTATTTCACACGTACAGGATCCTGGCAGCAGAGACATCCTTATATTTTGTTACAATCTACTTTGTTCCCTATATCCATATGTATGGCTCACACATATGACACTCGTGTGGTGCTTATGAATCCTAAAGGTCCACGGATCACTTGTTTCCTTCTCTACTTTGTTGAAAATGATAGCAGTCAGCAAAATCAGTTCAAGGCTATGGTTAGTCTGAGTGGAGCTATCCGTAGCATATGTATTCATATTACGAAATATCAAGGATTTGTAACCACATAACATTCAAAATTTTCATTGTTGCCAGGATATTTTGACAATTAATTAATATTTAATAATGTTTATTATGTTCAATAGAAGTCATGTGTACCAACCTGGTTGATACTTTTGTCATGCATGTATGGGAATTAATATAAATCAAACTTCATGCAGCAATGAAATAGTTGATCTGCACAAAAGTTCAAACATCAGTGGTTCTGTAACCTACTTAATATTACGCTTCTTCATAACACACATACATCAACCACATCTGCCATGTAATTTGAAATAACTAATCTTTATTTCATTCTTTTTTTTCATGCAGGCCTGTTTAAATATCAGCAGACAACAAACTATGTATTTTAAGGACATTATCAGAACATTACTAGATATTAAATATCATTTTTGAGACATGTCATTAGAGCCAAATCATGCATGTCGCTACCTTGGGACCAGCAGATTAACAATGACGTTGCTCTGTATAACAACCATTAGAATTATTGGCCATGCATGTCTTTTCATGAATATCTTCCATGTGTAGGCACATGCCATCCTACATAATTTGTCAAGTCTTTGGTTGTCACAACTTTCGACCACAGAAATAAAACCTAGCCCCAACCAGGTGAACCATTTTCAAGCTGAACATGTGACCCAGAAAAATGCTTAATCACATATCAAATAACTTACAGAGGCAGCAATTTCCTTACAAATGTATTTTCATGCATGTGGATACATAAAGACAGCATTGCTTCCTTTTATGCATCAATTTATCTCAATGTAGATATGTCAATCCTCATCATCTAATCAACTACATCTAACTCAATACTAGTACTACTATAACATGGATTCTAGTCATCATCTGACCATAGAATTAATAACGCTGCTGCGCACTACGTCAATGTCTCCTAAGCGGCTAAGCACCATCACATAATGTTATTAAACATGTGCATCGAATGGAAAATATGTAACTCACAAGTCATAATTCATGACTCATCATAACCTCTTGACATACTGTTGGATAGAGACAGTACTCTCCCTAGTCTTTCCTAGTGAGAAAATTTGAATAGTGATTGGTTCCCTCCACCATGCTCAGGCTCTGTGTGCTGCTACTTGCTTGTATAAATAGATGCCTAAAGTTGCAGTTGCCTATCATCTTCAAATCCGACTACCCAACTATTATATGTATCCAGACATATTGAAAAACCATCAAATGGGCATCCTTGAATCTTCCACTCATAGTAGCTCCCAAGTGGCAATCAATGAGATTGAACGCCAAAGGGCTCTCATGATAGACCTACATGACCTTGTCCTACCAAAACTTGATCCCTGTAGTGGGCAGGCGAAGCTTGTTCAGCAACTCTTTCAGGATATATTCAATTCCTCAAGTAAGGTTATCTCCTTTCTAGAACTTGGTGATAACAGTGAGAAACAGGCCAACCGTATCGAATACAAAAGAACACATGGTAAGAATAACATGGAGAGTCACGTTTTGGAGGAGGAAACCAAGGAAGTCGGAAACAAGAGAAGGTATGTAATAGAATAAACATATGTTTACTTATTTATCATTCACGGCTGGGGCTTAAAAATAGATATTTCTTTGCTTCTCTTGGTTATGGTAGGAAGAATGTGAAACACATAGGTTCAGTTGTGACAGAAGCACCACACTTTGATGGATATCAATGGAAGAAGTATGGGCAGAAGTGGATCTCCAAAGCAAAGCACTCTAGGTATGTAACAAAACATATGCGTTGATGTACTTCATATATTATTTTCTATAATAATTTGGGTAATAAGTCTCTCATCTATATTGGATGATTACTGTTTTCAAAATTGCATCCATACATTTCTAATATGAGAGTTGTATATGATAAAAGTTAATATTTCGCATATAAGAAAACATAATCTAATGAGGTTATGCTCGAGCAGGAGCTACTATAGATGTGCCAGTAGTAAAGGGCAAGGGTGTCTTGCAACCAAGACAGTGCAACAGAAGGAAACCAATGGAGGTGGAACCGTGAGGTTATTCAATGTTGACTACTATGGCCAGCACGTTTGCAAGAAGGATGGCATAATTCATCCATATGTTGCTGAGACAGCACGTCATAGTGCCCCAATTGTCAATCATAACCAAAGCAGTATCTCCACGTTTGTCAATAATGATGTTCAAAGAATTCAGGATGAAAGCTATGAAAACTTATTCACCGTGCCTGACATGTCAGAATATTTGATAGATATTGAAATGGCAGGGGCACCTGAGATTACCTCTATGAACTTGCCACTGATCTCTGAAGATATATGGGCATAAAGAAGTGAGAAACGAGCTCCTCTGATTTCAAAGATATGTAAATCGGCTAGCATGACATATGATTTTTTTCTGATAAGAAAAGAACATGTATTTTACCAATAGACTCTAAATTAAGCGTGATGAGCCACAACAGCATGTGCAGAAAGTAATCAATAGAAAGAAATGTCATCTCATAAAACATGTGCATGGTGTCCAGCATTCTAGAATATTTGATTTACTATCTTGGCTTTACCTTGACACAGAATTGTAAACCATGAATACTTTTCCATCTAAGTCTGTAAAGCTACCTGAAAAGTCTTCCCAGATGGTAACGAAAGTCGTCCTGAAATATGTACTATCCGGGCTTTTTCCTTTGACACAGAATAGAAATGCTCATAATTTCACATAGATATATGACCCTGACAAGCTGAAGTCTACATATGTGGTGGCCATATTCTCCTCACATGACTCCTTGACTTGACCTAGTTTATTATCTGTGTTGCTGAATTGAATTGAAAGGAACCTTGCAAGTTTCAACCACAGAAACAAATAGAATGTCTGATTCAATTGGTCGACTGAGGATGCACTATATGATTCTTGACCGATTTCAACGATATCAAAATGTGTGGTAATGGAGTGCTATATCTATATGCCACTCATCTAACCGACAGATGATGAAAGGTTCACACTTCACACTATACATGCCGGTGGAATGTGGCGTTTTTGTTCGCCTCTATTAGGTGTGAATGAACAAAACGATGACCTGTCGATTCGGTTTCCGATGGCGGCTCAGAACCCACTGTTTCACAGGAAAACAAAAGTGAAATCCACCCAAATCTACTGGGATTTTTTAAGAGAGAGAGAGAGTGGGGGGGGGGGAGATGACCTGGGTGTGTCCGGCGGAGCTGCGGTGATGACTGGAAGACACGGCCGCCGTCGCCGGAGCCGAAGAGTGGCGGAGGATGGGGGAGGGACGAGGGACATAGAAACGCTGCTGGGCTGAAAATCATTGCTGCTGCGTCATTAAATCCCAGGTGAGGCCCAATCCCGGCCTCGTGTGTTGGATTGGGACGGCCCATACAGGCCCTAAAAGACCACATATCGTCCAGCCCATGTGAGGCCCAATACCGTACGACGGCCCAGGAAAGCTAGGCGCGTGTCAGCCGGCCCTAACCGAAGGCTTCTCCATCTTCTCCCCCGGCTCCGGCCAGCCGGCGGTGGCTGATCTCTCCGGCATGAGTGAATGGCCAACTCTGACTGGTGGTGCCAACGGCAGCTATAGCGGATTGGCTGTGGGTTTGTCTTCTTGCTTTCCCCCCGTCCGATCCGATGGTTGGCTTTCGATGCTTGCAGCCGGCAGTCGGTAGTTTCAATACTTGTGATTACTGCTTAGAAATACATAAGTTTAATTAATTCATAAATGGTTGGTTTTCGTAACTTTCCATGTGTACGCATATGCTTGTTCGTGTTCGTTTTGATCGAATGATTCGTCACAGACGCAAGCTTAATTAATTTGACAATCGCCTCTAGTTGCATATATGCCTGCATGATCTGTTCTTGTTCTGAGTCCTACTATATATGCATGACTTGTAGAACCTAGCTACCTTCCATCATCCCATACTACATCTGCTTCAACAACGCTAATTTAGTTTGAATTACCACGTTTCTCATTTCCTAAACTTTATCTTGTTTTGTGCTAATAATCCATTACGATGGATCTCTCTCTTGCCGACGACACCTAAGTCAATAGGTATGTCATTTTCAGTACTATCCCATTGCAGCCACAAGCCTCTGTAGATATAATATTGTTGGACTGCAGCAGCCTGCAGGATGTATTAGAATACTAGTAGCAGCAAACTGTGTCTAAGATCGCCGTGTCCCTAAGCTGCTTCCTCTTGCTTTTCTAGATGATGACTGCTGCTTGCTTTATATTAATTAACTAGGAATCCTAAACCAATTCAACACCTGATTGTTATTTTTTCCCCAGCAACCACTTGATTCCTACACATGGGGTGGTGGTATTATCAAACAAATGCTATTTTAGCGCCGCATTTCGTCTTCGAGGACAATTCTTTTTCTAAAAAAAATAGAGAACAATTCGTTTCTTAAGCCGTGTTAGATTCAAGAGGCCATCTGTGAAAAAAGAGGGGTTAAAATTGATCTGGTGTGCGCAAGTTGATGTTTCAGACATTATGGTGCTAGGGGGAGGAACTAATTTAATTAGTTGAGTCCAAGTGGAATAATATCCTCTGCGACTTTACTTTTCTAATTGTAACTTTTACGTCATCGAAGAAACCTTGTCACCGCAGATCAGCCCTGTCATAAGATAGCTGGCACCGTTTAATTTCTATCTTAGGTCCCCTGGAGAGGTCCTAGCTTCCAGGAACCATCCCACCGCCCCCATCATAGAAGTATTACAGAAAAAGATAATCAGCGAGATTCTTCTCATGGATCGATTAAGATTGAGCAATTTGCATGCAAACAGCGCAACATCACATGAAAGCACCTTGTATCAACACCACTTTTTAGATAGCAGAATCAACTATGTTGTCTTTGTTTTCTCCATTAGACTCTAATTATTCACTTAAGGGCTGCTCACATGTTCCAGGGCATCTGCCCCATTGTTTACGACTTATGCCCTGGGTGTGCTCAAGAAAGAACAAAATTAGCAGAAAGTATTAGAAGCTAGGTTGCCCTACATGGAGTACCCGTTCCTGATAAAATGGCTTCAAATATTACTTTTGTAAATGGACTGTTTACATATCTAATGCCAGCCTTAATTTAGGTGCAAAAAGGGTATTTTAACAACTTTTGAAAGCTAGTGTAGAGTAAAGAATTATATTCATATTATTCTTTGCTCGCATAGGTTCCAAATATGTTACCCTTTTGATGAAACGATGCATATTGGGGGAATTCAATTTTTTAGTGGGTTGGATATTCTTTGGAAGTTGGCAGCATTTTGCGTCTTCTGAAGAAACGTGCACTATTTGAAATGTGGATGGTTACAAGGAGGTTTCGAATTCTTCCATTTGAACCCCCCCCCCCCCCCCCCCCCCCCCCGCCCGCCGCGAAGCCTTTATTGAGTTTAGGTACTACTGCATTAGAAATATAATTTTTTGCAACGATTTGGTAATAGATTAACATTTTAAGACTTTGTATCAACTCGATATAATCCTCTTGAAATTTAATAAAACTTCCTTATCAAAAAAACAACCATCTTCTTCATTCCATAAAAAAAAAGAGAAAACAAATAAAAGAATGGTTGCATCAGCTGTTTGTTTCTATGTGGATGTGTTGGATGCAAATAAATTAAGCTTGATTGTTTGAACCGTCCACCAGAATGTCCACTACCTCTCCTAATTCTGCAGACTAAAATAATGTGTGAGATGATGCGGCTACTTCTAAGCCGCAATCTCAATGGTTAAAAAATTAGTATCATGCAATGTTATTAATTAAAAGGACAAATTGTTTCTCTTGATCTGTGCTCATTGACAGCGTAATATTTAGTATATTTAGCAAGCAAAACTTAGCCTTCTAGATGATGCAATAAATAACAAAATACTACTACACGCTGAGAGATCAACCATGCTTCAGAAGAAAGATATAACTTCTCAATAACATAAAAATTGTAGAAACTAAGCAGGACTCTTTCTTAGATGAGCATACCACTAATTTTTGTTGCTAATGTCATGTTCAAAAACACTTTATTTGCCCATGAACAAGTGACAGTAATAAACTAATTACAAGTTACAATAAAAATGGAATTGTGGATTTCTTCCCTGCTGAAAAGTGAAATCACTCACTGCTCCGCTAGTAGCGGTGTTTGTTTAAGATTTCTGTATTAAAATTTTAGAAGAGCGTAGAAGCACTTTGCAACTTGTCAAGTTCTTTTAGTTTTATCATTATGCAAAGATAGAAAGAAATATTTAAATCATGTCATTTTCAACAGCTCCCAGAACATTTGTTTTCTTTCCATAAGGTCAGTAGCATGGTAATTAGTAGTACTTAATCAGGAGACATTGACAGGATTATTTTCTTTCTTTTGTGCCTCTCTGTGTTGGGAGTTTGAGACTGCTTTGAAAAAGACTACTTGGTGAAAGTTTGTTCAAAGGGATGCAGTATTATAAGCTCTTTTATTGATTCCTATGCTAGCCTGTGCCGGTGGGATTGATCTTGATCCACCAAACCCGAGATTTTGTAATAAAGCTGTGTCTCCCTTTTATTTAATAAGTAATATAAGACTAAGCTGAGAGTCTTCAGAAACGTAAAGAAATGCAGAGCCAGGGCATGAGCTAGCTGTTCTCTTGCACATGGATTTGCATTGAGGTTTGCATTTGTTATTCAGATATGGCGGGCTATCTGATGCCAACCTCATTCCGTTAGCTCTCTCCGTTACTGATTACAGCTACTAAAAGTTATTCTTGGACTGAAGTCTGAGATAAAAAGATAAATACTAAGGTAGATATCAGATTTTTAACTCTTTGGAAACCTTTGCACAATATTTTCTTAATGCTCGCACAATTTTATTACTCCCAGCTTGGCATGCACATGTAAACTGCAGAGGACTTCTACAGTCCTACCATGGAGAACAAATTTTAAGAATGATAATAAAATAAAAAACCAGAGGAGGAACTGCAGCGCCGTTAGAGTGAGTTCCAGAGGCTGCGACGCGTGTTAACGTTGAAGAATGCTGCTGCGCCGTCGTTGTTTATTGCTATAAATAAAGGTGGTCAGAGAAACGTCTCCGCGCACCGCCCTCCCTCCCTCTTCGTCAGTTCAGCAGCCCCCTCCGCTTCTCTCCTTCGTCATCTTCGCCATGGCCCTGGACTCTGTCCCTGCTTATCTCGGCGACTTGGGGATCTCACAGGGCAGCCAGAACCCAGCAGCAAAGGGTCAGGTACGCAGAAGCTTCCTCAATTTGCCACTGCTGTAAAATTTGCATGAATTTCAGTTTCATGGTGTCTTTTCTTCAATTTCTGATCTGTGAAAAAAATCGCCAGGAAAGATGAGCGCACCTGGACCTCTGACACTTATGCGCCGTATGATGACGGGCACCAGTGGAGGAAGTACGGCGAGAAGAAGCTCTCCAACTCCAACTTCCCAAGGTTCCTTCATCCCCTTTGCCATGCAGTTTATTCTCTGAATAAGCGCGTTTTTTCTTCCAGTCCATGCATGCATCCCCTTTGTGTGCAAGAACTTCTCTTACTGTGGTCATGATACAGTTATCGCAGCAGATGGTCAATTTAGTTATTACTAGATATGGAGTGAATTTATAGGACCTTTTGCTGGATGAACTTAGGGCAGTTACCTGAAATCTTTGGAATTTAGGACAAGCTTTGCATGTTTTGAATGAAAAGAAAAATCCTGGCTTCCAGCAGTATAAATAAATATGAACTATGCATACTTCTTATCTCTAACACTGTAATTTTGTTCTTAAAATGAAGCATGTTACGGTAGTTTTGTGGGAACAAATCTTGACTATAGGTTCACCCAACATATCTGAAACCGAAAGGTACTTACACAATAGACATGTTCATGTAATTAAGCTCCAAGTTTTACATACATACATAAATCTAAAGTTGCCCACAAATGGAAACAAATACTTTTCTTTTGGTCAATATATAGTCTTTGTATGTTCAGTTTGTGGGCCAAATACTTTCGCTGCCCCAGATAACATCGCTGTTTGGTGCGCCTAATGTGTTTGTCTACTAGTCACTGCTTGGTAGAATTGCCAGTGGACAGGTGTCCCCATACCCTTGATTGATTCAAAGAAAAGAAATGTTTGTCAACTAAAAAATGTTTTGTGTAATGGACAACTTGAATAGAAAAAGAACCTGCACAGTGGCAATCTCCTTCTTAATTGGCAACTCAACTAGACAAACAAAAACTTGAAAAGTGTTACTTCCTATATGAATATACAATCCACAAGTTGGTCACCTTTATTACCTGTCATTTGCAACTCGTTTGAAATCTAATGCTTCACTAGCGAACTAAAAGTTCCTTCATTTGTTTAGCACCCTCTCTTCAACTCAATTTTCAACTACTAGTGTGCACGCCGACAGTCTCTACAATCCCTCTTTACTTTCTCTGATAGTGATGGGAATGCGGTGAAGACCCATTTATATCTTGTTAGCCCATTAAGAGCATGTTAACAGACGGGAACTTTTGTTTATTTTTCTAAAAGGCGGTGGATGCAGTAGAAGAAGAGGTCTCAAAGGTGTTTATTGATGCTGTACCACCTAATTTAGGTAGACTGAATGTTGATGGAGTGGTAAAGGACATGACTAATATCCAATTCCAAATACATCCCCCTTTACTGAGTTAAACAAAAGTAAATTTTTGACACATGGATCATTATGCAAAGTCCAGTTCCAGAGCTGTTAAGTAGAACAAGACAAGTTGGTACAACTAATGTGTACAGAAGTCTTGGAAAGATGTTTGTTCAAGCTTCTAAAATAAAACGAACTTTGATAGGACTATGTCGTCTTTACTCACTTTGATTAAACTTATTAGTGAACTGAGAAAAAAAAATCATCATAGTAGTAAGAAAAGCAACACTGCATCTCCTGCTGTCACATTGTGGATACTTAGGGATTCAGTATAGTGGTTATTGTAAAACAATGTATTTGCTCTTAAATGCAACTATTTAAATCTTTTGGTAAAAGTATTCGGATTGCACTTTTTGGGGGGCAATATTTAGATTGCAGTTCTGATTTCGGAAAATGATTCTTCACCTTCCCCTTTTGAAGTGAAATTTTTGGGCTAATATCGTTCTATTTTCAGGTTCTATTACAGATGCACCTACAAGAACGACATGAAGTGCCCTGCCACAAAGCAAGTGCAGCAGAAGGACACCAGTGATCCGCCATTGTTCTCGGTCACTTATTTCAACCATCACACCTGCAGCAGCAGCTCAACTCCCATAGGAGGCACTAGAGATACCGCAGCACAGTCGTCTTCAAGAAAGGCAGTATCAATCTGCTTTCAGCCCACACACCGCCGGCGAGCAGCCCACATTCCTGACCTCCTCGGCTCAGCCTCAATCCCCGACCATACATTTGTACAGAGCCAATCAACAGCCAAAGGCGAACCCCTATGCAAGCCAGTTTCAGTGGACAGAAACATCGTCACCTACAAGCAACAGTTCCTTTAAGATGGAGGTTGAGAATGTTTCAGGAGCAAGCGCTTCGTCCAGTGGCACGGGTGCTCTGCCCAGGACGTTGGTGCCGATCGGTCAGTCCAGATGCATCGAGTACTTCCATTTCTTGTGATTGTGATGCTGTTGATGGAAGAAGAAGGTTATATATGCTGGGAGGCCGCTTGGTGCCAGTTTGGAGCGTCAAGTGCTGGGACTGGAGGCAGCATTGCTGTCCCGGGCCTGAACCACAGAGACAGGGACCCAACTTACAGATCCCCATAGCGATATTATAACCCTGTTGCTTCTTTACATTCATATTCAAGCCACATTTTTGTGCTTGTATGATGTGGAGAATGGTATTGGAGTTTCTTTTATCTGAAACATGGTAGCAAGAAAGGGGTGTTGAGGTAGCTCCATTTGTTTGTTTAGAAATGAGACTAGCATGTCTCGAATTCCTGATCGAATCCTGACAGCAGGGTCGCTTGGTCATTCTGCTACTACTGAAATACTGAAGGTTACAGATTCTATACAGTAACAGCTTTATTAAGATGTGTTTAGTTATAGAAACAAGTTGGTTTGTCTATTTGGAGAAAATGCAGTTCAGTTTATTAGTGCAAATTGGTGCCACGGTAAAGTTGACAGTTGACTTGACACCTCACCACCGCTTACTAGTTGTGCTGCCTTCCTTTTCCCTCGCCCCTCCTCTCCCCCTCCTCCCGCCGCCGCGGCCTTGCCAGATGCGCCTCCTCGCCGCGGCGGCGAGGCAACCCAATACACCGCACCCTCTTCTCGCCGCCCTCCGCCGCCTCCTCTCCACGGCAACCTCCTCCTCCTACTACGATCCAACCGCGCAGTTCCTCCACCCCGACCACCGCCGCGTCCTCTCCCTGCCGGCGTCGCTCCGCCACGACGCCCTCCTCGCGCTTGCGCGCCTTCTCAAGACCTCCCCGCAATGCCACCTCGCGCTCCACGCCGTCAGCGGCGGCTCCCCTTACTCCATCCCACTCGCCGCCCGCTTCGCCGCCGCCTCCCGCCTCTCGGCGTCCGCCTCCGCGCTCCGCCCCTTCGCCGCCATCCTCCTCGCCGCGCTCCTCCCGGCCGCCTCCGCGGACCTCCTCTCCTGGTCCTCCTCCTCCTCCAGCGGATGCGCACGCGCGCGGCACGCCGCGCTCCGCCTCGCGCTCCACGCGTTCCTCGCCGCGGGCATGGCGGCCGAGGCGCTCCACGTGCTCGCGCGCGTCCGACGCTCCGGGAACACGCCCAGCCTCTCCGCGCTGGCGGCGTTGCTGCGCCTTCTCTTCCGCGGCGGGGAGGTCCGCGCTGCCTGGAACGTGTTCGAGGAAATGGCCGCGAGGGGGCCGCGCCCGAGCCTCGCCATCTTCAACGCCATGCTCCTCGGCTTCTGCCACAGGGGGATGCTGCGCCTCGCCTCCGGCCTGCTTGGGGTCATGGAAAACAAGTTCGGTGTCGTCCCGGACGCGTGCAGCTATAACATCCTCATCAAGGGCCATTGCGTGTTTGGGTGGTCGGGGGACGCCTTCAAGCTGTTTGAGGAAATGTGCACCTCAGGACGTGACCCGACGGTCGTGACATATAACATACTGGTGGATGTTCTGTGCCATGAGGGGAGGATGGTGGAAGCAAGGAAGCTGTTCGATGAGATGGCACAGGTGGGGATCAAAGCAAATACAATCACCTTCAATGTCTTGATCGATGGATATGCAAAGACGGGACGGATGGATGAGGCCAGCACGGCCTACAAGGAGATGATAGTTAGGGGATTAGTGCCGGATTCCTGCACCTTCAACATTCTTGCTGCTGGAGCATACAAGTTTGGGCACAATGCTGCCCAGTTGTTAGTCCATGATTGTGGAATGTCTGGTTCACATATATCGGCTGCTGAGGGGTTGGATGTGTTGGTCTGTAGGCTTTGTTGGGATGGCCGGTTGGATGATGCCTGGGAGCTTCTGCACGGTGCTATTGAGCAGGGTGCTTCCAGTTAGTGTTGCTGGATTCAATGCATTGATTGCTGCTTATAGCAAGGAGGGACTCCATGAAGCAGCTTTTCAACTATATAGAATCATGAACAAGTTGGGGCTGGCACCGTCAACGCATACTTTTAATTACCTGATTATGGGGCTGTGCCATCAAGGAAGGCTTGATGAGGCGCAGCTCGTTCTGGAACACATGGTTAGTAAGGGATATTGTCTAAGCACATCATTTACTATCTACTTGGATGCATCCTTCAGAGAGGGCGATGCAGTCCGTGCATTGAAATGTTGGGATGATATGGAAAAAATTGGTCTGCAGCCTGATTTTATTGCCTTCTCGGCATATGTCAATGGCCTGTGCCGATTAGATTACGTGAATGAGGCTTATCAGGCATTTTTTGAGATGACAACAAGAGGACTTGTACCCAACAATATTACTTACAACTCCATCATATCTGCATTTTGTCGGGCAGGCAATATGGCCGAAGCTTTGAAGTTGCAGAAGCAGATGAGGCAGGGTGGCCTTGTTCCTGACGTTTACACGAGCAACATTCTAATTGACGGTTTGTGCAGAGAAGGAAACTTGAATATGGTGGACAGCCTTTTATTGGACATGTGCAGTAATGGTCTAATCCCAGACACAGTGACATACAATACGATAATCAATGCGTACTGCAGGGCTAAGGATATGAACGGTGCTATGAATTTCATGAATAAGATGTTTGCAGCTGGTTGTGAGCCAGATATCTTCACATATAATATTTGGATGCATAGCCTCTGCAGCAACCATATGTTGAACCAAGCAGGGAAGGTGTTAGATGAACTTACTGCTAGGGGTTGTGCTCCTAATTCAGTTACATACAATACATTGATGGATGGCATCTGCAGTGATGTCCTTGATCGAGCTATGATACTGACTGGCAGGCTGATTAAGATGGCTTTTCAACCAAACACTATCACACTTAATGTTTTCCTTTCTCACTTCTGCAAGCAAGGATTTGGGAAGAGAGCCCTCATGTGGGCTGAGAAGCTCAGAGAAGATTCTTTTGTTTTTGATGATGCTACTAGAAATATAATTGACTGGGCACAAAGGGAAATGGAGAATGATCCGCAGGCTAGCAAAGAAGACATAGACAGGTGCCTGTTTCTAGAGTTCTTAATGTTCATGACATATGAGACTATGCACAACAGCAGATCCTCAAAAGCCACACATGTGCCTACAGATAAAGGATTTGATCCTGCTGACAGCAACATGATGACAATCTTGGATACTGGTTGATAATGAAATTTATAACCAGCATAAGGTTCTGTCACCGATGCACCTAGAAGGGCATGAAGTGCCCTGCCATAAAGCAAGTCCATCAGAAGGACAACAGTGATCCGCCATTGTTTTCTGTCACTTCAACCATCAGACCTGCAGCACCAGCTCAAATCCCATAGGCAGCACCAGAGATATTGCAGCTCAATTGCCCTCAAGGAAGGCAGTATTGACCTGCTTCAGCCAGAACACAACCAGTGAGCAGCCCACATTCTTGACATCCTCAGCTGTGTCACAGTCCTTGAGCATATATTCTTTCAGAGCCAACCAACAACCAGAGAAGCCCGTATGCAAGCCAATTTCAGTGTGCGGACACATCTTCTCCTACAAATAACAGTCCGGTTAAGATAGAGAGTGACAGTTTTCCAGCAGCACGGGAGCTCTGCTGAGAACATTGTTGCTGATCAGTCCATTATGATGCATCAAGTACTTCCATTTCTTGTGATGATTTTTGAGGAGGAAGAAGCATATATGACGGGACGGTCTTGGTACCTGTTGAAGTGCGGAGTGGAGTTTGTACCTGCTGGACTAGGAGGCGATATCGATGTCCCTGGCCTCAAAACTTCAGGGACCCAACCGACCAATCCCCATAGAGGCGCGACAGAGAGATTGCCTGGGTTGCTTCTCTACATTCGCATTCAAGCCACATTTGTGCTGGATGACGTGAAGACAGGGATTGGAGTTCCTTTAAGGTAGCACAGATTGTTTTTGTTAAGACAATGTGTCTCAAAAGCCTGACAGCATATTTGCCTGGTCATTCTGATGATACCACAGGTACTGTTACGTAGATTTTACACATACTTTCCTTTTTTCTCTCTTGAGATGTACTAGTATACAGTTTCAGAAACAGTTTTCTTTGGTATGCCTCAAAAGGTATATTTCTTTTATTTGTAGTGTTGGAATATGCGTGAATACTAAGTAGCTCACAGGGAAGGGACTTTGGCCCCGCGGAAGAGATGGTAGCCGGAGCCAGTTAAGAATTTGATGTATCTAGCTTCTGATGCATGAACGTTAGGTTCATCCAGCAAGTGACCAGACCCCTGCAGCAAGTCAGCAAGTGAGCCAGGCATTGAGCTTGTTTGTGTTGTGTCTTTGGGATGCTAGATTTGTCTGTGCGCAACGTGGAACACGGGAGAGTTTTCGTGGACTGGGCTAAATACAGGAAAGGTTTTCTTATATCGCGGATTTCAGAAGACCACTCTTTCTTGCGGTCGTCTATTCTTGAGTGAAAATGCATGAATCCTAGTCAGTCATTGAGGTCTTGTCCGTGCCATTTCTTGGCTCATGCAGCAATGCAGGACGTGATAGGACAGTCTCACTTTCCCGTGTGAACGCACACTGCGCCACGATCAGAGGACATACGCTAGTGTGCGTGGCTATAGAAATTAAGCAACCCTAATTAGTTTTTATCTCCCACTAGCTATGTAGTATCTATCTAGGTCGATCTGCTCTCTACCTGAAAGTTTTCCTTTCATCAAAGGAAGTGATGATCAGCTTTATGTAGCGCATGTGTGCACACGAACTTTGGCAATGAATTATACTCATTTCTGGGAGTTTAATTATAGTATGTCAATGCACACAATATGAAATATAAATAATTTAGTTGATATTTTAGATAATGGAAATTTTCGTCCTCTACGGTTAGTGATATGCTTGAAGAATCAAACGGCGAAGCTTGACATGATAAATAAAGCAAACTGAAATACAGTTTTTGGAACGAAGAGGTGAAACCGAAAATTATTTCCGGGAGGGAAATCAGAAGCAAAATTAAATCATCATGAGAGTTAATAAGTTGAATACTCTGCACGGAAAAGTACACAAGTGCTGTACTACTCATCCAGCCTCTTTAGAGAAAGCAGTACGACGTAGTGAAATTACGCGCTAATATGTATTGTATATGTTCTGCGTGTGGAAAGACAAATGCACAAATTATATATAAACGACAGACGACGACAAACGGCAACATATATGCATGATGAAATGGGGGAAAAAGGTGCAAGGGCAAATCTAGCTAGCAAGGATGGATCCTGTATGTGGGGGCGTCACGTCCACGTCGCGTGTGCTCTCTCGTTTCAGTCGTTGCATTTTAGACTGCCTTTTACCGTCAACAACATTATTGTATATATTGGTTGCTCTTTAATTTCTCTCGTCACTTACGTTGGCATGCATGACGTGCTTACCCTAACGTTGGCATTACGATCCAATAATTCTTTGTTGCTTGGGTAAATCTTGATCGTCGTGCAAAATATTAGTTGTCTACTTTCAAATGGGTGAAACTAAAACTGCTTGTGTGTAAATGGGTAGGAGTACTTTTCTTTCACTGCACTGTGTAAAGGGACAATAGTGACACGCACGTGACAGAATTGGCTGCTAGCTTGCAACAATCTAATACATGATGCAGTATAGATTAAATAACGTACATCATCATTATGATCGCTACTTTGATTGCTACATTATTCCTGCAACCTGGTCTGGTCAGGCACACGACACGACGATGTATTCTTAAGCTAGCGCGCTTGTACAAAACGTACAACACGTGCAGTGTCTGATTATACTAATCTCTCTGATTATACTAATCTCTTGTAGTACAATATTAATGTCCGGGCACATGGACGGCTGCAATGCAAGTTTGTTAATGGCAAGTTGTATTAGCGCCCGATGATGAGGGAGCAGCATGCAGCAGCTCGACCATCATCTGACCCTGACTCTGACTCTCTGCTTGTCTGCATGCATGCGCAGGGGTCGTTGTTGTCATGCGGTATTAGTTGAAACGTTGGTTTCTGATGCGGTTCAGATTTTTGGCTTGTCCTTTTTTTTTTCTCCCCTTGACTGCGTATACCGTATACGCGTCGTCAACTCTGTCGAGGGAATGAAAACCCTATAGTTTAGGACTGAACTTGTGTCGTCACTGACTCTCACACTGTGTGTGCGCGCGTGTATTAATCAAGCTCGATCGGGAAAGAAAACTTAGAAAAGGTTGCGAGCCTCATTCCAAGCATCTTCGATCTTCTTGGGTTAGTGCCCTGATCCCACACCTTCAGTGTTATCTTATACCCTAGCAGTATAGTGATCGAGCTCACCTGCTCCTTGCTTGCTTGTGCATCACCTGTCGAATTCCACTTGCTTTCCACACGCGTCTCTGCTCGGTCTCGATCGTGTCTGGTGGGTCCACTGAAACTTAGACCGTGCTGTGCTGCACCTGCTGTCCTGAACTGCATATATAAGCAGCAGTCGCCGAGCTCGATCGGTAACGGCTGCCACAACACATCAGCACACAGCGAGCTGATTGATACACATCAGCAACCGCGCATGGCCGCTGCTTGGTGTATGCCGGCGGCGGCGGATGAGCGCGAGCGCGCGGTGGCGGAGGTGGCGCAGGTGTACGAGCGCATCAAGATCCAGCAGCCTCTCCTGCAGGTCCATCATCACTACTCCTCCTCCCATCAGCAGCTGGCGCAGAGCCTTCTCAGCGACGCGCTTCGAGCGCTCAACGTAGCCCTCTCCGTCATGAAGCAGCAGCGACCTTCTCCTGCTCCAGCGACGACACCACCAGTAACAAGCAGCGTCGTCGTCAAAGCTGAGTCGCCGCGCAGCCCATCAGCATCTGCCGACTCCGAAGCAATAGCGACCCCGACGGAGAGAAGACCCAAAAAACGAAGGTCAGTCATCAGTAGTGAGCATGCATGTTAATTGTATAGCTTTCTTTCTGAAATCAATGCATAATCTGTCTATATATTATTCAGATTGTAATTGAACTATACGTATATCTGCAGCAGATCGTCAGTGATGGAAGGGAATAATAAAACATCATCATCGTCATGGGTAGACTTTACCACCGTTCCTTACGAGGACGGCTACGAGTGGAGAAAATACGGCGAGAAGAAGATCAACGGCACCAGCTACACGAGGAGCTACTTCAGGTGCAGCTACAAGGATGACGCAGGCTGCCTGGCCACAAAGCACGTCCAGCAGAAGGATAGCAGCAGCGACCCTCCCGTGTTCCAAGTCACCTACAACAACAAGCATACTTGCAACAACGGCAAGCTTATTCTGCCCTTCATGAACATCAAGCTAGAACCACCAGTGCTGCCTCCTATACTCTTGCCGTCCAAGCTTATTCTGCCCTTCATGATCCTTTCGATCAAACGATGCCGCCGTCCCAACAAGAGCCATCATCATTACCTGTCAGTATGCAGCAGCACTGCGGTACCACCGCAACGTCGTCGACAACAACTAGTTCTTGCATCTCCGGCGCCGAGTCCTGCTGCGATGAATTTCCTGTATTGGACATGGCGCAGATGGCGGCGGCAGCGGAAGCATCACCTGGATATGACCTTCTCTACGAGGAGCTGTCCCTCCTGTGCGACAGCTTCAAGTTCTACTAGCTCAAATCTTAACAAACATATTGTTTTTTTTACTTCTCTTTTTTAGATAACGATATATAGAGGGAAACTATATATATGAATGAATTATTAGCGTAGTAAAGGAACTCCTGCTACAAAGAAAATTGAAGTGCATCGCGTGTGGAAAACAAAGTGGGCCATGCATGGCTGAGCGCCAAGTGAGATGTAAGTATGTAACGGGCTCAGCCAGTTCAAATAGGCAAAAAAAAAAAAAAAAAATCTTGTGTGGCTTAGTGTGTCTCTGCACATAAACATAAGTGAGCTGTTTCCATGTTTTTTTTTCCCGGAACCATGGTGGATTGCGGCAGCCTACATACTAGTGTGCCCACTCCGCCACTCTTGTTCACAAGCAAAGACCCACTCCATTCATTATTGTGCACACCTAAAAACTAAATACCAATGAATAAAATATGCTAATTAAATCAAAACTATTTTTTGATTGAAAAAATAGGTGTTCATCACTTCAAACACTCAAAACCTTCCTTAAATACTACAAACTGAAACTTTATTTAATTTTATTTAAAATATTATGCTTCCAAGCATGATTAGGTTGTCCCCTACTAAGTTGTACTACTTCAGGTTTTCATAACTTTGCGTGCTGGACCAAATCGAGATGAAAAGAAATAGTAGTCTAAATATTATTGCTCTAGGAGATATCCACAACATTTAGTTTCCAATTTTTCCATTTGAAGTGCCAAGATATGCTTTTCAACATATTCTAGCGTGCAAGGTTTGTGGCTTGTACTTCTTTCTGGAGAATTTTGTACCTACAATATTTCAGTATACCATTAATGACTGTTAAATTCAAGTATAACGAGCTAATATTAAAGTGGCGGCAACAGAGAAGATTTTGCTTAACAGGAAATTAAACATACAGTAACGCACATATGCCAGCCAGTCGATTCTTCATTTATTTTCACTTGCATGACTCACTTGCTACGATTTTTTTACACCGTCCAGTTGATGCTTGATTCTTCATTTATTTTCACATACTGCAGTATTTTAACATGAAGGTTGATATTTTCTACCGAATAAATTTGTTGGGGAACCTACCTCATGGGCCTGATGAACTTGGGAGTTAGCAGGTCGTGCGGTTGGAGAAAAGGCCCAAAAACCGTGTCGCCAGGCCTCCTCAGTAGCATTTTTTTTAAGCTTGGCATTCTTTTAGATAGGGCCTCAGTAGCATTTAGGGGTCTGTTTAAATCTTGTGAAAAATTTTGATAAAAAAATTAGGCAAAAGAATCTTACAAATTTAGTAGTGATAAACGTAGACTAATAATAAAGTTAATTACAGATCTCGCCTAAAAATCGTGAAATAAATCTAATGAGTATAATTAATTCATAATAAGTGTATGATTAGCGGATGATTATTTTAGCATCACTATTGCAAATCATGGCCTAATTAGGCTCATTAGATTCGTCTCGTAAATTTACCCAAGGTTATGGAATGTGTTTTGTCATTAACACACGTTTAATATTTTATACATATAAGATTTCTTTTGATGTGACCGGTGAAAAAAATTGATGAATAAGTTTAAACATGCCCTTAGGATGGCACACATATAACGTGTCGACGTTCCAAAAAAAAACAAATAACGTGTCGATGCTGTTTAATCGATTTTCCATGAAATTTTTAATGCCATGCAATAAAAATGACAATTGTGAAACAAACGATTCGGAGATTCCCATAGTGTTTTCTTTTACAAAAATTCAAGGTAAACATATTTTGGTGAAGTTTGCAACTGGCAACTACCAATAGTGAATTGTAGGAACCCCTGTCCTTCGCCTTTTTCCATCTCGTGTGAAAGAGAAAGTTCAGCAATTACTGCTACTAATCTCACACTTATGAATTTACAATACAAGTGTATAAGGTTATGATATAAACTTTTTTCACTCACATGGCACTTTAGATTGATTTTCTAGAGTTCATGTTTCTTGCAGAGTTGGGTTTGGCCGTTTGGTCACGTGTTGTTCTGATTCTGGTTCACCACGAGGCTTCTACAATCTACACTACACCGCCCACTCTCCTCTCCCAAGTCCCAAACCAAACCCCCCTGACCCTGAAACGAAAAATCTCTCCCACTCCAACTCCTCCATCCGACTAGTGTAGAACTCTCTCCAACGCCCTCCACTGCGGCCGTCAAATTCCAATCTTTCCGCTGTCCTCCACCGTTTTCGGGCCTTTTTTTTGTCGCCCGCACAGCCGCAAGATTGATCTTATCTTTCTTCAATCGGACCTCAGATATCAGTCCAATCCCCAGCTGCTTTTCGCCAATTGCAAAGTCCGGCAGTGGATCGGAGCATGGGGTTCCGATCCGGCGGCGCGATGCTGCGGTTGCTGGTGTGGGCGGCGTTCCTGCTGGGCTGCTGCCACGGGAGGTTCGTGGTGGAGAAGAACAGCCTCAAGGTGACGGCGCCGGATGACCTCAAGGGCACCTACGAGTGCGCCATTGGCAACTTCGGCGTGCCCCAGTACGGCGGCACCATGGTCGGCTTCGTTGCCTACCCCAAGGCCAACAAGAAGGCCTGCAAGAGCTTCGGACGATTTCGACATCTCCTACAAGGCCAAGCCGGGGTCCTTCCCCACTTTCCTGCTCGTCGACAGGGGAGGTGAGCAAATTACAACAAGATTCCTCTTCTTCCCCTTGCGATTGTGGCACTAGCATTTGGTCTCTGTTAGGTCATCCATGTGTAGACTTGCAATTTTACTCAGCAAGGTCTTTTTCTGCTCCGGCTCGTTGGATTTGATTGTAATAGACTGAAGTCGCTCTTTGGTCATCAGTGCTTGACCTTTTTTTTTCGGTTGTTACCTATTATGTTTCACAAGACTCTAGTTTGATTGTAATAGACTGAAGTTGAAAGGTTGACCATAAGTGGGCAATTCTTTTTTAGTCGTGTGGTCTCTAGTTTGGTGAGTGCTGAAGATTAGATCTTGTCATGCGATGATGTGGTTAAGTAATTCGTTGACCCAGTTCAGTACACCAAATCTATGGCTTGATTTGCAAAGCAAGGGAACTTAAATTTTAGAGTTTACAGCTCATTACTCTTGCATTTTGCAGGAGTTATGTCACTGTCTTGTCTTTTTGACCTTTCTGTGATGTTGCATTCATTTATTTTCCAACCAATTTGTTGTTTATTTAACACTCCTTTTTGTCTGTTCTAAGATGCTTTATTTATTAAAAAAAAAGATGCTGCTTACTGCTTTGTACTGTACCTGCTTAGTTAAATGCATAACTGATTGCATAATACGGGTTTTGTTGTGCTCAGATTGCTACTTCACAAAGAAGGCATGGAATGCACAGAACGCAGGAGCAGCGGCAATCCTTGTTGCTGATGACAAGGATGAACCTCTAATTACAATGGACACCCCTGAGGAGAGTGGGAGAGCAGAGTACTTAGAGAACATCACTATACCTTCAGCACTAATAACCAAGAGCTTTGGGGATAGGCTCAAGAAGGCAATTGATAACGGTGACATGGTTAATGTGAATTTGGATTGGAGGGAGGCCCTGCCCCATCCCGATGAACGTGTTGAGTATGAATTCTGGACAAACAGCAATGATGAATGTGGCCCAAAATGCGATAGCCAGATTGATTTTGTCAAGAGCTTCAAAGGAGCAGCACAGGTACTTGAGAAGAAGGGCTACACAGAATTCACTCCTCACTACATTACCTGGTATTGTCCAGAGGCCTTCATTCTGAGCAAGCAGTGCAAGTCCCAGTGCATCAATCACGGGAGATACTGTGCACCTGACCCAGAACAGGATTTTAGCAAAGGATATGATGGGAAAGATGTGGTGGTCCAGAATTTGCGCCAAGTTTGTGTATTTAAGGTTGCTAAGGAGCACAAGAAACCTTGGTTATGGTGGGACTACGTTACTGATTTTGCGATCCGATGCCCAATGAAGGAAAAGAAGTACACCAAGGAGTGTGCTGATGGAGTTATCAAGTCACTTGGTATGTTGTGTTTTCATATGTTTCGCTATGCTCTGTGGCAAGATGCAGTATTTGTCCTGAACTTGTGTTTATAATTTACAGGCCTTGATCATAAAGCAATAGACAAATGTATTGGTGATCCAGATGCTGATGAAGAAAACCCTGTTCTGAAAGCTGAACAAGATGCACAGGTTAGTGCTTCAATGTGAATGCGTGATCTTTTCTGTTCATTCTATTGTTAACCTGAATAGATCATGATCCACCACTTTGCATAGATTGGCAAGGGCTCTCGTGGTGATGTTACCATCTTACCAACTCTGGTAATCAACAACAGACAATACAGAGGTATGTGCTCTTCTATCCTGTAAATTATGATAAAAGGTGTGATGAGATTACTAGAGGAACTTATCTGGATCTATGTTTTTCAGGGAAGCTTGACAAAGGAGCAGTTCTTAAAGCACTTTGTGCTGGTTTTCGGGAAACTACCGAGCCAGCTGTTTGCTTGAGTGAAGGTTGGTGCATTGATTTCCCTAGTTTTTCCATTTTTACTGCATTTATGATCTAGCTTGTACTTCACCAAGCGTAACTTGCATGCTCTTATAAATCATATGTTTTTTATAACTTTAGATATACAAACAAATGAATGCCTAGAGAACAATGGTGGCTGTTGGCAAGATAAGGCTTCTAACATCACTGCATGCAAGGTACTTCCTCTGATGTTAGATTTTTCTTGAAAATTTGGTTTATCAGATATTTGTTCTGTTTAGCTTATGCATATAATAATCATTCGGTGGATATGCAGGATACTTTCCGTGGAAGAGTTTGTGAATGTCCAGTTGTGAAAGGAGTAAAATTCGTTGGTGATGGCTATACTCATTGTGAAGGTACGCCACAAGGCATCGGGATCCATCTTTTGGCAAATCTTTTCTTATATATGTTAACAGTATTGGATTACATAGTAAGATTGCTGAGATCAATAATAGTTGTCACTAACATGTGCTTTTGTTATTGTAGCTTCCGGATCTGGGCGATGTGAAATTAACAATGGAGGGTGTTGGAAAGAGACCAGGAATGGCCGGACATACTCTGCCTGCACTGTAAGTGCCTTTGGTATTTTGCTGCCCTTTAAACTGCCATATTATCAGTAGGATCCTGTCCTGCTTCTGATAAAAAAATGCTTCGAAAACTGAAACCTTAGTTGTGGTGTCTGTGATCTGCAGGATGATGGCTGTAAATGCCCGGATGGATTCAAGGGTGATGGTAAGCACAAATGTGAAGGTAAGGTTCATTTACTGAGGTCCATTGAGCTTTTAGAAGTGCTTGCATTCTCTCCACAGCTTCTGCTATAATGGGCATATCACATATGTGAATATACACTTCAGAATTGGTTTTTGTTGTTGAACTGTTCCCACTTTCCATTGATGCTGATGGGAAATATTTTGTGACAGATATTGATGAATGCAAGGAAAGGACTGCATGTCAATGCAAAGAATGCAAATGCAAGAACACATGGGGAAGCTATGAGTGCGGCTGCAGCGGAGGCTTGCTTTACATGAAGGAGCATGATACATGCATAAGTATGTTGCCCTCATACATGTACACTTTCAGCTTATTACTGATTCACAGTTTTATGTTGAATTAGTTTACTAGTGAGACTTATGAGGTCATAAGAGCAGAAGTTGCCAGCTAGCTCACACATTTGAGGCACATGAATCATATTTTTAGATTTTTTTTTCTCTGATTACTGACAGTTTAAAGCTCAAAGTAGCAACACATGCTGCTGCATCTAGACATGAACTTGGCACTCAAGTGATGCTGATTC
The DNA here is from genome assembly GCA_015476505.1 of Urochloa ruziziensis. Classification (NCBI taxonomy): domain Eukaryota; kingdom Viridiplantae; phylum Streptophyta; class Magnoliopsida; order Poales; family Poaceae; genus Urochloa; species Urochloa ruziziensis. Next base: position 14,343,092 of record CM027123.1, read on the forward strand.
CGCATTTGCTGTACTCAGGCAAAAATGGAGCAACAGAAACAGGCTGGGGCTTCTTGTGGGTCATCTTCTTTGGCCTTGTGGCGGCAGGAATTGCAGGATATGCAGTTTACAAGTACAGGATCCGGGTAAGACATGAGTAGATTTCATGTGTTGATATTTCTAGGTTCATTTTGTTTTGATAATTCTAGGGTGGCATCTAATTCTGTTTTTGCATTGCCTGTGCCTACAGAGGTATATGGACTCAGAGATCCGTGCCATCATGGCTCAGTACATGCCCCTGGACAACCAGGGAGATGTTCAGAGTCATTCTCATCATATTGAGATGTGAGGAGGATGCAGATTGTATGAGAAGAAAATGAAACGTGATCCAGCTTATATACATTTGGAGTTAGGTGTGCATAACTGTAACGGCCTTCTGTCCAGCATGCAAAGCGAGAACCTCCTGTAAATTTCTTGACCGTTTTGTATCCGCGATTTCTGGTTTAGGGTTAGGCTGTACCATGACACGGTCTTATTTAGTAATAATTGTCATCCCTTCATTTAGTACCAATAAAAGAGATGGCAGACAGGCGTGACTGGTGTTGTGGCCTCTGGTCAGTGGTTGAGGGATTTGAGTTCCAACTGCCAACAAACAGAAAACTGTGCATCGCATCCATTGTTTGATTCGTGATGGCTATCCACTGAATGAGATTCTAAAGCGTTCTGGGACCGCAATCGTGTACTCAAATTTTGTATTTATCAGCATATTGGAACAGATGAATTGAACTATGAGATCGGCAGTTGGATTTTGGTTCTAATACTCTGAGCCTCTAAGCTTTGTTGCCTCAGACCTCAGTCACAATTTTAGAATGATATTGAAGGGTGTTGTCATGTATTTGGTCAGATGCATCTTTTATTACGCGTTTGGAATGCAATATGAATAGAAAACAACCATTGGTCATAACTGTTCTTTACTCATGTTCTTGGATCACACAGGTCAGTAGTTTGGGATATGAGATTATGAGCTGAAACTTTTGAACATAATGTTCCGTTTGTTTGTAGCAAGAATCCACATGCAATGGAAATCTAAGTTCTTGGGGCAAAAAGATGCGGAGCATTCGTACATGTGAATGGGACTAAACTGGCCGAAGAAAAAAAAACTAGTATTCTCTTCAAATCCAAAATCCTCTTCAACCCTCTATGCTCTGTTCATATACTGTCCAGTTCTTGAATCAACTAGGATGTCATCGCCTACGTTCACAAAAGAGGGAACCGTGACAACAGCTCCAGTTTCCAGGGTTGCTGGCTTTGTTCCTCCTACAAAATACAGTAACAATATGATTCCAGTTACGGTGATGTCAACTTCCATCAGAAAAGAAAATAGCCGACATAATATCGTGCCAGTCACAACTAGATTGTATGCACCATGGTTGGTTAACCAATTGCAGGTACTTCTTGCAGAAGCATACTAGATAGTAGAGAATTCTGTACCTTGTACACTGTCACTTGCCCCGGGGTCAGTATCAGTCACAGTCAGCCTCACGGTGATGGGCAGCTCAAAATCAATGATCTACAAAATTATCACAGTTAATGGCCAGCATATATTGCTGCCTAAGAACATATAGTACTATCATCTGCCATATTTTTCACCTTGGGTTTATAGAAATTTATGAGAATGTAATTCATTAGTCAATTGAATGGCAATTAATCTGAATAACAAGATTGGAAATACCTTCCCGTTCCAGTACAGCAAGTTGCAGTCCATTCCCTCTTTTAACCATTTTTGCTTGTCACCAACATCTGCTTCGTTCAACCGACTTTCTTCAAATGTTGTCTGGAAAGGGAAATTAGCAAGAGCATTGTAAGATAGAAAAATTAACGGAATCGTTTACCTATATCACGATCTTACTTCGAATTTGTCCACCAATTCAGAAAGTGGCTAATTTACATTCAGACATCCAAGCTTTCTGGGGAGACAAACAAAATCCATTTTTTTTCTGAGAAGAAAATTAAAATTGATCACTGTGAGAACAGCTCCGGTTCTTTTTTCTTACATCACATTTTGGAGTTACCTTTGATAAAAAAATAATGCTGAATTACTTGAACAACTCGTATAGAAGCCAACCCATAGCAGAGTTTTCAAGCGAAGTATAACAGTGATGATCTAAGAAATGGGTTCCTTGGGGAACGAGGGCTATACATCTTTTCAAGCAAGTATTTGGAAAAAGTTTATATCACCCCCCAACGTATGGGGGGTGGACTACATAACCCCCCAACCTATGAAATGGTCTATATCACCCCCTGAACTTTCAAAAACCAGTCAAATTACCCCCTACAACAATTTTGAAAAATCATAGTAAATCATAGAAAAATCATAAAATGGAAAATCCAATTGTGTTGGACTCCAAATGAGTAAATCTACACAGTGAACATATAATATGGTATGGTTTAGTACATTTTTTTGCTGTAGCTTTATATCTATGCTTTTCTTCATAACTGTAAAAAAATTGTACTACAACATACCACATTATATGTTCACTGTGTAGATCTGCTCATTTGGAGTCCAACACAATTGGATTTTCCATTTTATGATTTACTATGATTTTTCAAAATTGCTTTAGGGGGTAATTTGACCGGTTTTCGAAAGTCCAGGGGGTGATATAGACCGTTTCCTAGGTTGGGGGGTTATGTAGTCCACCCCCCATAGGTGGGGGGGGGGGGGTGATGTAGACTTTTTCCCAAGTATTTTGGAGTTAATACAAGTAATTCTTTCAATACCAGAGTTCCCTTTATCTAAGTATAAAGCTCACATCTAACAATCAATGCCATGACAAAAATTCAAAAAACATACAGCGATGGTGGTTTGCAGTGACAACATTTTCACTAATTATTTGGGTGAAAAGTGAAGTATATACCAGATCCATGAAGACGAACTGGGAGCCATCCTTGTACGTAAATTGCTTGGTTTCCTTTGATAAGGATGGTTCCTGTAGCTGAAAGTTTAATGAAGAAGCGACTATAAGTTGTTGCATCTTGCATAACTGAAGAACATTGAGGAACCAACAAAAAATGGATTGGTGAAGCAAAAGAAATTCATGGTAGGCCAAAGATACAGCATGTATAATTTCAGAAACTACAGAAAATAAGAAAAATAAAGAGTTCTGTTAAGTAATCTAAATCATGTACTAGCAGGGGTTTTTTTTCCAAGGAAAAGATGTACTGCCACCACAGACAGAGCGGGGAACGAAAAAGAAATGCTAAAAATCATGTCAGATTGAGAAGACGTGAGTTTGAGGTGAGATTACCGTACTTCCAGCCCGAAAGGTTTTCTCAACTGTGTTGCCGGTGACATAATTGCGCATTTTTGTCCTGACAAAAGCAGCGCCTTTTCCAGGCTTGACGTGGAGAAACTCTGTTGTTGGATGGAGAGGAGGCATTATATTCCCCATAACAACTATTGGCATTGTGCGGCAGTGGCTAAGGCTACAAATACTCCAGAAGATTTGTGTTTACAAAGGAAGCACCTTTTCCTTCTCAACGAACTCTAGTGCTAAGCAAACAAATAATTTAATCGTCGAGAAACGAGGTACATCGGTACATGGACTTGATAAGTTTCCACAAATTATGCTAGTATAAGTATGTTGACTGTTTCATATTATGCAGGAGCAGTTGAGAAAGAATAGCAAGAGATAATGCACCACACTGCCTGGGTCTAGCCGCGCAGCAATCAAAGAAAGAAATGTGCGCGCTACTAGTGAGAAATGTTTGTCACCTAGAACTTTCCATGGCGCGCCGTCGACCTCAACGTTGGTGCCAACCCTGATGTCATTGCTGGAGATCGCATAAATCCCTGCAAGGAAAGCAGTTCATTAAGCTGCCAGCAAGAAACGAAAGCAAACATTGGGTGCTCTGAATTCTGAATCAGCAGCAGAAGAAATAAACGATGTGGGTTGAGAGGAGAGAGGGGCAGAGTAGTTAATTACGGGTGAAGTGGCGGGAGCGGGAGCAGGAGGGCAGGCGACGGAGCTGGAGGGAGGCGGTGGCCGCCGCGACGCCGCTGCGATGGTGGCAGGCGGGGCCGGCGGCGAGGTGGCGGAGGGAGGCCATTCCTTGCCGGGTGCTTCCTGCGCAGGCCACGCAGGTGGTGGATGTTGTGATAAGGGGTGGAACGGGAAAGCAGAGCAAGGGGGGATGCGGCTGCCGCTGCCGCTGCCGGCCGGCGTGCTGCTCCTGCCGCTGCTTTGCTGGAGCCAGAATGATTGGGCCAACCTGCCATGAGCCCGTTAGACTTTGTAGCCCAACGTCGTTGGGCCCAAAGTTCTCTTTGCTGGCTGGGAAGACCTATCGGCCCAGGTTGGTCGACTTGTAGGTATCGGCTGCTGGATAGCCGACAGGTTCATCTTCACACTGTGTACACGTTTGGCTTTGAACAGCCGATAGGCCTCTTGGTACTTGGACGGCCGACATGCTTGCCCAAACGCGTTTATACGTTGCTTGGCGTGAAGGCGTACGCGTATCTGTATGCCCGGCGGCTCAAGATCAAGCTCGAGACTACGTATATATATATATACTGGCCAGCTATATATGCAGTTGTTCGCTTCTTAATCGTCATGCACACATGTATACATGCAGCTTGATTCTGGCATTCCTAGCTTCATGCACGTGTTTGATGACGTGAGCTCCATGCAAATGACGTGATGAACTCCATGCAAAAAATGGTTAGCTAGCTTGCTTCTATTCACAATGGAGTCCAATATTCCATGACCCTGATGCTGGAGCTTCACCGGGCTGACCAGTGGCCCAAGCCGTGACGGCGTTCGCCGACGACTTGCATATATATACGGCGCGCGCGTATGCATATCTCGCTTGGACGACAAGTACGGCCGACGGGAGCCATGTATCGTCGCATGCTCCAACTCTTTTCAGGTGCCTGAATACATGAACGTACAAACACGCGAGCGTATAGCTAGCCATGTGATTTTTGTGTTGTACATGCACATCGGCCAGTATTGGACCTCTCCGTCATTCTAAGGCCGACAAGTCTTGCTCCAGATCATTTGGTCATCTCATGCCCTTCACGTAACGGTGTCGTACAACCACATAGTGACGTAGGCAAGTCAGCCATTTAGTGTCGTACAACCACGTAGGCAAGTCGGCCATTTAGGGATAGACATCTATTTGTGCATTTTTAAGATTTTAGCATCTATGTTGCAAGTTTTTAATAAAATAATATTAATTAAAAAAAAATCCAATTTTATCATCTTTTCAGTTGGCGGGTTCAGTTGGTGCGGCCGGCCATATTACTCTAGCTCTACGTATGTTTCAAGTGGTGGAATCGGAATCGGATGATACCTTGCAGTGGCAGCAGACACTACTACAGAAACCCCTATCACAGCCGGTTCGCAACCCCCATCACAGCCGGTTTTGGGGGGCGGCTGAGATAAAGCGGCTGTGATAGTCCCCACTATCACAGCCGGTTTTCAAAAACCGGCTGTGATGGGGGGACTATCACAGCCGGTTTTTGTCTAGAACCGGCTGTGATAGTGGGGTGATCACAGCCGGTTTTTTTCTAGAACCGGCTGTGATGGGGGGATATCACAGCCGGTTCTAGGCTATGGCCGGCTGTGATAGGCCCCCTATCACAGCCGGCCATAGCCTAGAACCGGCTGTGATCTTTTTTTTTTCATTTTTCATATAGCAAATATATTTCGCATATATATCAAATATTCCATAAATATCAATCACATATTCAGAACCCACATATAAAGCACGATGCATCCAAATATAACATTTCAACGAAACCATCTGGACGTTATTACATTAAGTTCATACACATCAAGTTCAATACATGCATATCAAGTTCCGCTACGCTACGAGTGCATGTCAAATATATTACAAGTTCCATCTAGTCTCACGGCTTCATAATGTTGTATTCTCCATCTTCGGCTATAACATGTTCGAGAATGAACCCGGCAAGCTGTTCTGAAAGTGCAATTATCTCGGTCGCAATCATCGCGGACGCACCAACCTCGGCTTCCTGTAACATGAGTGAGAGCGAAGCAAGCACATGAGTAGTGAAGTAAGAACATGAGTTAGTGAATCAAAAATGCATTAACATATATGGCTAAAACTATTGAGAAAGTAAAAGACGATACGAACCCTAGTTAGGTTCACATAAAGCGGTAAACCCCCACAAACCTGTCTCTCTAGAGCGCTAAAGTCGTCACCAGTGTAGCAGTGGATGTAGTGCATGACATAGTACCCGCAGTGATTGTTTCCCATCGGCTGCTTTTTAATCCACTTTGTAGATGATACAGTGAATTTATCTGTGACGAAGGGTCTATGCAACCCTTTGTTTTCCTTTTTCTTGCAATACATTTTGAAAGCCCTACAGGACATTTTCGGAGTGAATGTGATCAGGCAGATGCAATCAATTTTGATCCAAAAGAGTGATTTGTCTATACTTACTTGTTTAGTACTTGAATGAGTGGATCGATCAAATGAAGAGGCCTATCTTTTGAGTCATAAACCTTGATGGAACTTTGAAGAATGCAAATATCCAAGAGAACATAATGTCCGCTGTAAACCAAAGGGTGAAACATGATCATTTTTGCCGCGTAACTAACAACGGTTAGATAAAGGAGAGATGAAATGTAACTAGGAACACACTTACAGGAAGTTGTACGGTAGAAGTATGCTTTCCTTCATTTTAAGAAGGCAAAAAGCATTGTACAAATAATGCATGGTATCAACATTTGCAAAATTCTTCTCATTTACTGCAACAGGGTCCAAGAAGGCTATGTCTTTAATCCCACGCTCTTTTAACAAGTGGGACTCCATCCTAAAAAAGATCTAGTTGTAAAATGCATTGTGTTGAGCAAAAGAAGTGAACAGAATGTACATCAGAAGAGAATACTTACAAGCACCACAGGAAGAGGATGTTGACGTCGAGAGCATCTTGCTGGTACAACTCAAATAGAGACTTGTATTCGAGGTACCTGTCGTGACGAGGACTGCCTTCAATTATTTGGCCAAAGAATTCCTTTGGGTACCTCACTCCAAAGTAAATGCCGGATTGACGTTTGTACCAATCATGCAAATTCCTCATCTTCATCGGTAGGCCAGGCAATTCTTCTGGGCGAACTAGGTCTTTCCCGTGCTCAAACGTCCAAGCTAATTTTGTTGGAGCAGTGACAAGGTAACCATCTTCCTTCGCTATATTGTCCAAGTCTTCCTCAGTCATGCCACCTTCCATGCAAAATCGAGCTTTAATTGATTTTTCCTGATCAAGGTTATCTTGGTGCTTCAGCTTGCTAAATTCCAACATTGACTTCTTAGCAGTGATTCGCTCAAAGTCTGTCTTTGGCGGTTTGTTATTCCCCGTTTGCTTAACCGAGCACAACTTGTGAAAGTGCTCAACCGCCTGTCTGCCTACCGTCGGATCGTCCTTATCAGGGAGGAGGGATGTTATGCTTCCACTCACCGCTTTTTTCTTCTCTTTTAGCGGAGGCGGGCTTGAGTTGCATGCTCGCCGCTTCTGCGATGATCTGGTCCTCACCGGACTTTCAGTGAATGCACTTAGCAAGGACCTCGTAGCCGGCCTGCGAGGAGGAGTTGGTTCCCTTGGGGGGGTTTCTTTCCTTGGAGGTGGACTTGGTTCATTTCGAGGCGGACTCTGATCTATTTGAGGGCTAGGCTGACTTGGTACCCTCTCCGGTGGAAACGTGTTCTCGTCTGACGACCCTTCCGAATCAGAATCAGTAAAGGATATGTAGCGCTTCCGCCACGCCACAAAGCATCCAAGGTTATCCTTGAGCTTAACCTTGTCATCCTGCCCTGCAATTTCCAACTCAACTACGCCGTATTTCTTCTTCACAAGTGCGTCAAGTGTCACTCTTGCAAAACCGGTCGGCAGTTCTCGACAATGCAAAACCTCTTTCTCTCGGGTAGGCTGAGCTAGACCTATGGCCACCTTGGTCTTGATAAACCCCGACATCACATATAACTTACAAGCCTTTGGTTCAGTGATCTCATCCACCGGGAATCTGTTATTGGGGTCTTCTACGGGGGGATGTGCATTACTCCCGCAACTGCTTCGAGGCAGCACAACTGGGCTAGCGAGAATGTCGCAGCCATCTTGAGCTGCAACAAGAGGACGCTGGCTCTGGCTTTGCTCAAGCAACTCTCCACGAATCTCCTCGCGAATCGTCTCACGCAACTTTGCTTGAGAAGCATCCATTTCATCACGAACTTTCTGCATAAGATCTTCAACTACTGCTTCTCGCTGTGCTTTCGACCTTGATCGACTTCTGTACGAGTCAGAATATTCGGCGAAGCCAAGCTGCCACGGAACTAGCCCCATTCCTCGTACGCGGCCAGGATGCTCTTTGGTTCCCAAGGCTCGGCTCAGCACGTCATTCTCCCTATCTGGAACAAAAGCACCTGAGGAAACCTCCTCACGTACTTCTTGGATCCGTTTCACCAGATGTTTGGCACGTTCATCTTTGCTCACAAGCTTTCCATCAGGACCGTGACTACTCCCATGGGAGAGAGCAAATATCAAAGAACGCATCTCCCATCCTACGGTCTCGGGCACGACACCATTCTTTTCCATCTCTTGAAACTCTGCGTCCCATTGCGGTAACTTGCGCACGATCCCACGAGTTCCCAAGTTATGAGGGAGGGGGTTACTCAGTGCATTTTCAGTGTTCCGCTGACTCATTTCTTTGGCCTTAGTGCTACTCTTGTATGCAAGAAAGTCAGCCCAGTAAGCCCTTTGGCTTGGGTATTGATCCCAGTCTGGCTCGGTTCCCGCCTTGACATGCTTATATAGTATACACCTAAATTGCTTAAATCTCTCACCCATTGTCTTCAAGACCTTTTTCTTCGCTATTTCCCGCGCCGAGTCACTTGGGAAGATAAAGCTCTCCAACAACTTCTCCCAACATAACTCCTTGATCTGGTCCGGCACTGTGAGGTTCGGATCCTCCTTTCCGTTCCAGCTCTGATATTTTATCGGAACATTATCCCTCACTATATTTCCGATGGCCGTTTTGTAAGGCCCCTGGACCGTAATAGGATCTACTGGCTCTCCGGATGCATCGACCGCGTTTATTACAGTTCGCCCTTGAGGCATCTTGCTTCGGCCTCGCTTGCCCTTAGGTTTTTCTGATGTTTCGGTCACCTCTGACCTGTTTCCAACATGCTCCTACGTGCAGAGATCAAAACTAATGAGATCAATTTGTCACCAAACTAATTTAGGCTGCAGGTGTGTGCAAACGAACTACCTCCTCAGCACCAAAGTCTAGGTTGAGGTACGCGGAAGGGCTTCCTTCGTGGTTAGCACCATCATCTCCGCCATCCTGGTGAGCACCAGCATTCTCCGCTTCATTCGCGTCTTGTTTCCCAAAACGGGCTCTCAACCGTGTGAAATGACGCATTTTCCTTACATAAAGTGAATAAAAACTAAGATTCTTATTTATAAACTATCCCCTGTATATATTAACCATTTTAGGAGCTTAATTAAAATTGTCCAAACCAAGATACGATATGATGTCCAAACCAAGTTCTAGTTAAGTCAATGCTTAAATACGAAAAGTGATGCTTAAATCGATAGCTCAGAACAGATAATTTTATTTTTCTGACGTGTCTAGTGATGGGTTACCGTCTTAGCGACAACCTTTTATATTTGCCTCGATCTTTGACTGATAAAAAAGGGCAAAAAGGTAAGATAACTACGTTAGTTTATTCATCTAAGGAGTTTTGTCGATTTTTATTTGTTATTTTCTTTTATGATAAGATCGCTGATCACTATTAGAAAAAACAATGTAAGATAATAGCAAATGGATTTGATTTCATGCATGATTGCCTAAGGATCAATTTCTGCCATCACCAACAAACACCTTGAAAATGGAAGCATGTGGACCAATGAGAGCACAACGAGTAGGCACTATATAGCATATAGTAAAAAAACATGGACTAAACCAGTAATTAACTTGAATGGATGAGCACCAAACAAGTGACTAGTGATGGGTTACATGTCGGCATTTTATCTTTGACGTGTCTAGTGATGGGTTACATGTCGGCATTTTATCGAACACCTTCAGTGCAAGGGGGGAGGGGGTGGATCCGGAGCACACCTGGGTCGCGGGGGCGCCGGGGTCGGGGTTGCCGGGGGCGTGGTGGAGCGCGGGGTCGCCGGGGGCGCGGTGGAGCGCGGGGGCGCCGGGGGCGTGGTGGAGCGCGGGGGGCGCCGGGGGTCGGGGTCGCGGCGTCGGGGGCGCTCGGGGGCGCGCGGCGTCGGGGGCGGCGGCGTCGGGGGGCGCGCGGCGTCGCGTCGGGGGCGCTCGGGGGCGCGCGGCGTCGGGGCGCGCGGCGTCGGGGAGCGCGGCGTCGGGGGCTGCGGCGTCGCGGCGGGGGCGCTCGGGGGCGCGCGGCGTCGGGGGCGGCGGCCTCGGGGAGCGCGGCGTCGGGGGCGGCGGCGTCGGGGCGCGCGGCGTCGCGTCGGGGGCGCGGCGTCGGGGGCGCGCGGCGTCGGGGGCGCTCGGGGGCGCGCGGCGTCGGGGGCGGCGGCGGCGCGACGACGGGGACGGCGAGCAGAGTGTGGAACGACGGGGACGGCGAGCAGAGTGTGGAAATTTGGAACGGGCGGGCGCGCCCACGGGCTATTTAGAAAGGCATCACAACCGGTTTTAAAGAAAAACCGGTTGTGATGCTCAGCATCACAGCCGGTTTTTCTTTTAAAACCGGTTGTGATGCTCAACATCACAACCGGTTTTTGTTTAAAACCGGTTGTGATGGTGGCATCACAGCCGGTTTTAAACAAAAACCGTTTGTGATATATTTTTCCATTTTAACAGCCGAAAAATCATTTAATTCATTAGAAAATAGAATAAGTCTCGAAAAATTTGAGACTCCTGCACTAGGCTAAACTTAGTGTATATCACATATTAAAAATATGTATACTGTATGAACAATTTCAAAAATGTTTGAGTGTGTGCGAAATACACATTGGAATAACGAGGCACGTCTTTTGCTTTAGTAACGGTCGCTAGTTTTGATGTAGTGCAAAAATTTGAATCTCTAATTTCAAATCTTACATCATACACTTTATTCAAATCTTACATCATACACAATCACAGCCGGTTTTAAACAAAAACCGTTTGTGATATATTTTTCCATTTTAACAGCCGAAAAATCATTTAATTCATAGAAAATAGAATAAGTCTCGAAAAAATTTGAGACTCCTGCACTAGGCTAAACTTAGTGTATATCACATATTAAAAATATGTATACTGTATGAACAATTTCAAAAATGTTTGAGTGTGTGCGAAATACACATTGGAATAACGAGGCACGTCTTTTGCTTTAGTAACGGTCGCTAGTTTTGATGTAGTGCAAAAATTTGATTCTCTAATTTCAAATCTTACATCATACACTTTATTCAAATCTTACATCATACACAATCACAGCCGGTTTTAAACAAAAACCGTTTGTGATATATTTTTCCATTTTAACAGCCGAAAAATCATTTAATTCATAGAAAATAGAATAAGTCTCGAAAAAATTTGAGACTCCTGCACTAGGCTAAACTTAGTGTATATCACATATTAAAAATATGTATACTGTATGAACAATTTCAAAAATGTTTGAGTGTGTGCGAAATACACATTGGAATAACGAGGCACGTCTTTTGCTTTAGTAACGGTCGCTAGTTTTGATGTAGTGCAAAAATCTTACATCATACACAATCCAAGTCTTACACAATCACGCACATTATTAAATTATTACAAAACCATAACACAATATCACAACCGGTTTTCTTACAATATCACACTGATAGCACAACACGCATTAATAAGTCCTTACAACACCATAATACAGTAGTCTATCTACCCCTGCACGCCACAAACCCTCATGAGATAAGTAGAATAGTTTACATCAATAATGTTTATATTAAGATAACGATCCACATAATCTAGTGCATATATTAATGCACTATCCTTTGCCTTATAATTCGCATCCAATGTCTCACCATATATTGTCATCGAAGGGACTTCTGGTGAAGTCAAGGTTACAAATGCTTGAAAACCACCATTTACTCGATAAGAATGTGGCGGTATGAATGAGTAACCCAACTGTGGTAGGATGTGATGCAACACTTCTCTCAGACCATTCTCTGTGTGCAGGAATCCATTATACAAGTCATCCTATACGTTAAACATATAAAATTAAGAGTTAAATTTGACATTTTAGTAAAAAATTAAGGAAAAAATAACATATGCATCAGAGTTAACTTACGTATTCCGATTCATAAGCAGGGGAAATCCTTTTAGGCATCTGTGTCACGTCTGTCTCATTCATCTCTAGTGCTTTGAGCTTGAAGAAACTGTAGTCCGGAAAGTAATGTCTTGTATGACTTTGCACTTGTACCAGGGCTTTTCTCACAGCATCACGTGCGGCAACAAATTCTTGATGGTAGGGTCCAGAATGCACGTGGAAAATAACATTTTCACTAGGATTTGGGTCGCGCAAAGCACAGGCTTGGATTGAAAGAGAAACAGTATATCTCCCACGATTTATACCACTTCTCTCTCTTATCACCATAGGACAAGAGCCACTTATGTTAGTTACTACAGTTTTGAACCATTCAAGTGCATTAATCGCCTGATTTCAAAATTAGTTAAGAATCAATACGATAACATAATAATCATATAATTTAATCATAAAAAAAATTACATTATACCAGTCTTACCAAATCCCTACGGATTTCAGGCACAATCGGAATGAACCCTTCAAATACCGGTCCTGGAGGGTTTGGTGGTGGTGCAGTGAGACCTCCCGAAAACATAGCTGGGTGCGGCGGATACAGTCTACCACGACTTGATCTTGCACGCTGTCTCGGCATTATATATATTTTCCTATTTAACGGAAGAAAACATTTAGCTATAGTTCTATATATGATATATAGCAACTTAAATACCTGAGCTTTGCACTCGTATCGAAAGAAAACTACGTACAACAATACAAATGAAAAAAAACACAAGAGAGAAGATGTATATGTATACCTAAGCTTTGTTTGTCGACCGGGTGACGGTGGTGCTCGCGAGCAGGCAGCAGAGAGCGATCGAGAGAGCTAGCAGAGCAAACGAGCGAGAGAGCGAGCCAACGAGCGAGAGAGCTAGCAGAGCGAGAGAGCGAGAGAATGAGCTCGGGCGTGAGCTTGCGAGCAGACACAAGCAATTAACTCTTAAATACCAAAATAAGGTAAAAGTACTGCAATTAACTCTAATTATTACATAACTATGCATTATTCAACTAACGATGACGGCCTCGTCATGATCACGTCGGACGTAAGCTGGCTCATCATCTTCTCTTCAAACACAGGTAGATCGACATCAGGCCCGAGAGGAGGCATGTCGTTGAAGTCGTTCCCTTCTTCCTCGGTTGTGTCTTCAACACCGACGATCTTCCTTTTTCCTTGAAGAACAACGTGTTTTCCATCATTAGCGAGGTCCTTTGCATAGAAGACTTGCACTACATCTTTCGCCCAAACGAATGGTTCGTCTCTGTAGCCTGTCTTCTTAAGATCGACGACAGTCATACCATACTTGTCCTCGAAGACTGCCACTTGATTCACCCACTTGCACCGGAAAAGAGGTATCTTTAAGTTGGGCCCGTAATCTAGCTCCCAGATCTCTTCAATGGTCCCGTAGTATGTCTGCAAGTGTTGATTGTTGTCATAAGCATCGATACGAACACCACTGTTCTGGTTGACACTTTTTTCATCTTGCTTTGTTGTGTAGAATGAGTACGCATTTATGTCATATCCTTGAAATTTTGTCAACGTACTTGATGGTCCCATAACCAACAAATCTAGCTCACGAGAACCAGTTGTACCAACAGTTAATTTCAATCTTAACCAGTCACCAAAGCATTCTCTATGTTTTTTCATGATCCACTTTTGTTGTTTGGCTCTGTTCTGGTTCTGTAGCTCTCGCATATGCATTTCAATATATGGTGAAACTACAGATGCTTGCTGTAGAACAGTGTAATGTGCTTGCGTGAAAGCATCAAGGTCATCGATCCTGCTCGAATGACGGCCGATCGTCCCCCTCCCAACCAGCCTTCCCTCGTGGCGTGATAAAGGCACACCGACTCTTGGCAGATCCAAATAGTATGTGCAGAACTCAATTGCCTCCTCAGTCTCCCAACCATTTGCCATGCTAGCCTCCGGTCTGAATCTGTTTCTAACATACTTCCTAAGCACACTATTTAACCTCTCGAAAGGAAACATGTTATGCAGGAACATTGGACCAATTGATTTTATCTGAGCAACAAGGTGAATAAGCAGATGCTCTGACATGTCAAAAAATGTCGGTGGAAAATGCATCTCGAGCCTGTTTATAGTATGGATTAGGTCTTCTTGAAGCTTGTCTAGCGTTGTTGGATCTATGACTTTGTGTGATATAGCATTGAAGAAAGAGCACAACTTTATGAGGGGATCCCTCACCTTCGGTGGCAGCACACCCCTTAACGCAACAGGGAGAAGTTGTGTCATGATAACGTGGCAGTCATGGGCCTTCATGCAACTCATGTTGAATTTTGACTCCTGTATGTTGACCAGCCTCCTGATGTTGGCCGAGTATCCGGTGGGCACTTTCAACTCATGAAAGAATTTACAGATCTTCTTTTTCTCGTCTTTAGTCACTGTCCATGAAGCAACTGGAAGCTTCTTTTTCCCATCAGGCTGTATGATAGGATGTAGTTCAGGCCTGACACCCCATTCTTGTAGGTCTTGACGGACTTCCTGTGAGTCCTTTCCCTTTTTTTTCATGGCCATTAATGTTCCAAGGGTGCTCTCAGTCACATTTTTAGTTAGATGCATGCCATTGAGTGCGTGGCGAATAGTAAGGAATTCCCAATATTGAAGTCTAAAGAATATAGACTTCTTTTTCCATAAAGCGCCTGCTGGTGCGGGTACACTTCCTTTTCCCTTTCTAAATACCACATCAAGTTTGCTGACTATTTTAAAGATCTCGTGTCCATCGCGATAACTCGGAGCCGAGCGCTCCTCGGTTGTCCCATCAAATGATTTCTTGTTCCGCCGATATGGGTGATCTCTGCGAAGGAACCTACGATGGCCCATGTAGACCATCTTCTTGCTATTATTTAACCATCTAGCGTCGGTCTCGTCGACGCAAACCACACAACCATTATAGCCCTTTGTAGCCTGGCCAGATACAGTACCAAGGCCGGGGAGGTCCGTGATTGTTACGAATAACAATGCTTTCAACTTGAAGTGTTCTCTCTTGTACTCATCCCAAACATTGACACCATGGTCCCACAAAGTCACAAGATCATCCACCAGCGGCTCCAGGTACACATCGATTTCATTTAATGGCTGCTTTGGCCCTTCGATCAGCAAAGGCATCATAATATACGTCCGCTTCATACAAAGCCAAGGCGGAAGGTTGTATATGCAAAGAGTGACAGGCCAGGTGCTATGTTTGCTGCTAACCATGTTGAAAGGATTCATACCATCAGTACTCAATCCGAACCTTACGTTCCTTATTTCACTGGCAAATTTCTTCTTGAAATGATAATTGATAGCCCTCCACTGTGAACCGTCAGCCGGATGTCTAAGCTTTCCATCATTCAGACGCTCTTCTTCATGCCAACGCATAAGCTTTGCTGTCTTTGGGTTTGCAAATAAACGCTTCAATCGAGGAATCACGGGAAAGTACCAGACGACTTTGGCGGGTGGTCTTTTATTTCGATCACATGTCATATGTATAGCTGATACAGACTTGTACCTAGAAGCTTCACACACTGGGCATGCATCTAATTCTTTATAGTCACCACGATATAAGATGCAATCATTTGGGCATGCATGTATTTTTTGTACTTCTAGCCCAATCGGACATATCATTTGCTTTGCCTGGTATGTGTTCTTCGGCAATCCATTAGGGCTGGGAAGCATCTTCTCCAGAATATTCAGCAAATTGTCAAAGCCCGTGTCTGACACACCATTTGTTGCCTTCATCTCCAGTAGCAAGAGGTCAGCTTCAAGTTTCGACATGCTACAACCACTGTACAACGGAGTCTTTGCATCCTTTCTCATCTGCTCGAGCTTTTTCAGATTCTTTGCATCCAAGCATTCTGGCTCCGCATCACGTATCATCTGGTCAAGACCATCAACCACATCATCCGCAGCTAATGTCTCGGCGAAGGTTTCACCGCTGTTTTCCATATATGTTTGTTCGACCGATTCTGGCTCATTTTCAAGTTCCACTGCCTGTGTGGCCTGATGGTGTACTGTTTCCCTAATCTTCTCTCGGGTAGTTTGCTGCGTGGTTTCATTCTCACCTTCCTCACCATGCTTATTCCAAATCTTGTAGTTTGGCACGAACCCCCTAGACAACAAATGATACCGGATCTGCTCGACGTTACGAAACTGTTTCTGGTTTTTGCAATCATAGCATGGACAATACACATATCCATCACTCATGTTGATGTAAGCCTTCGCAACCTTCACAAATGAATCAACGCCGTTGATATATATGACATCTCTTTTGGCCGCTGGCCTGTACATCCAGCCTCGATCGTTGTCCATCTAAAATTCATGCCAAATTTCAAAATCTAGTGGATGAAACATGCTCAAATTTGAAATGGTTGCTAGTTACCCACCTCAAATTAAGTTGATGGAGTGATTCTTCAAAGAAATCCCAATTTGTACATTGAAGGTTGGCAACAAATCCCCTCTAAAATGGAACAAGAGAGCCCCTCCATCAAATTCATGCCAAATTTCAAAATCTAGTGGATGAAACATGCTCAAATTTGAAATGGTTGCTAGTTACCCACCTCAAATTAAGTTGATGGAGTGATTCTTCAAAGAAATCCCAATTTGTACATTGAAGGTTGGCAACAAATCCCCTCTAAAATGGAACAAGAGAGCCCCTCCATCAAATTCATGCCAAATTTCAAAATCTAGTGGATGAAACATGCTCAAATTTGAAATGGTTGCTAGTTACCCACCTCAAATTAAGTTGATGGAGTGATTCTTCCTTTCTACATTGAAATTTGACAACAAATCCCCTCTAAAATGGCACAAAAGCCCCTCCATCAAATTCATGCCAAAATTAAAAATCTAGTGGATGAAACATGCTCAAATTTGGAATGGTAGCTAGTTACCCATCTCAAATTAAGTTGATGGAGTGATTATTCAAAGAAATCCCACTTTCTACATTGAAATTTGACAAGAAATCCCCTCTAAAATGGAACAAGAGAGCCCCTACATCAAATTCATGCCAATTTTTAAAATCTAGTGGATGAAACATGCTCAAATTTGAAATGGTTGCTAGTTACCCACCTCAAATTAAGTTGATGGAGTGATTCTTCCTTTCTACATTGAAATTTGACAACAAATCCCCTCTAAAATGGCACAAAAGCCCCTCCATCAAATTCTTGCCAAAATTCAAAATCTAGTGGATGAAACATGCTCAAAATTGAAATGGTTGCTAGTTACCCACCTCAAAATAAGTTGATGGAGTGATTCTTCAAACAAATCACACTTTTCCCATTGCAATTTGCCAATAAATGCTCTCTAAAATGGAACAAGAGAGCCCCTACATCAAATTCATGCCAAAATTCAAAATATAGTGGATGAAACATGCTCAAAATTGAAATGGTTGCGAGTTACCCACCTCAAAATAAGTTGATGGAGTGATTCTTCAAAAAAACCCAACCTTTAGAGAGCAATTTGGTGAAAATGGAGAGCAAAAAGGGTTGAGAGAGGAGTGGGCGTCGGGTTTAGAAGAAGGGGAGGGGAGGGAAAGAGGGTTTTGTACTGTACAGACACATCACAACCGGTTTGAATTACAAACCGGCTGTGAAAGTGGGCATCACAGCCGGTTTGTAAGAAAAACCGGCTGTGATGCGCCGGCCGACTATCACAGCCGGTTTGTGATAAAAACCGGCTGTGATAGTGAGCATCACAGCCGGTTCTGGTGTCAGCTTGCCCCACCTAACTAAAAACCGGCTGTGATGCCCTATCACAGACGGTTTTCAAAAAACCGGCTGTGATAGCCCGTTTGTGATAGTGGTTTGTGTAGTAGTGAGACTATCCATGCAAACAAAAAACTGCAGGCCATGGCATGCATGTCTAACTGAAAAGAGTGCCGGCTTTAGCCTACTAGTATAATACTGTACCAATACTTTGGCCAGGTTTAGAGGAAGTCGACCGCGACGGCGACGTTATAACATGAGATCACTGGGTCATTAGGACAGGCCGGCCGGCCGGCGTTTCAATTTCAGAAAGGGACCTCATCATCAGTAAGACAGTAAGATGGAAGTGCTGCAATTGGGTCCAAAGCTCCAAATACTGTCGCAGTGCTTGGTCTGTGGAAATGCGTCGCAGGCTACGCATCCACGTCCAATTAGTGAGAGCGACCGGTACTGACTTTTGTACCAGAGCCAATGAATCTCATACCTCGAGTATTTCAACCAATACGTATACATGTACCAGAGCTGGACTTCTGTCAGGGAAGAAAGAAAGAAGGAAAAAACTTGGCGTTGAACAGCTATAGGTTGCAAGCCACAACATACACCTACCACACTGCAGTACTGCAGTGCCCGCTGTAGGTGGCATGGCATCAGTGTAGCATCAATCGAATTAGGTGGCAGCCACCCGGCTTCCATCGTTCCCGGCCTCTCCTCCTACCTAACACCATCCATCCATCATTCAAAAGAAACCTGCAATTGCCAATGCACCCATACATGCTCACACTCTTTTAATTGCCTGCTCTTCCTTCCTGCATGCACCTAGCTGCCTAGCTCTTGACTCGGGACAACTCCCTAGCTCTGCACAACCAGAGGCTCAAGCCTTTCTTCTACCTCCGTCAGTTTCCTCGATCACCTGTCGTCACCACTACGTGCCCAAGGCAAAAGTAAGCGGATCATTTTTCCTATATTTTCATCATTCTCCTATCATAATCATATTATATATTCTCCAATTTACCTACCGCTGCCCAAGAGCAGGCAATCTCTTTTTCTGAAAAAAAAAATGAACCAAGAGCAATCTTAAGAGCAAGGAACAGACTCTGCAATATATAGCATTTCATTGTACTAATAACCTTTTGCCCGTTGTTACATGCTCAGTGGGCTCGGAGACGGAGACGGTCACCGTGGAAGGCATCCCGTTCCCGGCGGAGATCACCGTCGGCAATCCTCTCTCCCTTCTAGCTACGGGTATGTGTATGATCAGTTCACGATGATCGCCGTTGCTACCTACTACCTCTGCTCCGCTCAACAGACTCTTGACAGATGGAGCCTCATCACCTGCATGCCATTGTTGCAGGCATCACGGACATCGAGATCCACTTCCTGCAGATCAAGTACACCGCCATCGGCATCTACCTCCACAACACCGGCGACGTCCTGCTCAAGGATCACCTGCAGAGCTGGAAGGGGAAATCGGCCGACGAGCTGCTGGGAGACGAGGCCTTCTTCCAGGCCCTGGTCTCGGCTCCCGTGGAGAAGCTGTTCCGGGTGGTGGTGATCAAGGAGATCAAGGGCTCGCAGTACGGCGTGCAGCTCGAGAGCTCCGTGCGCGACCGCCTCGTCGCCGCCGACAAGTACGACGACGACGAAGAGGAGACCCTGGAGAAGGTCTCGGAGTTCTTCCAGGCCAGTACTTCAAGCCCGGCTCCGTCGTCACCTTCCACTTCCCGGCCACCCCTGGAGCTGCAGCAGAGATATCGTTCGCGACGGAGGGCAAGGACGATGCCAAGATGAGTGTGGACAACCACAACGTGGCGGCCATGATCCAGAAGTGGTATCTCGGCGGCGACTCCGCCGTGTCTCCCACCACCGTCCGGAGCCTCGCCGATCGTTTCGCGGCCCTGCTCTCCTCCTCCGCCTGAGATCATGAGATTATATTGCCGCAGCTGCTAATTTCCTTCCTTCTCCAGTTGAATTGAACTCGTGAATATATCCTGTGTCCGATCGACAGTCTCGTGTGTGTGTTGCAGCAAATTAAATTGCAAATAATTAAGACTGGTTCTTGAATGATCTGCGGGCATGGATGTTTTGTTTTCATGCCATGCATGGTTGCTATTCTGATGTTTGCAGACCCCCAAAAAAAACATGCTGTAGACAATAACTTGAGCTGATTACTATGAAAACCAATATAATGGTCCAAATAGCACACAGATTATCAACTGCAAATGTTGTCAAAACCATCCACTACATTTAGCATTACAGTACCAGTGCCAGGCGTCAAATGACAAATGGAAATGCAACTCCGATGTTCACTTCTTCACCAAATTGCATGAACCGCTGCCAACTCAAGAAACCGTTCTGGCCTTGGTAACCAAAAAATTAAGATTAATAAAGCAATCGCCAGGCCTGTGCAGGAGTAGCCAAAACACTGCAAGGAAGGCTAGGCTGTAACAAAGATCACTGGCTACCACCATAAACTAAACTGGGAAACAGCCAAAGGCTACCTATATGACTGTAGTCTGGCGGGAATGTAGAACCATACATAATGCTGTCAGTTGTGTCTTGGGTCCGCACTAATTGATCAAGCTCCACCACAGTCCAAGTTTCATCGGGATCATCATGAAATAGCCTGGCAACATAAATGCAGTTGTCTTCCCTTCCCACCTTTCAGGGTTCATGCAAGAAAATGCAGGATTCCTCTTATCATAGCTAACAAACAGAGCTTGATTTCCCAACTTCTCCATCTTCACCCACTTAGCTGGTTCCACTGACAATTCAAGGCGAAAGACCTCAAAGAATCTAGAAAATCCATCCAACTTGCCAGAGGTAGACAAGAGAAACGAGAGCTCAACCATATAAAGCATGTCACCACAGGGCACCAACCATGGGTTCCCAGGAAAGACCTGCAGGGACTGCCACATAATTGCCACTCTTTGCATCTTGAACTGAGGTGTTACTTGCACGGTGTGAAGTCCCATAAGAGCATCTATGACAAAGATACGACCTTTCAAGGACACAATTTGATGGATGCGTTCACGATCAAGATCAAGAGGATGTACTGATGACCACGAGTTTGTTCCAACCTGCCACGCAAACATGGAAGCCCTCGAGAAAAGGAGGAGGCGTGAGTTGGGTGAGCTGAACGGAGCCGTAAGGACGCCTATGCCAGAAGTGAAGCCTAGTTCGTTGTTGCATGGGAGTTTGGGGGTCCTCACTTTGGCACCAGTGTACGCATCGACAAGGAGGCAGTACTCCTCATAGGTGAAAGATCAGATAACCATATGAGCAACCCAAATAGTACATTGTATCTGGAGTATTTTGAGTCACTGAACGGCGAAGGGATAAGCTTTTCTTGCAAGGATCACTGAGCTGCCATTTGCATTTGGATAAAAGGAGGGGCCGGAAACCTCTGCTATGTGGGCGAACATAGGGACCATCTGGTTCGAGGTGGAGAGGTGGGAAGCTGAAGGTATACATAGATGGAAAGTAAGAGACTGCAACGTGCTAAGAGCGGCAGGTGTCAATAAAAGCAACAAAGTCATGGAATGAGTTAATGAGAACAATGATTTCATGAAGCAGGGTATCCAGGAGATCTGCACAAACATAAGGCCCAGATGAAATGGAGGAGATAGATCCTAAGGTGTGGCAGGCTTTCTTAGGGGTGTATCTCCAAAGTGGTAACTTCTCTGCCACATAGAAATTCAAGAATAGTGGATCAGAATAAAGAACTGAAACATAATAGAGTTATATACTGTATGAGTCAGTACACTATAGGAAATGCAGTAGGCTTTAGCTGAACAATAAGGCAAGGCGATCTATTTGGACATACTAAACTTCAATCATAACAAGCTAGGCCAGAACCGCATACAGCTTGATTATTTTTCCACAAAAAGCATAACGACTAGAACCTTTTTGTGTGTCAACAGTAGGTACAATTGTATATTTTCAAATCCTGGCAGAGGGGGTGTTCTGTAGAGCATCCTCAAGATGAATGCCAATTGAGATAAAAGCGCAATGAAATAAGAGGCGCTCTTTTCTTACTCCACAGTGGACCCAACACATCCACTCAATAAATTGAATCACAAATTACAAGAGTGGTAACCCTTTTCCTTGTTTTTGTGGACAACTTTTATTTTATAGCTTGTTCCTCACTCCTCGGGGTCACCACAAAGCAAAACCAAATTTCACATTACATTTCACTTCACCACCAAATGAAGCGGGCAAAGTCTAAGGCAGCGGCATGACCAAGACTGCTGAAAATAGTAACGGGCCTTTACCATGTAATTGACGAATTTTCAAATTATTTGTGTACTCAGAGAAAATGAAGATATTTAGAACAGTTCTAGAGTGAACACGCCACGACGTTGATGAAATGCACTAAATCAGAATATTCTCAAACAACATGCACACATGATAGGTGGGTGACGAGCCAATATTAAAGAAGGCCAGAGTACTAACTATACCACAAGTGATGGAACCAAATACCCTAATATCACTGCTACTCCATCGAAATGTCGGAATATCATCAGTAATCGAACGAAAATGCACTGTACCAAAGCAGTTGACATTTCATCAATAGTACTAATAAGCAAGACTAGTGATTAATTAAAGCATGGGAGGAGCGCGTCAATTCTCCCCTGAATCTAGCTTGGATCTAACCCTCATCCGCTCATACATAAACAGAAAGGCCCAATTAAGAAGGGGGGCAAAGTAGCAAGGTTAGGGTTGGGGTTAGGGTGCAGACCTGGTGCTGAGAGTGGCGTCTGCCAGCGGCGAGAGTTGGGCGCCCTGCTAGGGTGAGCGCTCTCTTCCGCCACGGCGGCGGCAGCTTCCGGCCATGCGGGGCGGCGCAGCACTAGGAGTTGCTCCCCGGTGCGTCTAGTGGAATGGATGAGCATGGAAGGAGGAGCTCTCTCGCTGGATGGAGATTGGAGACCAGATGTCGGGCCCCTCTTTCTTGTTCAGCTGGCCTGGTGGCCCGTTATGATGACATGGTCGGCCCATTTCTTCGGTTTAATTATTATGTTTCTGATAGATTTTTTTTAAAAAAAATAAATTTGGTACAATCCAAAAAATAACCATTGCAAACTAAATTAGTCTGTGGTTTTTCATGTGCGTGTACTGTTTTTTGTATCATACTGACAAGTGATAACTACTTACTAAATGTTTATCTATCTCAATATTTTGTGGCATCATGGCACATCAACACAAATAGAACTAATTATAAAACCTAGCGATCGAGGTGACGACTTGTGAGCTTTGCCGCCTAGTTACATTGATTATGAAAATTGTCGTCCCTTGCTCTGCCACTGTTTGTTGCCTCATGGATCGGAGTCGGACACACAGGACCTACCTACCTGACGGTGCAGCGCGCGTGGAAGCCGGCCAAAGAATTCGCCGTGGGCGATGGCGCATGCACTCACTCCGTGTAAGCAAATGCCGGCCAGGGCTAGCTATCTACTGAATGAAAGAGAGGTCGCCTTCTTCCCCAAAACAACCAAGAAACAGGGAAGCAGTTGGGGCCACTTTCCATTGCAGCATTGGGGAAACAGCAGATCATGCAACGTGACGAGGATGAACGACATTGTTACGGTCAAATGTACGTGGAAAATTAAGAGAACCAATAGTAGCCATTAAGAGCAACTCCAGCCCACCATCTATATTTGAGCCCATATTTTACTTTTTTATAGAGCCATCTAAAATTTAGGGGCTTCAAATTCTTTTCCCACTCCAACCTAGCCGACCAAATTAGGGCCCCAAATCAATCTAACGAGTGGGCCCCACCTGTCAGCGAGTCACCGCGCCCCTCTCCGCCTCCTTCTCCGCCTCGGCGCCCGTCACCGCGCCGGACCACGCAGAGCCATGGTGGCCACGACAGATCCGCGGGCGAAGCCCGTGGCGGCGGCGGCGGCGCCGCCGCACCAGGCAGCAGCCTCGCACCAGGCGGCGGCGCCGCCGCCGCACCAAGCAGCACAGCCACGCATGCCCGCCGTCCTCCCCACGGCATCAGCCTCGCCCGCCTCCACCTGACACATCCTCCAGGCCGTTGCACGGCTCCTCCCTACTTCGTGCCCGTGCGCCGCTCCTCCGGCGCGGATCGAGCTTCTTGCCCCGGCGACAGGCGGCGCGGCCGGGTTCCCTGTAACATCCGGAAAAAAAATTACCAAATTAAATCACTCGATAAAAATTTATTTTCAAAATTCTCTTCTTCGAGCTCAATCTTGTCCCCGACGAATATTCGTCGTCCCGGTACCGACACCGACAAAGTCTCTCGCTCCCTCGTTTTTCCCGTCACGCGTGCCCGACCAAGCCCGCGGTCGGCGCCGAAAAACTCTCCCTCTTTCCTCCTTTCCTTTTTCTTTTTCCTTTTCTCCTTTTCCTTTTTTCTTTTTTTTTCTTTTTCTTTCTTCCTTCTTCCTCCTTCCTTCTCCTTCTTCCTCCTTCTCCTTCCTGCTCCACGCCGAGCGCCCCTCCCTGCCCAGCACTGCCGCCCCTGTCCCCCTCTGCACGCCGCCTGCGCGCGCCTGTGCTCGGCGACGGCCGCACAGGGCCGCGGCGACCGCGCCAGAGCCGTGCACGGCCGCCGGCCCCACCTGCCCGGCGCCGCACGTCGCGCTGCCGCCGGCCGGCGCCGCGCCGCCCTCCACCGCGGCCCCACCCCTGGCACGCCGCTCCACGCCACCCCCTGCCACGGTCCGCGCCGCCCCTGTGCGGGACGACGGGAGCACAGCCCCGGCGACGACCCGCCGGCCGGACTGGCCCCACGGCCGCCGGCCGAGCTCCCCTAGCGCCGCCTATAAAAGCCGCCCTCCGCCCTCCCTCGCTCGCCCACCGGCACCACCACCATCTCCTCCACCCCCCTGAGCCCTCCCCACTCCAAATCAAGCCGCCGCCGCTGCAAATCGCCGCCGCCACCAGAGCCGCCGCCGCCCTCTGTGCGCCGCCGCCGGCCCGCCTCCACGCGCCGCCACAGCCCAAGGTGAGGGGGGAAACGGATTCCCCTCGCTCCCCTCTCCCTTTTCCCCCTCTCCCCGGCCGCCGCCATGCCCGCCGCGCCGGGAATCGACGCCGGACGGCCGGCCGGCCGCCGCCCCTACCTCCCCCTCTCTGTTTCGAAATGAAACAGAGGAAGAAGAAAGGGCAGTTTTGCCCATAACCCCCTGGATCACCCAAAAATTTCAAATGAACCCCTCCACCTTCAGTTATAACACAAATAAGCCCTTGATGCCCCTGAGTTTTCACGAAAAGGTCCTTAGACCTTTTTAATCCTTGCAGATATACCCTTGACCCCTTAAACATACCCTAATCATCTCTTTGGCGTGTCATTTCATGCGCCAAACTTCACCCGTTTCTCTCCAAATTCGACCACGGCCTTTCCACATATATTCCGGCCGAGCTATACAAAAATCTCCCAAGAATAATCTTTCTATGATTTAATTTCCTATTTCTCTTTTCCGAGCTCATTTAAAAATCCTTTTTCGTTTTTCTTTTCCTTTATTTAATGTATGCTTGCTTGTGTGTACCGTAGACCACGGAGTGACCGAGGAGCAGCCCCGCGAAGAGTTCGGAGGACCGTACCACGAGCCGGAGTACGCAGGCGAGTACCGCGAGCCGGAGCCCGAGGACCCGTACCGCGAGCAGGCACTTCCGGACGACTTCGACGACGGCAAGTTCAATCCCGCCCTTTGATGCATGTTTATCCTATGTTTCACAAACACAACCTATTGGCCTGTTTATAAAATGCATTGTTTTATTGCAAGACCCGGTTGGATAGCCACCCCTTGATTGCTATGACTATTCCTTGATCACCTAGGTTATCATTAAATATGACTTGCTCTGTTTGGATGATAGCCGTGCTAGATACGCTTAGGATCTGTTACTCATACCGCTATCATATTGCAAATACTCACGTGTTTAAAATAAAGAATGGTGTGAGTGTTTAAAAGGAAAGGGTGGTTTTCGGTGAAAATAAAATAATGATGGAATCGATGGGATGGATGGTGTGTTCTGTGTGAAACACCAAATTGGTGAGCTCGTGCCTGTGTGGCTGAGCGGGATGTGAAGATATCCATCTTGTCATTATTTTAAGGACCGAGTTGGTTGTCATCTAGCCTGGCCCAGTTTAGTGCTACCGCCCTACCGTTGTATGTGGCAACGGCTTAGCATAAATCCCACTAGTTGGTCGGTTAGCCAATAGGTGAGCTGTGAGCAATGGGAGAACAAGGAGCAGGAGTACGATCTATGTGAGTTACGTCCCGGTCATGCCTCGTTGGGAGGACATGGACCCCTTGGTTGCTTCCATATTGGTTAGTCCGAACTAGCTATGGTGTGGTAATGGCTTTGACAGGTCCGCGCCGGCATTTAGGTGTTCGTGTTGCGGAAACCGTTGGGGTGGGTTAAGTGTACAACCTCTGCAGAGTTAAAACCTATTCGAATAGCCGTATCCACGGTATTGGATGAGTCATGGCTTGGGCTTGAAACTAGTTTTGGGAATGGTTTGGATCAAATGGTGTGAGTTGTTTTGGAAAGTGTCCGGCAGGTGTGCCGTGTGCTATGACGGACGGGGAGTCCGGTAGCTTAAAACTTGGATCCTTGGTGTAGGATCAACCCCACTTATTATTAAAACTGTTTTAGAAAAATCTTTTCAAAATAAACCCTTGCATAAAATCCAGCTTTTACGCAAATTAAACCTTAGCCGTATCCTTGGATTATCCTGTGCATAATCTTTATATTCCCTCCGTGGACGTGGTTGGACTTGTTGAGTACGTTCGTACTCACCCCCTATTTTGCTGCAACAGAGGAGGATCCGGACTTTGTCCCTGAAGAGTTCGAGTAGAGGTCGTGTCCGCACCCGACGTTGCCTGTGGTGTGGTCCTTTCCAAGATGCTTCCGCTGTTCCTCGTCGAGATAGGGCTAGATCCAGTCACAGTCTATCTCTGGTTATGTATTGTTGTACTTTTGATTTCTGCTATCGTCTGTATCGAGTACCGTGCCCCTCTGAGGTCGCACGATGACTGAACCATCTGTGGAATAAATGTGTATCAGCCTCCTGGGACTGATATTTGTATCACATTTAGTCTCTGCTTAAGTGGGGACGCTTCATTCCCCAACGCCATCTTCAACGGCAAGCGCGCGGGGGACAGCGACGCCGGCGAGGAGGGATGGCGCGGTGTGGGGGACGGCGGCGCGGCGGCGCGCGGGGGGAGGGGAGGGGGAGGGGGAGGATGGCGGTGCGGCGCCACCGGGGGGCTGCACAAGGGAGGCAGCGCCGGCGAGGAGGGAGGGCGCGGCGCGGGGGAGACGGCGGTGGCGCGGCGGCGCGCGGGGGGGGGGGGGGGGGGGGAGGGGGGAGGATGGCGGTGCGGCGCCGCCGGGGGGCTGCACAAGGGAGGCAGCGCCGGCGAGGAGGGAGGGCGCGGCGCGGGGGAGACGTCGGTGGCGCGACGCGGCAGAGGCACGGCGGCGCAGAGTCGAGCGACCGGCGCGGGACGAGAGTGACCGAGCGAGCGGATAGAGGAGAAAGAGAGAGAAAAAAGTGGGGCCCACGGGTGGGTGGAAATAGAGGGCCTCCAATGCAAGGGACCCTTGATCAAAATTTGGAGGCCTCCACAAAATGGTAGTCTGTTTATTTAAAGGCTCGGCTGGAGTTGTTTTTCCTACTTCAAAGACTAAAATAGGTATAGATGTCCATTTGAGGGCTGGGGTGGAGTTGCTCTAAATGACGATCTGATGGCTGAAATGATGAACTATCTATTTCCTGCTGCTTATTGAATAGCATATATCACACTAAAAAACAAAAAAACTAATCTCAGGTGTTCCGGTCCCATTGGAGATTAAAATCATGGAATAAGTGAGACAAATAACGAATCAAAATGACAAAGATATATGGCGGCATGTATACGGTGATGAGCGTGTGCGGCAGAGGATGACGACCATGTCGGCGTCGAAGCTAGCGTTGCTCCCTCCTCCTGCGGCGCGGCTGCAGGGACCCGCCGGCCGTCGCCGCCACGGACTCCGGCGTGACGAGCAGCGGCGGCGGGGGCTGTCGCTGAGCATATGCGCATGGTGATGTTTGTTTTTTGTTTCGTTGTTGCCATGCCATATATGAGGGTCGATTGAGACGTTTGTGCACAGTAGGCACTGGACTCGTGTCTTATTAGCTTTTGAGTCCACGTCACATCTCGCTGCTGTTCCGTGCATCCCATGCAACTGTGGATGTGAGAGCGAAATTGTTTAATTAATTTGCTACTGCATATCGTTCATGTAAGCTTTGATTTGTGCCTTCCGTGTAGGCAACGTTAAGGTCGTGTAGTCGTAAACAGCACGTACTGCTGGACACTTGCTGCTTATAGCTAGTGTCGCTAGCTGTACTATACTTGCCCATGGAGCTGCAAGTGGCTAGCTGTTACAATTTGTTGAACAGGTTCAGAACGAATTTGGTTCAAACATTATGCTCATTTTAATTTCAACCAAAAAAAATTGCTGGAAGCTTGATCCTTGTGACCGCGTGTTGATATATATCCTAAAGGACATTAATTTATTTTAGACTGAAAGAACAGATGGATGTTAGGGATCGAGTCTATTTTAGATGCACGCGCCGGCCAGCATATATATGGATATTACTCATCGGACTCGGAGAACAAGCACCACCGACAACAAATAATAGAGCATAGTAACGATTAATTGTCTGAACAATAAAGTAGGTCGAAGCCACTGAACAGTATAGATCGGAGCAGTTCTTCACACAATTAACACAAGCTGCAATATATATATATGATTTTTTGGAGTAGGGCAATATATATGAGATGGAGTACATCACGTGCATCGTCGGAGAAGCTAGCCAGTCATGTATATGCGCACGTACACACACAGTTACTAGTAGATAGATGAGATGCTGCTGCTGCTGCCGCCACAAACGTAACTTTATTTTATTTCCATATAGCTCGATCGATCATATCGCTATGGCTTCTCTGATGGGGATCGGAGCTCCATCGTCAGGTAGGATTGCTGTGCGTACAATTTAGCTGACCCTGCGCCAAAGAATCATATATATCGTTCGAGGTTAAGCTAATAATTAATGCGTGTAGGCAAGATGCCAAAGATTGGTACGTACTTGTTGCAGTCGGTGGACATGCTGATGGGGAATGGCACGGAGACGCCGCACTTGCCGGGGATGCCGGCGACGGTGCCCATGTTGAGCTTCTTGATGGTGCCGGCGAGGCTCTTGAGGCACCGGCACGCCGCCTGCCGGTCGCCGCTGCTGCGCGCCATGCTGTTGAGGCTGCGCACGCCGCTGCAGCAACCCGACGGCAGCGAGCTGGCGCTCCCCGTCGCGTACGGGATGCACGGAGACAGCGACGACGCCACCTGACCGCAGGTGATCGCCGCTGACGCCGACGATGACATCATCACCAGGCCCAACACCATGGCAAGGGCCACCACCGACTGCATCCTCATCTGTTGAGCCATCGTTCAATCAGTCGTGCGAAGCTAGCTCTGAACAATGTGTGAGTGCGGATGGCTGTGTGGGAATGATCGAGCAGGATTACCAGGGTTTAAATAGAGCATGGCAAGAGCTGAGGTCTGCATGAGTGCTTGATTGAACGATGAATTCATGGCCATCGCTGCCAGGTGGTTGGTGGTTAGACTGTACTAGCTGCTAGTTAGTGTTACAATTTTTATTTCTTTTTAATATACCAGATCAGATTTAATACATAGTATCGGTCACCGTCCAATTGCATGCAGTGCTAGTAGTGCTATATAATTTTCCGTTCATTTAATTTACTCAGATGATGATTTAATAATGCGTCGGTCACAATCCAAATATATATACATGGAAAATAATGATATCGCATAGGAGTATTTATTAATTTTCTATTAATTTAATTTATCAGCTGATTTCAATTATCAGTCGCAATCTAAAATATTCGAAGAATGATTGATGTGTCACATGGTACGTGTACGTGTGGATGATATTTCAGTTCAACAGTCTGCTATAAATTGAAGCACTGTCACTGGAATTTTCGCAACGGCAACTGTGCTGTCTCTCTGTTTCCGTGTGGCATTTTCTGCGATTCCCTGAGGAAGCAGCACACCAGTACGTACGTGTGGCATTTTCTGCGATTCCCTGAAGAAGCGGGCACCTCAACAGTAATAACATTGAGAAGATCCAATATAAGGACGATACCCTGCTGATGTGATGATATGCTTACATTCCAATTAACTAACTAGTACATTGTCCTCATGCTCAAAGGCAGCGTTTGCAGTAGTTAACCTAGTTTTTATCAGATAGGTCAAGTAGCTAGCAGCTCTTCCATCATTATCCTTAACAGTGGCGGCCTTAAATTGTTTGTTGCCACGTCTCTGTAGTCTGTCTGTGCAGAGATGCAAGAAGAGAGACTAGCCAATGCAAGCCAACTACAGGTTCCGTTCTGATCATCTCCATCCATCACAAGCAAACATTCCATTATATTGCTAGCTAATTCAATCAATTAATTGGCATCACTCTCTCCCTTAATACGCAACGCGTGGATGCTTCTCGGCCACAACTTGTGTTCACATGCAACCAACAACTAACTTCATTCCAACTTCGCATCATGCATGCTATTGTGTCTAGCGCCGCATAATTTGTTGGCTCCTTTGTCAATTTAGGCACGTGGAAATAATAAACATCTCATCGTCTAGAATAATTTATTGTCTTATCTTACTAAGAAAAACAAGTCATTAAGTTTAACTTGTCTTTGTAAAACCTATGGAAGAAACTTACATGGCACGAGTGATGGCGTGCCATGTTAAAAGAAAGAGAGCATACTTTATCGTGCGCTTGCGCAGTCAGCTAGTTAGGCGTTTGTGTCATGTAGTGCCGTTTGGCGTGAACGCTCATCATCGTGTGGTCCTGTGTCGAGAACCCAAGCATCTGATTTCTCACGATTGTAACCTAGCTTTCTTTGGGTGGTTAATGAAAGCTCTCTTTTATCTAAAAAAAACAAAGAGAGAGAGGGAAAAACATGTATATATCATTGACGCTCTCAGTCTCTCTAACTGATTGATAATGATATCACTTCTATTCGTATCTATTAACAAAGACTAATCATGGGTATAGGTTATTATCGGGAAAAAAATTGCGTACGCCCCGGGCGCACTCCACGCACGGTGCGCACCCAGTCTGGCCCCTCGCGACAGCGACAGCGAGACGCTCGGGAAGGGATGCTAGCGCAGCTCGCCCCGCGGCTCGCCCCTCGCGATCGGACGCCTGATCCGCTCGACTCCGCCAGACGTGCGGCTCCGCGCCAGACGCTTGGCTCGTCCCTCAACTCCTTGGACGCGGCTCGCGAGGCCCCTCGACTCTGGCAGCTTGGACGCACGCAGCGAGGCCTCCTCGACGAAAAAAAATCGCAGCGCCGCCTGTTAGGGTTTGCGGAAGTGTACAGCTTCGGCGTCCTCCTGCTTGAGATGCTCACC
The DNA here is from genome assembly GCA_015476505.1 of Urochloa ruziziensis. Taxonomy (NCBI): domain Eukaryota; kingdom Viridiplantae; phylum Streptophyta; class Magnoliopsida; order Poales; family Poaceae; genus Urochloa; species Urochloa ruziziensis. The sequence goes on from CM027123.1 coordinate 14,374,532, forward strand.
GGCCTCCAGACCTTCCAACACGGACCACGCCTCCTTGCGGCCACGACCACCATCAGCGCTCCTCCGTGCGACCTCGTCGACCCGAGGCTCGGGTGCTGCTACGACGCCGCCGAGTCCCGTTAGGGTTTGCGGCCGCTCTACGTCCACGGGCGGCGCGACCACGCCATGGTGGACAGGCAACGCGACCACGCCATGGTGGACGGGCGGCGCGACGACGCCATGGTGGAAGGGCGGCCTGGCGGCTCACCCATGGTGGAAGGACGGCGCAGCGACGCCCTGCCCATTGACAGCCACGTCGGCATCGATCGAGATGAAGCCATGGTGATGTCGCCCCACAAGTAATTGCTCCTTTTATCTCTTTGATCGCCCCATGTTTAGGTTCTTGTTTCTTAGTAGACCTCATGATCGCTTTCTGATGTAGATTACATGTTCCTTCTGTGAATGATGAGGTTGCTTCCGGTCATGGAGAAGATCAGGAACAACAAGTAACACAGGAGTTGGTTGATAAATATGGAGTGTTGGCACCTAAAGTTGGAATGAGTTTTGACTGTGAGGATGAGGCTTACAATATGTACAATAACTATGCTGGACGTGTTGGGTTCAGTGTTAGAAAGAGCAGGACGAAGCATCGCACAGATGGAAGTTTAAGTCAGAAATATTTTGTTTGCAGTGGCCAAGGACGTCGAAAAAATGAGACATCAAAAAGAGATATTACAAGGACCAGTTGTGATGCTCGTGTTCAGTTTAGTATCACCAGGGAGAATGTATGGACTGTGCAAAAGGTCATAGTGGAGCACAACCATTATCGTGCCAGTCCAAATAAGGCACATAAGTTGAGGTCGCAACGGAAGATTATAGAGGCAGATAGAAAATTAATTGGGCAGGCACGGCGGTCTGGATTGAAGCCAGCCCAAGTTTTCAATTTCATGAAGGAGCATTATAATGGAGAAGACAAAGTACCATTTACTAAGATGGATTGCTATAATGAGATTGGTCGCGAGCGCACACAGTACTTAGAAGGCAATGATGCACAAACATTATCGGAATATCTGAGAAATAAACAAGCCCAAGATCCTACTTTTTTTTATGCAGTTGAGGTTGACAAGAACACTGGTCAAATAGCAAATTTCTTTTGGGCAGATGGTCAGTCTATCATGGATTACAAATGCTTTGGTGATGCTGTTTCCTTTGACACAACATTTCAAACAAATAAGTTTGAAATGCCTTTCGCTCCGATTGTTGGCACCAATCATCACAAGCAAACAATAATTTTTGGGTGTGCACTTATGTTCAATGAGACTATTCCATCTTTTGTTTGGCTCTTTCAGTCCTTTTTACAAGCAATGTCTGGAAAGCATCCAAGCACAATTTTCACAGATCAAGACGCGGCAATGGCAGCAGCAATTGCTCATGTATTCCCAAACACAGCCCACCGCCTATGTTTGTGGCATATTGGACAAAATGCTGTCAAACATCTTGGTCCTATAATTAAAGCGGCAGAGGACGAGGCAGGGGACAAGTCAAGTAACAAGTTCTGGGCGGAATTCAAAAGTTGTATCTACGAAGACAGAGCAGAGATTTACTTCACAGAGAAATGGCATCAATTGTTGGCTAAATACGACCTTAAGGGTAACTCATGGCTGTCAAACCTTTATTCTTTGAGGGCAAAGTGGGCTGCGGTACACCGTGACTCATTTACAGCAGACATGCGTTCGACCCAAAGGAGCGAAGGTATGAACAATGTCTTCAAGAAAACATTTCGTAGGAAACTCGGTCTTTCAGAACTCCTTGTAGAATGTGAAAAGGTTGTAGTTACTCTAAGGTCAAATGAGAAGGATGCTGATTTTGAGTCACGTCGAAAGATCCCAGTTTGCTACATTCCAATTCTGCCAATGTTGAAAACTGCAGCTGAAACATATACAAGAAGAATGTATTCAGAATTTGAGGAAGAGTTTAAAAAACAATTTACATTATCGTGCGAATTGTTGGAAGCTAATGGGACAAACTCAACATTCTTTGTTAAGTATATGCAATCTGATCGTGGAGCAACAGTAGTATTGAACACTGAAGATTCGACTATTACATGCTCTTGCCGGATGTTTGAATGCATAGGTATGTTCAGTATTACCTTTCAGGTTGTTTATATTGCACTTTGTATCCTTAAATATTGTTTGTTTCATTTGGGAACTATATGTTTCAGGTTTATTATGCAAACATGCTCTTAGAGTCTACAATATGAATGGAGTATATAATTTGCCATCGCAATATATACTGCCTAGATGGACAAAATATGCTAAAAGTGGATTTTATATTGAAACAAAACAAGGATCTGAGGAGGGAGATCTGAAAACACAGGCAGCACTAATATCTCGACAGGCCACATCTCTTGCATTGAAGTGTTCATCCTCAAAAGAACTACTTGATAAAATCCAGAAAGCCATGCATGACTTGGACTTGGAAGCGGATACTTATCTAAGTGAGATGAATGAAAAATCCAATGACATTCCCTCTACTCCAAATGAATGTGCCCGAGAACCACTAAATGGTGTAATATCATTCAGAATCCCTCCAGTCATAAAAGGTCCAAAGGAGACCCGTTTAAAAAATGTTCTTGAAAAGAACCCAGGGAAGAATAAGAAGAAGAAGGGTGCCCAGAAGAAAGGTAGCGACCTGTTCAATGCCTTTTGTTCTAGTGTAAAAGTTATACAAAATATTTATTTGTTTATCATATATATTGCATTGCAGGTGACAATCCGGAACACGATGATATTGAAGCAAGAGACAAACGCGCTGAGACAAACCAAATAATTGTAAGACAATACATATTTTCAAAATTTATTCCATTACATGCATGATTTATGAACACTTTCTTGTCGTATACATAGGATTTTAATGTTGGGGCATCTTCAAACATGAGTGCTCCTTTCGTCCAAGGTGGATATACTAATGTCACAATGCCTCAGTTCAATTTATTTGCCAATCCTTCTGCAATGGCTTCTCCATACATACCAGGAGGGTACACAAGTCTCTTAATGGGAGTTGATCAAGATGCTACAACGCAAGCTGCTGTTAGGCAGTTACATTTTGATGAATCTCTGTAGACATGTTCTCATGAAATGCACCATATTGTTTTGTAAACATGAATAACATTTTGGATATTTGTTTTGTCAACATTAATTTATTTTGTTGTCATGAGAGCAAACATTTTGGTTGAATTGAAATAGTAAAAGATGGTTGCTAATTTTAATCTAAGCGTAACGTTGGAATTTTGTCACTGTCTATGGTATTATTATTTCGTTTAGCAAAGGGTCGGACGACCAATCATTGAAATGGCCCGAGCCGCAGTTTGGAACTGGCAAACTCATGCAATCATGCAACTCGAACAGGTAAACACCTACGACCAGTCAATCAGCAGGTTCGATCGTGGATCGGGCGTGTGGCGGAGTGGATCGGGCGTGTTAACTGACGAAACTGAATGAGCTGCGCGCGTCCAAGCTGCCGGACGCGAGCCGCGTCCAAGGAGTTGAGGGGCAAGCGAGCCGAGCGTCTGGTGGAGCCGCACGTCTGGCGGAGTCGAGCGGATCGGGCGTCCGATCGCGAGGTGAAGGCATCGCGCTTGGGTGCCCACGGAAGCACGGTACGCCCGGAGCGTACGCAATTTTTTCCTATTATCGTCCTTTTCCTACTCCTATATATATGCTGCCAAATTTTCAGTGTTTGGGACAGGACAAAGGGAACAATAATTTACATGACTTTATGAATATTATTAGTTGATGCACACATTCACCAAAGACAATTTGAAATGCAAGATGATGCTGAGGCTGTAAATATATATACACAACGATGCATACTTTTCAGTTTCTACATGCTTTAAGGATTGATTGATTTTCTTCGATTCTTCCACGCTACATCAAAATCTCACTCTTAGACCTTATGCTTCTGCTACATCTACCTCAAAACTCATTGCTCCATACTACTAGTTGTTTGGTGCATATCTCCCTTGACAGTAATATCCCATTCGGAAAGGAGATACGTTGCTCGTAAGATCTTTTTAGCGAGCTAACTCACAGCTACTCCCTCTTTCCTGAAATACAAGGCATTCCAACATTCTTAGAGAGTCAAACTATTTTATGTTTGAGCAAAATTTTAGAGAGAATCGTAAAGATTTATGATCACAAATAGATATATTATGAAAATATATTTAATGGAGAATCTAATGATACATATTTGATATCATAGATATTATTACTTTGTTGGAATGTTGGAATGCCTTCTATTTAGGACGGAGGGAGTAGGCCAATAATTTTTTTAAAAAAAAGGCATATCGCATTGCAAAAGGATCTAATATACTTTTAAAAAAAATGAAGGCGAAGAAACAAAATCCTTTGCGCTTATATCCTTATCTAGGAGAAATTTTAGAATGATTGAAAACAATGAGAGCCGTCCATTCCGAGAAATCGGACGGTGGAAACAAAGAGAGTACCTAGAGGTACCTAAATAGAGGTACCAAGAAGTACCAAATCCATACTAAAATAGGAAAGGTAGCTCTCGGTACTTCCTGGTACCTTTACCAAAATAGAAAAGTACTTTTCGAGCATTGTAAAGCTCAACTTTTAAAGTACATATGGAATAATCAAAGGCCCACTTAGGATAGGAGATGATTTTTAGGCCTCCTCGTGCGGACTCAGTGAAGTAGCCCAAGTATGTGGATGACTAGCTAAATTGGTCCTAGGCCCACTTTATTTGTCTCTCAATCATTTTTCTTCCGATTATTTTTCTCCGCATTTTCTTTTTTGTTTTCATTCAAATTGTTTTCTAGCTATTTGAATTATCAATTTTCACATGCGTGAATATATAGAAAAATAAAGTTCAATGACTTTTTTTCGGGCAAAACGTTCAGTGACCTTGATGTTATCATGTAATCCAGAAAGACACTAGAGTTAGGAAAATTATTTTGTAGTCTGGTTTATATATTGGTTTAGTTGGTTCTAAAACTTAGAGTTTAAAACTAGAAAACAAAATAAAAACAGAAATGAAACAAACAAAATACTTTAAATTGGTTTGGTTTCTTTTTGTCTGAGTCCATATAAATCTTTTATAAAATTTCAAAACAAGCTGAATCCAAATTATAAACACCAAAAACAAAGTGTCAGTGCCGTCTCCTAACAAGAGCCGTCAGAGTCAATAGGGTGGTCCATATATACCAGCATGTAACAAGAACCAACACAGATAGTCTCCGTGTTTTTATGCTATAAAATAACATTTCGCCATTTGGGGGACTTATTATCCATCCTGCGGATCCTATTACGAGATGGCCTGGATGGGTTATTCGTTCTTGCTCCACTTGCACCGACGATTATGAGTGCTTTTATAATGGGTTATAGATAAAAGAAATAATAAAAAGAATACAATATAAATACATGGAATAAACAAAATAAGTTGCGGAAAAAGACTAAAATGATGTACTATGAATAAATTGAAAAGGCGAATAGGGTGTGAAACATTGGAATTATATATTTTTTCTAGTTATTGCAGGAAATTGAATGTTGTCTGTAAAGCTCTTACATATTAAGGGAGGAAGCAAAGAGAAATGGTTTTCCCCGGTCCAACCCTATTATTATGAATTCACTTTGTGCCGAGATATATTGTTGATCAGTAGCAAAACATTAACTCTTATGCAACAGCGGCAGTGATGAGGAACAACCTTTTGCTTTCTTTCTTTCTTTTTAGTTTTCATCCCATCTGCATATATCAGGCTGAAGTAATTCTAGATGCGACAAGACCCTATGCCCCTGCCTGGCTTTGGACGATACGACATAGTACGATCTCTGGTAGTGTCGTCCTTTTCTACCTCCTCGCAGAGCATATGTATGTGCTACTTCCTCCGTTTCAAATCATTCGTCGTTTTACCTTTTCTAGGTTGATACATTTTGCTATAAATCTAAATATAGCGTTTGTTCAATGCATAACAAAAATAATAAACTTAGAAAAGTCAAATGACTTATAATTTGTGTTGTAAAGTAAAAGTGAAAGACAATGAAATGGAATGGAAGGGATTTTTCTCATTGATGAGGACTGTTGCTTTTATACAAGGTGAAGGGACATTTAGCCCTTTGGAGGCACCCCTTGGGGAGAAGGTGCCCCTTGGAGGCACCCCCACATGAGGGGGTTTCCCCCTTTCTCTAAGGATTAACTAATTACATAAATAACTAATTAATTACAGGAATTGATCACTAATTAATCTAATTAATTTCTCAACACTCCCCCTTGATCAATTGCATCTTGAGATCTTGTAAACAGTCCATGAGTGATTCCTTCGATCTTCAGGAATTGTATAGGAAAACTCCTCCAAAAACCCCGTGGGAAAAAAAACTTGAGGAGAACCTAATTTAATGTGTATATGCCATCAAAACTCCTTTAAAACCCGGTGGGAAAATATAAGGAGAAAATGATATGGCATATATGTGATTATTGTCTCATTGTAAACTTATATGAGAAAAACCTTGAAAGGAAAAATCTCAAGAGAAAGTTTGAGATCAATAGTATGATCTGTGGATCATATTTGAATAATCTCCCCCAAAACCCAATGGGAAAATATGAGGAGAAATGATATGTCTTTGAGATCTTCTTAAAAACTCTTGTAGAGAAAACAGAAGATATGACATATAATATGTCTTGAATATCATCCTTCGAAAACCCCGGTGGGGAAAATAGGTGATATGACATATATTCTTGTATTGATATTGCCTCATTAAAACCTTTATGAGAAACCTTGTGAGGAAAAACTCATATAGGAAAAGAGTACAATATAATGTCTGAACAGATTATAATTTCAGGAGAGTCTCCCCCTGAGCCTTGCAAAGTTGTTACTTTCCACTGTTGTTGGACAAAAACCTTATGAATAAATCTGTAAGGTTATCACACATTTGATTTGCAAGATGTTTAATGATATTAAACATGTTGGGCAATATACTTGTTGATATTGCTCTTTGAAATCTGTTATGTTTGTGCAATACAAGCAACATTATCTATGTAGATAAGTTCATGATTCAGAAGAATCTAATTTAATCATTCCACACGTACGTGGTGTTCTAGAATGATAGATGGAAGTAGTTATTTGAGTCTAATTTTGATGACTTCATTAGAACTATACCATCATGATATCAGTTTATGATCTAGCAAGATGGGGATCATATAGCTAGTATCTTTGAATCACTATGGTTATAACTTGATTAAATAAATCAAGCTCTTTGGTGCCATAATATATCTGTTGATATAGAGTTTGTCTCCTGCCAAGTGGCTTGATGGAGTTGCGCATTTTAAGCTATAGCAAATTATCTGCAATTGCAATGTTTGGCCATTTTGCAATTTGCAAGATTTGAGTGCTTGCATGGCACTATAGTTGTCATCCCAGGGTCTAGATGATTATTGATCCATCTTTAGGGATTGACCACCATAAGTGATGATGGATATGATTATCCAATATTATTTTGATATTGATGGACAATATCTGTGAACTGATATATATGCCTAAGTTGTAAACTTAAGTATAATTTGGTTTTAACCAAATATGTCATCTCAAATTCCGTCTTAAAATGATTGCTTGTTTGTTTGTGTGCTGAGATGATGGAAAATCCAGTTAGGATTGTTTGTGAACACACATATGCAATCATAGTGATTGGAGTAATTCTTCCGTGGAAGAGACTCACATAGTCAATTGTACCACAATCAACTTGACAATTTCAAATCATGGAGTGACTTGATTTTATACACAATGTATGTTGCGGTTTGTACTTTAATTAAAATATAAAGTCTAAGGATGACTTTATATGGCTGAATTTATCCAATTTATTTGATCTGCCAATGATCGAATGAAGGAACATAATTTTTTCACATATACCATCAGAGGTATTGCTTGGTTTTTGCGTGAAACCATGTGCTACAAGCTCTTGTTATTTCACCACCTTGCTATTGCAAAGAATGCAATGTCAGAAGAAGATCTTACTGCGGTAAATACTTCTCACTAATGAACAAGAGCAATTCTCCTTTATTGCCACCTTTTAATATGACCCAATTTGAGTGTTGAGACACTCTGCCTAGGACTTTTGGTCTGGATCCAGTTAAAGGTGTATGGCAAATTTGAGAAGGAGTACATGTCGACAATTTGTAGTCTTAGAATGATTGATTAATGAAATCAATATAGCATGTGAAAATAATAACCTTTTAGAATTCCATGTTATTTCCCACAACAATGGAATTAGGTAGTTCCAATGATCCAGTCCCTAAATTTATGTGCACTTATACTGGACTTTTGAATGCTTGACATTCATAGGCTTTGGATTTGAATATCCATAAAGTGTCAGACAACATCCATGATGTTGATTTGCATTTACTATCTTGGAGGATGTCTCCCCCTGTTTCCGCGGATGCTTGTAATAAGTTGTATCCATAGTGACCATACTTCTCCCCCTCTTATTTTAATTTGGGAGTTGAGTGATTTTATATGGTACCTTCACTCTTTCTGGTACATTAATCCATAGGGATTGGATATGATGACACTTTTATTAGTAAATGCATTTGGCAAGCTATTTATAATATATTACGAATATAAGATGTTCTAAACTTGTTAGTTTAGATATTCTTTGATACGTGATGTGAGGACTGAATGTGATTAAATATTCTAATTCCTGGCATTCTTTTATGTGGTATTAATCTCCCCCTAATGCCTGGAATTTTCCTCAAAATATAATCAACATACGGGCTTGTCTAATATCCCCATAAGAGACCTTAGGTATTATCTGAATGACGGATAATAATACCTTTGTGATGGTCCCTAATGCCCATGGATGTATGTTGAGGTGGTGATATTGGTATATGCAAAGCATATCCAACATGTAATGGGAAATTATTGGCTGAAGCCAAATTTTCACGTAAATACTGCAACGGAGGGAGTCGTATGATTGCAGTTGAATGAATTTGGATTAATTATGTGGTGTGTAAGTCCACATAGTACCAACTAGATGTTGATAAATTTCAATTCTATTTTGCTGGTCATTCAAATAAATTATCTTAATAAGATATTCAGTTAAGCCATAATTGATGTGGACATATATGTGGCACTTACTGCTATAGTTCCCAAGACCAAATAATTCCAAATGATTGGATTTGATCCTGCGTCCAGGATAAGTTGCTCTAAATTAAAAATCTGAGCAATGAATTTGGTAAATTATGGTGCCTTATGAGTAAGGAACACATGTGAGACTATTTGTTAAATGCATCAATTAGCATTTGAGAGCACTTGAATGGTCCATTTGGTAGGCAAAATACAACCATATGCCTGTCTTGAATGTGTTCAAGAACTTGGCTCATTATTTGAATTTTAAGGTAAGAGGGCCTTAAAATTAATTCTCTTGTGACACATACAGTGCACATTAAATCTGAAGATTTCGAGAATTTTAACTATGACCAATAGAATTGACAATAATTTTTTTTTCATATGATAGAAATGACGAAGTCAATCATATGCAAATTCTTGATTGAATCAAAACTGAAAAATTATTTTGTACGCAACATGTGATATGGGATTGATGTATGTATATAACATATCTCAAATGATATGAAAGGAATGCTATCAATATGTAATTTTCATGCCCATTATACCAAGTTGAGTGCTGATTACTCGTGGTAATATGTTTCAAAATGAAACTATAGAAATAGATGGCATGAAAATATATTGGGGTATTGTAGAATACATGAGTGTATCTACATTTAATAATGGAATACTCAGAAAGAGAGTATATATTCCCCATGTTATAATAGTGGAGATCCACTTAATGAAATTCCTTTCTTCTGATTTGATCCCGAATAAATATCATGTATGAGGTACTTGATATTGATGATGGACAATGTACTACACATTATAGTATGGTTTTAGACTAATGATAATTCTAGGGATAATTTGGAGACTTATGGAGGTCTCATTAGTCGAAGTGAGCTTCAAACTTAATCCCCTAGAATGCTCTTATCTCTGATGGAGTTGAGGTTTTCTTGAACCAAATATTTGATTTGGAAATAATATGTACATGAAATGTACAACCACACTTTAGACAAACTTGGAATTTGTCATTATGATCACTTTTGCTAAAGTGACATTTTATGTATGCGATCCATTATGTTGGATATTGCCATGGAATTGAAAGTCCTGATAAAGTTTGGGCAATATTTATTCTTTGTTGATAACTCAATTGAGAGTTCTAAAGAATAAATGGATCTTCCTCATTTGGATACTCAGTTTTGTAAAACATGAGTGGAGGAAATGTAGTCACACCCAAGGTGTATGTGTGGTAATTTCAAGAATAGATAGGGTAGTTTGATTATGGTAGAACTATAGTGGCAATGGTGCCATGTGTCTCCCAATGATATTGTTATATCACATATCCATATTGGAGAATAAATTATATCCAATGAGAATTTGAAAGTTCTATTTCAAAAACATTAGTCATGTCCTATATGAGTAGATCATGTATTTTAATGAATTTACTCGAGGAGTAAATTATATAGAATGAAAATATTGATGTGCAAATTATTGATTCAAGTTGATACTTGATTACAAGTGGACTATTCGGAATGTGACAGACGACAAAATTGCTTCACATGTTTTGGACTCCATTCTTGTTAGAATAGATGATCGAAGGATCAATTTCCAAAACATAGTCTCTGTCTTTATGATAGAAGATAGTCACTAAAATATTGCACTATTTTTTACTATTTATTTAAGCAAAGTAGATGCCCTTGATTTGTGAATTCAAGATGAGTCTTGAATTAATATACACAAAATCTTATCTCTTGGAATTGCAAGTAGTATGGGCATCATATTTGATAAGTGATGAAATCACTGCTATTATCAATTGTGAATTGTCAATGATATAGACTCTTTCATTATGTACTAGTGTCTGGACACATCAAAAGATAGTCACCAGAATGGTGTGCATCTTAAAGCAGTGGACGAGAAACTCGTTGCTATAGGCATAGTTTGGCATGATTGCGCTACATGCCTTAGGCTCCACTGTCTCATGTGTTACCTTTGATCATTCCAAATTTTTATATTTGGTATGATATGCCAAGTTTCTTACATGAGCAAATCATGTATAGCTTTAATTTACTGTGGTAAATTAATAATATTGGCGCTATAAATATGCAAAATATTGAAGGCAAGATGATTCTTGCGTGTATTAAGGTATAAACAATGTAATTGTTTTAGTGGTATTCCAATGGGAATTGATGACTTGATAGTCTGTTATTGTATATAATATTTGAATATATTCTTTTGAGGTAATCATCATAAGATGTAGACCTCTTAGCGATGGGCAAAGAAATTGCTGCCTAAAGGCCTGGTCTCAGGGCAAATAAATTATTATAGAACTTGTTACAATTCTATATAATTTATTGCAGCCAGTGCCTAGGACTCCATCATTGTATAGAATAATTTTGGATATACACTTTGTAGGTAATCATCATAAGATGTAGACCTCTCGGTGATGGGGCAAGTGATTTGCTGCCTAAAGGCCTGGTCTCAAGGCAAATAAATTGTTATAGAACATGCTACAATTCTATATGATTTATTGCAGCCAGTGCCTAGGTCTCCATCACCTTGTGTTATTCCAAAAATTTAGATTTATATACCTTAATTTATATTTTGCTTGATACTACTTGATGTAGTGTAGTGTTTAAGTGTCATGTAGTAAATATATTAAATAAATGACACATGAAAAGATTGTTCTAAAATAATATTTGCATAATTATGTGAATCTACGGATCACATAATGTACAATTACTGCAGTAATTATAGAACATCGGTACTAAACTTGATAGTCTAGATAGCTATTTACAAGAAATATGCAAATGCTACATAGTCTGAGGACCAAAATTGAACAATGCAGGACGTCAGCCATGGCATGGGAAGAAATGGCGATGCCTACTACTGAAGCAGAGGCAAGAATATCGTCCAGATTGCCATCGTGAAGAACTAGAAAAACCTTCTTCGGTTGTAAAGAAATGTAAGTGTCTGTTCATGTGCTTACTTGATGGATGTGAGGCCTATTTGGATGTGAGGCCTATTGGCCTCTGTTCTTCCTTTGCCTGTATGCGTGAGGCATGGTGCCTCTGTTCTTTCTTTGCTCAGTGGAGAAACAAAGTGACTGATAACGTGTTGTAAAGTAAAAGTGAAAGACAATGAAATGGAATGGAAGGGATTTTTCTCATTGATGAGGACTGTTGCTTTTATACAAGGTGAAGGGACATTTAGCCCTTTGGAGGCACCCCTTGGGGAGAAGGTGCCCCTTGGAGGCACCCCCACATGAGGGGGTTTCCCCCTTTCTCTAAGGATTAACTAATTACATAAATAACTAATTAATTACAGGAATTGATCACTAATTAATCTAATTAATTTCTCAACAATTTGGAACGGATATAGTACCAAATACCAATCCAACTTTCTTTTTTTTTTGTGTCAGTTCATCCCGACACGCCTACGTTTTCTAGTTTATTTTTATTGATCAAATTTCAGGTTGATTCATGTAATGTGGGACGCGCCACTATTTATCAGTCTTCAACATAATCGTGCATATTCCCTTTTTTTAAATGACTTTTGTATTGGTTGCGATCGATCGACTTGCGAGTATTGTGTGCCATGCGAATGTGACAGAAATGTTGACTAACTTTGAATCGCCGTATTGAGAATAGCCTCTGCTTGGACTAGATTGAATCACCCCACCGAGAACTCATAAATAGACGATGTGTCACTCGTTCAACTGTCTAAGCAATATAATTAATACTGTATGTTGATTTTACGCATTTGCAAATAGCTAGCTAGTAGCGAATTGGCTCGTAGTCCAATGGTAGGACGGTTCAGTGGGACGCTACCCACCAGGGTTCAAATCCTGGTGCTCGCACCTTTTCCTGGATTTATTCCAGGATTTAACCGGTGCTATTCTTTCAGTGGTAGGCGACGTGCCCGTCGATAGCGAGGCGTCAGTGGTGACTTCGTCAATCTCGAGGATCAGTCGGCTCAGTCTCTCGGAGGTGCTCATAGGGGTAGGGTTGCGTGCGTGTGTTCATAGGGTTGAGTGTGCGTGCGTTTGTGAGCGTCTGCGTCTGTACTGTGTTTCGAAAAAAATAAAAAATAGCTAGCTAGTAGAAATGTAAAAGAAAGAAATGCAGAGACAAGCAGCAGCCATGCATGGCTTCGTCAATCTCGAGGATCAGTCGGCTCAGTCTCTCGGAGGTGCTCATAGGGGTAGGGTTGCGTGCGTGTGTTCATAGGGTTGAGTGTGCGTGCGTTTGTGAGCGTCTGCGTCTGTACTGTGTTTCGAAAAAAATAAAAAATAGCTAGCTAGTAGAAATGTAAAAGAAAGAAATGCAGAGACAAGCAGCAGCCATGCATGGCAAAAAGAGGTGTATGTGTATTATAAAGACAAGCAAGGTACAGATCGACCGGGTGTCCTGTCCTCCAAAGGGAAACAGAGGACAGATGGAGACACAACAAGGTACAGACTCGTCTCTCGGTCACATGCAACAAGCGTATAACACAGTGTGCATACGCGAGGACGGAGAGATTTTATTCATGCATGCATGCATCAGTGAACTAGCTCATAGATAGATAGATATGTAGCGACGGTGGAGGCATCTCCGGCGGTAGTTGTTTAGTTCACCCTGCACGTACGTACATGAAGCAAGAATCAGTATATGAATTTATTAGGTAGTGAGTAAGTAGCATGAAGTGATGCAGATGCAGTGATATATTAATCGAGTAGGAGTACTCCGTAACTAATAATCACCTGGAGCAGTCGGTGGATGTGCTGATGGAGTATGGGATGCTGACGCCGCACTTGGACGGGATGCTGGCTGCGTTGCCGGCGTTGAGGCCGCTGATGCCCCTGGCGGCGTTCTTGAGGCAGTTGCAGGCGGCGCGCCTGTCGGCGGTGGTCCTGGCGGCGGAGTTGAGGCTCCTGACGCCGGAGCAGCAGCCGGAGGAAGGGGCGGAGCCCTGGCCGCGGGCGTAGGAGAGGCAGGGGGCGATGGCCGAGCTCACCTGCCCGCAGGTCACGGCCGCCTCGGTAGTCGCGGCGGCGGCCAGCAGAACCGCGGCAACGACGACGGCGAGCACAACAACCTGAGCGCGAGCCATGCCGGTCGAGATCCTGCTGTGGTGCTACCTGCTCTGCTCTGCTCTCTGCTTGGCAATGGTGATGAGCAAGTACTCCGTAGTAGCTGGTGTGTTGGGAGTGCAAGAAGGGAATGTTAGTTGGTCTTTAAATAGCTGTGCCGCTCAGGCTCTCATCTTGGGTACTCCGGAGGTGAAGGGTGATGGGCCAGGTGCATGCATGGCCATGGTGTACTCTCCAGTCGGTGCGGTGGATCCATGTCCATTGGTGTCGGTCGTGATCCCATTATTGCAGTACGTTAAAGAGCTCGGCAGGAGGTAGTTGGGTGTTGGGACGGAGATCGGCGGCCATGGATCATTTGTTGAGGCAGCAGGTCGAATTGAATTAGCAGCAGCTAGCCGCCTAACACGACCAAGTATGCCGGGACAGATCATTTGCTGCAGTTGGAGGCCGCATTCATTCAGTACGTATTTCAGTGTCAGTGAGTTTGCCGTTTGGAGGGTAGATCTGAGTGCTTATCAAGCAATTAAAACATTAAACATCAATCCCCCATCCGTCCATCCAAAGATCCTTCCGGTAGTCTCGTTCCCACATTTCAATCAGATCAAATTAAAGGAAGACACGTACACACGCAGGAAGTTAGGCGTTGGTAAAGTAGTAATGAATTGCTATAGCTAGCTGCTGTGATGATTGACACGTACCGCTACATATATACTCCCGCCTGAATGCGCTCTAGCTCTCTGGATCTGAATGCGCTCGCCGTATACCTCCTTCCTATGCACGTCGTAGTACGTACCTCGGTCATGCCTGATCCATATGCTACTGTAGCTATGCACATACGACGCACGAGCTGCTAGTAGCTCAACTGCTCTCAGTGTACCATATCTCGCTCATCTCTCCGTGTCCATGCGCATGATCCAATGCATGCATGCATGCAGCTCGTCGTGCTGCCACGTGCCTTTAATTTCGATCTTGCCCATGATGACTCATGCATGTACCTCCTACCTAGCTTGTACGTGTACAAAATGCACGCACATGGCCTTATACGCAAACGTATTATTGCTCGTCGATCGGTGGTGCAGTGCATCTGCATGGCCTGCTTCAGAAAGCACCGTCCGTTCACTACGGGAGAAAGGACCTTCCATCCCTCTCTCTTAGTGTCGGCTGGGCGGAGCCGGTACTAAAGGGGCCTTTAGTACCGGCTCCAAGCAACAGTGCCCGCAAAGCCAGGTTAGTACCGATCGAGGGCATCAACCGGTACTAACGTGCGTCATTTAGTACCGGCTGGTGTGGTTGGCCGGTACTAAATGGGTGCGCCACTTTAGTACCGGTCAAAAACACCAGCCGGTACTAAATGATGCACGTTATGTGGACCCGTCACCCGGCGGGCCCACCTAGCATGAAATAATGTCATTTCCTGGTAAAGGAAAACATTAATTGCATAAGAGTTAGCAGCGGCTAACCAGAATTGAAAAGTAAAGATCGGAACTAGGACCTGATCAAGACGACTTGCAGGGCCGGTGAAGGGAGGGAAAACCTTCCGATGGAGCTGCAAGATTAAGCAAGTCTGAGTACCACCGCACTCAGCAAGTACAGAACAATTTAAGGTATAAACATGCATTATTAGTTGACAGGTGATTAATAAATCGGTGTTGGGTTCTGGAGGGGCAAGAACCTCCCTACCAGTTCCCTTGGTGATTCTGGCCCGGATCCTTCTGTAGATCCCGCAATCACCTTTCATCTCGTTATCATCACTCCTATGGGTTATTCTTGGCTAATCTGTGGGAGCTTTAACCAGACGGGCTAATAACCGAGAGCCACGGCTATCGATAGATTAGGTAACTCTGCAGAGGTTTGTACTCTTGAAACTATACGGTCAGGCGACCCTCCCGTGGCCAACGGTGGGGTCCCCCTACGGGACTCGTATCCACTGGCGTCCATCTCTGGACAGCTTCTATCTGGGTCTACCCACGGATGCTACTGGGGTCTAAACAGTGATCGCATAAACGTCCACACAAGGACACTATCCCGGGTATGGATGCATCATATAAATTAGGGCATGCATCGCCCGTGGGCCCTACCAGCCCTGTCACATGCGACCCGTGCCGACCAGTCCCAGCCCTCTGTCTGGGGCTGTCTCCAGCATTTCCGTTGCCCACCGTGGCCCCTGGGGTAGCTTGGCCAGAGGTAGCTGGTGGAGTGTGAGTCGAGGCCTCACATTACAGGGCATTCCCGAAGGCTATGTCCTTTTTGTCCCGTATAGCCGTACATGGCGTTGGAAAGACTTTCCCAAGAACCAGTCCTTAAACGACCAAGGTAGGCCTCTGGACAGGAGCTCCTCCGAGACTATCCACCCTACCTCGCATCTTCTTCCCCCTGGGTGCCTCTCGCAACCAGGGTTTCTGGCTCTGGGTAGTGTCTTAGTAGCTGGGGGTATCTGAGTGGCTAACTCTCCATGCAACTACAGACATTTAGCTAAGAGAAGAGCATGTTAATGCAATTGATTATCATGAGCAAGGAAATTGCTAAGACTTGCCTGATACGGTGGTAGTTTCCGTCGGGCTATAATTCCTGAGGTTTCCTGGCGGAGTATCTATACAAGTACAATTATATGACTAATCAATCATCAGAGCGAATGAATTATTTGTGAGGGGAGAGGCTAGGGAGAATAGCCATAGGGGTGGTTTCTAAGTTAAGCAGTGGTTTGCCGGGGGTTTCGCGGGGTGTCTCAGGGTCTTTGCGGGGTTTGGCGGGGTTTGGAAATGTCGGTGGAAGGCAATAAATTATTTAATAAATTATTTCTAGGTTTAGAAAGGCTTCTAGGGAATCTAACCTTATGAAAAACCTTAGAATATATTCTAGAAATTCTAGAAATTTATTGGCTATTTATGGGGCTCTATTTTGAATTAGGCATAAACCGGGGTACGCTGACGGAGGCTTCCTATAGGCTGAAAAAGAATCCTTTTAATTCTAAGCCCTGGAAATGGGTGCAAATAATTTGGATGGTACTAAATAGCTTATTATTTTCCCTAATATTTTTAGGTATTTTCTGGGAATTTTTGGGAATTTTTAAAGTGAAGAAATAACTCTTTGGGTGCACTAAGCCGGGTGTACCTAGCGTTTTCTCTGTGTTTGTGCGGCTGACGAGTGGGGCCAGCTGATGCCAGCACTGGCGCCAGCCCGCAGGCTACTGTGTTGTGGACCGGTGCCCGTGGGCATGTGGACCACGCGGCCCATGGGCCTGCGGTCCACTGGACCGCGTGCACGCGAGGCGGGGAGGGGGAGGTGGCGGTTGACGTGGGCGATGCGGGTGGCTGGCAGGCGGGCCCCGCGCTGGCGTGGCTACCACGCAGGCGCCAGCGTGGCTGCCTGGCTTCACGGCGGCGCGGAGGGGCTGCAGGGGAAGTTCGCCGGAGTTCTCGCCGCCGGCGACGCCAGGGCGTCTTTCGCGGCAGGGAAGGTATCCACGGGTTCAGAGGAGTACGGCGGACGCAGTGGGGATGATCTCGTTGAGGATGGGTGGCTGGTGTGACGGCGCGGGCTCGCCGGAGTACGGGCGGCGGCCGGCGGAGAGGGGAAACCGGGGTTGGGAGGTTCCTGGGGCTTTGGTGGTGGGTGGAGTGCGTCCGCACGGTGGTGTGGAAGAGAGGGACTGGAATTGGCTGGCGGCTTACCGGAGCACGGCGGCGCGCGCGGTGGCCGGTCACGGCTTCGCCGGACTTTGCGAAGGGGAACGGAGAGGCTGGGGGAAAGAGCGAGGGGTCGTAGGGTGCTCACCACGGGGTAGCCGAGGCGGGGGATGGCCGGGGTAGCGCTCCGGCGTGAGGCGGCGCTGCGGCTCACGGCGGCGGTGCTCGGGCGGCGCTTGCTCAGGGCGCGTGCGTCCTCCAGAGCACGTCGCTACGCTCCTTGGGCTCCACGGGGTACTCTAGGTGATGTCGCGGTGGCCGGAGGGGAAATTAGGGGCTTGGCGGCGGGGGGGGGGTGCCAGAGCGGCGCGGTGGCGCCTTGGTGCTTGCGGTGGTGGCAGTGGTGGCGGTGTGGTGTAATGTGGTGAAGGTGAGCTCCATCCAGGGCGCGCGCAGGGCTATTTATAGCCCGGCGATGCTCCCTGGGCTCACCGGGGCAGCGAGGTGATGACACGCGGCCTGGCGAGCTCGCCGGTGTGCGACGCGTGCGGCCGCAGCATTTCGTGCGGATGGCCGGCGAGGGAGTGTCGGCGCCGCACTTCTGGTGCGGTGGCCTCGCGTGATGCTGACACGTGCGCTGCGCGTATTTGTCTGGCTTATCCAGGGCGGAGGAGGAGGATCGGGCGGCGACGGCGATGGCAGGCGTGCGGCGAGATGGAGGAGGAGGGGGCTCCCGTGCCGGAGCGGGCCCTTTGACGCAAGCAAGGGGCGGCAGGGGTGGCGTGGCGTTGGTTTTAGGGTGCCACGCGGGCTGGGGGCGTCGCGGTGGCGGGATGGGCGCGCGGCGGCGTCGGCGCCGGAGGAATGAGGGAGGGGGGAAGAACCAGAGGAGGAGGGAGGAAGACGACGGCGGTGTGGGCTGGGCCGGACCGCGCGGAGATGTGCCGGAGAGAGAAGTTGAGGGGGGTTTGTGGACTTCGCGGGGAAGGCTGAAGGGGAAGTGGCGCGCCGGGCTGGGCCGCGCGGGGGTGAGCCGGGGGAGGGAGTTGGAGGGCCTAAAGTGGACTTTGGGAGGTCTGGGCCGCGGCTGGCCGGCCCACCAGGCTTGGAATTCTTTTCCTTATTTTCTAAAGGGTTTGATATTGGTTTTTGAATTCAAATTTGAACTAGTTTCTTTTGATTTAAATCTAGGGCTTCCGATACTAGTTTTGTCCTTATAGAGCACACAAGTTATAGAACTTTGTTTTTATTTTTCTATTATCATTTTATATTCTATAATTCCTAATATTTCTCATTCTAGCTTATAATAGTCCTTATAAATCCAATAATTAATCTAATAATTACTTAAATAATCCTTATTAATTTTGAGGGTGTCACAGATCTACCCCACTTAAAGAAATCTCGTCCTCGAGATTGGAGGATGGTCATTGGTTAGAGGTTGGGTTTTCTGGGCAAGGTACTTTTTAGGAAGATCACTTCTCATTTTTATTTTGGTACGGTGATTCTTTTGGAAGCTCTGAGAAGTGTTTCTGTAAGTATTCAGTGGTTATTCTTCTTTGGATTGGGGCGAATAGGGTTTGATGTGGGTTAGGGAATAATTTGGTGGAAGGGGGGGGTAAGGGTGGTCAAGGGTTTTCTTTTGATTGGTTTTGGGGTTAAGTCTACCCCACTTAGAGTGACTGGGTTAGGGTACATTTTCGAATGGTAGGTATGAATAGGAGAATCAAGGTTTCAGTGTGTTTGGAGGGGGGGATTTATTTGTATGGGGTTGGTCCTTAGTTCAAACATCACACAATTTTTATTGAAGGAAATTTTTACATTTTGAACAATTCCCTTCCACACAGATTGCTAGCTAGCGGTATATACATCCGGGATATACCCAGGCCTGTACATTATTCTAGCGTCCTAGAGTTCGTATTTCCTATTTACATTTTTACATATTATCTCGTATATTATTCTAGACGGAGTAGAAGATGTCTTCATCCGGCAGCGGGTCCTCTTCTTCGGGAGTCTCAGCTCTTTCTCCCAGGTACTCTTCCTCAGCTGGGTCATGGTAAATCTCCTGGATGATTCGATCTTTCTCGGATGTAGTCTTTGATCCTGGAATCATTCGAAGAGCGATAGTAGCTGCCATTTGTGCCTCCGTTGTTAGAGGAGGTGCAGGGTGAACTTCATCATCGCATGCTCCTAAATCTAGGGTGGTGATAGGGATTGCGTAAGTGGTTGGCTTGATCTCCTTCCTGAATTTCATAGGTACTTGGTAGAGCATTTGCTCTATTTCTTAAAGTCTTCCGGTATCTGATTGTTGCCATCCCATCTTCATTCTTCTTACTTTGTCTTGCAGGTATATCACCTATTGAGTCAGGGTGGTAAGATGGATTTGGTTGTCGGCCAGATGGCTACGCTGGCGGCCTAAGCGATATCTCAACTCCTTGTTTCTTTTGGCTTGATTTCCAGTGTCGGTCTTGGTTAGAGATTCTATCTGGCTTTGCAGAGTACCAATCTGTTCATGGAAAGAGTTTTGTAACTGCTTGTATTCTGTCTGCAAAGCTTGTAATCTCTCCCTTAGGCTGTCTCGCTCTTGCTGATAACGACGGCATCGTTCTCCTTGATGTTCCAGCATTCTTTCATAAGTCTCGGTCTGTCCTTTCAATACCATTTGCCTAAATTCTCCTTTTCCAATGTCTTCTCTTAGTTCCTTTAGAACCCTGGCACTAGTTTCGAGTTGCAGATTATAGCCTCTTCGCTGTCCTTCTAGAGCCAGGATATGCTTGTGTTGAGCCAGGACATATTGCCCTGTGACTCTACAGCACGAGTCATCTTCGTTGCCGGGTGCTTCTTCCATTTCTTCGGCTATCCGTGTTATGTTCTCCGGTCCTTGCCCATGTAGCATTCTGGACAGTAATCGGTACGGAGAATCTGCGAAGCGGTCAGGGTTTTCGGTGTGCAGTTGACACAACATTTTCTGAGCGGCTGACTGCACAGCTAGATCAAGTGAGTTCTCTACTACCATTACATTGGTAGGGTGACGATCCGGATTCTCAGGTGCAGCCGGCACGGTAAGGGTAATCATGGCAGTTCCTTGTTCATGATTTAACCCATACATACTTCCATAGAACTGGGTATGTTGTGAATCGAATCGAAGATTCTGAAGACATTGGCGTAGCAAAGCTGGGAATCCCTGGTGATGGTCACCACAGAATCGAACCTCATTCCATCGGTCCATCTTTCCTGCACAAACATTCCTTTGTTTAAACAGACTGTAGGATTTGGAATATCCCCTACTACACAAGCTATTTTATAACTCTTATTTCCTGTACATGAGTACATATTCCCACTCGTTTTCTTTTCATCTTACTACTCTCGCGATCCATTCACCTATACCGAGCATTACCCTCGAAGCTATGGGGAAGGCAATCCCAGGCGAGAGGGGCCCACGTCCTCTTCTGTTAGTCCATGTCGGTGGAGTACTTCCAGCATCTTATCCCGTGGTCCCACTACTAAGTAGGTTTTTCCTGGATTTGGGTGGGGTTTAGAGGTAACTGCTTGGTTAGGGGTTTCGGGTTCAGGCGATCGATTATCAGAATTTTCTCCTGCCGATTCGAAACGCAGTGGGGAATGGACGGAGGGGATGGTGGAGGTAGAGTCTAATCCTGACACTTCATCTTCCGTGGGTTCTTCCTCCGAAGATTCTTCTTCGTCAATTATTTCCACTTCTTCTTCTTCGATCAGGTTTTGCTGGTTTTGGGCGTCGTGCTGAGCCTTATTTAATGCTTCAGTAAGTGCCTCAATCTCCTCCTGCCGTTGAGCTAAGGTCTGGGTAATGTTTCAATGGTGAGTTGAAGCTTGTCTATAGTAGAGGTCATGTTCCTCATGGCGGTTTCAGTTTGATATTCTGATAAAGCGGCTTGATCTTTGGTCTTCATTAGTCGAAATCGGGCACTTCTTTCTCGGTGACATGCCTCTTCTGCCTCTTGGCAATAAGTTTGGGCATCCATTTCTTTCTGAGTATGGAGGTTGTACAGAGACTGCGTATTGGGTTGTGGTGGCTAGGATGTGGTGGAGTTCTGTTGGTTGGACAAGCTGTAGGTGTTCAATCCGTTGTAGCCAGCGATGATCTGTGAGGTCTAGTACGGGAAGGTATTTGGCTGGGGTATGTTCGGTTTCGGTCACATGTCGGGAGAGGATTTTGGTAAGAGTTCGGAAGGCTATAATTTGGAGCATATCTGAAAATTCGGTTCCCTCGGCATGTTCTACCCATGGTACCCACTCTGGATGTGCTTGGATGCCGGACATTCGGAGGTACATCTCGCAACTCCTTACTCCATTTCTTTTTGTTTCTTTTCCCGAATACTCTGGGTATTGGCCGTATCCCAATCTTTGCAGAGTATCCCACAAGATTCGGGGAAATCCATGCTTCGTGATGTAATGCCCGTGCGTCCATCCTTCTTCATCAACCCAGTTGTCCCAGCTATCCCAGCGCTGATCCTCTGCCATTTACCTGTAGTGGAGAAAGGAAGGTTAATAGTTTCCTTCCTTTGCAGAGTAAGATAGAAGAGAGCCATATTCGGGTGTGAAAAAGATTAGTTCTACTTGTTCGCGTATTCTAGCCCTCAGGGTGTTCAAAGTAAGAATTAAAGATGTATTTTACGGCTTAACGCGGCTCTGATACCAACCCTGTGGGCCTCGCCACCCGGCGGGCCCACCTAGCATGAAATAATGTCATTTCCTAAAAGGAAAACATTAATTGCATAAGAGTTGGCAGCGGCTAACCAGAATTGAAAAGTAAAGATCGGAACTAGGACCTGATCAAGATGACTTGCAGGGCCGGTGAAGGGAGGGAAAACCTTTCGATGGAGCTGCAAGATTAAGCAAGTCTGAGTACCACCGCACTCAGCAAGTACAGAACAATTTAAGGTATAAACATGCATTATTAGTTGACAGGTGATTAATAAATCGGTGTTGGGTTCTGGAGGGGCAAGAACCTCCCTACCAGTTCCCTTGGTGATTCTGGCCTGGATCCTTCTGTCGATCCCGCAATCACCTTTCATCTCGTTATCATCACTCCTATGGGTTATTCTTGGCTAATCTGTGGGAGCTTTAACCAGACGGGCTCATAACCGAGAGCCACGGCTATCGATAGATTAGGTAACTCTGCAGAGGTTTGTACTCTTGAAACTATACGGTCAGGCGACCCTCCCGTGGCCAACGGTGGGGTCCCCCTACGGGACTCGTATCCACTGGCGTCCATCTCTGGACAGCTTCCATCTGGGTCTACCCACGGATGCTACTGGGGTCTAAACAGGGATCGCATAAACGTCCACACAAGGACACTATCCCGGGTATGGATGCATCATATAAATTAGGGCATGCATCGCCCGTGGGCCCTACCAGCCCTGTCACATGCGACCCGTGCCGACCAGTCCCAGCCCTCTGTCTGGGGCTGTCTCCAGCATTTCCGTTGCCCACCGTGGCCCCTGGGGTAGCTTGGCCAGAGGTAGCTGGTGGACTGTGAGTCGAGGCCTCACATTACAGGGCATTCCCGAAGGCTATGTCCTTTTTGGCCCGTATAGCCGTACATGGCGTTGGAAAGACTTTCCCAAGAACCGGTCCTTAAACGACCAAGGTAGGCCTCTGGACAGGAGCTCCTCCGAGACTATCCACCCTACCTCGCATCTTCTTCCCCCTGGGTGCCTCTCGCAACCAGGGTTTCTGGCTCTGGGTAGTGTCTTAGTAGCTGGGGGTATCTGAGTGGCTAACTCTCCATACAACTACAGACATTTAGCTAAGAGAAGAGCATGTTAATGCAATTGATTATCATGAGCAAGGAAATTGCTAAGACTTGCCTGATACGGTGGTAGTTTCCGCCGGGCTATAATTCCTGAGGTTTCCTGGCGGAGTATCTATACAAGTACAATTATATGACTAATCAATCATCACAGCGAATGAATTATTTGTGAAGGGAGAGGCTAGGGAGAATAGCCATAGGGGTGGTTTCTAAGTTAAGCAGTGGTTTGCCGGGGGTTTCGCGGGGTGTCTCAGGGTCTTTGCGGGGTTTGGCGGGGTTTGGAAATGTCGGTGGAAGGCAATAAATTATTTCTAGGTTTAGGAAGGCTTCTAGGGAATCTAACCTTATATAAAAACCTTAGAATATATTCTAGAAATTCTAGGAATTTATTGGCTATTTATGGGGCTCTATTTTGAATTAGGCATAAACCGGGGTACGCTAACGGAGGCTTCCTATAGGCTGAAAAAGAATCCTTTTAATTCTAAGCCCTGGAAATGGGTGCAAATAATTGGATGGTACTAAATAGCTTATTATTTTCCCTAATATTTTTAGGTATTTTCTGGGAATTTTTGGGAATTTCTAAAGTGAAGAAATAACTCTTTGGGTGCACTAAACCGGGTGTAACCTAGCGTTTTCTCTGTGTTTGTGCGGCTGACGTGTGGGGCCAGCTGACCCCAGCACTGGCGCCAGCCCGCAGGCTACTGTGTTGTGGACCGGTGCCCGTAGGCGTGTGGACCACGCTACCCATGGGCCTGCGGTCCACTGGACCGCGTGCACGCGAGGCGGGGAGGGGGAGGTGGCGGTTGACGTGGGCGATGCGGGTGGCTGGCAGGTGGGCCCCGCGCTGGCGAGGCTGCCACGCAGGCGCCAGCGCGGCTGCCGGGCTTCACGGCGGCGCGGAGGGGCTGCAGGGGAAGTTCGCCGGAGTTCTCGCCGCCGGCGATGCCAGGGCGTCTTTCGCGGCAGGGAAGGTATCCACTGGTTCAGAGGAGTACGGCGGACGCAGTGGGGATGATCTCGTTGAGGATGGGTGGCTGGTGTGACGGCGCGGGCTCGCCGGAGTACGGGCGGCGGCCGGCGGAGAGGGGAAACCGGGGTTGGGAGGTTCCTGGAGCTTTGGTGGTGGGTGGAGTGCGTCCGCAGGGTGGTGTGGAGCACGCCAGCGTGCGCAGGTGTGCAAGAGAGGGACTGGAATTGGATGGCGACTTACCGGAGCACGGCGGCGCGCGCGGTGGCCGGTCACGGCTTCGCTGGACTTTGCGAAGGGGAACGGAGAGGCTGGGGGAAAGAGCGAGGGGGTCGCAGGGTGCTCACCACGGGGTAGCCGAGGCGGGGATGGCCGGGTAGCGCTCCGGCTCGCGGCGGCGGTGCTCGGGCGGCGCTTGCTCAGGGCGCGTGCATCCTCCAGAGCACGTCGCTGCGCTCCTTGGGCTCCACGGGGTACTCTAGGTGATGTCGCGGCGGCCGGAGGGGAAATTAGGGGCTTGGCGGCGGCGGGGGTGCCGGAGCGGCGCGGTAGCGCCTTGGTGCTTGCGGTGGTGGCAGTGGTGGCGGTGCGGTGTGATGTGGTGAAGGTGAGCTCCATCCAGGGCGCGCGCAGGGCTATTTATAGCCCGGCGATGCTCCCTGGGGCTCACCGGGGCAGCGAGGTGATGACACGCGGCATGGCGAGCTCGCCGGCGTGCGACACGTGCGGGCCGCAGCATTTCGTGCGGATGGCCGGCGAGGGAGTGTCGGCGCCGCACTTCTGGTGCGGTGGCCTCGCGTGATGCTACACGTGCGCTGCGCGTCTTTGTCTGGCTTA
The DNA here is from genome assembly GCA_015476505.1 of Urochloa ruziziensis. Classification (NCBI taxonomy): domain Eukaryota; kingdom Viridiplantae; phylum Streptophyta; class Magnoliopsida; order Poales; family Poaceae; genus Urochloa; species Urochloa ruziziensis. The sequence continues at coordinate 14,399,915 of CM027123.1, forward strand.
TCCAGGCCGGAGGAGGAGGATCGGGCGGCGACGACGATGGCAGGGTTGCGGCGAGATGGAGGAGGAGGGGGCTCCCGTGCCGGAGCGGGCCCTCTGACGCAAGCAAGGGGGCGGCAGGGGTGGCGTGGCGTTGGTTTTAGGGGTGCCACGCGGGCTGGGGGCGTCGCGGTGGCGGGATTGGACGCGCGGCGGCGTCGGCACCGGAGGAATGAGGGAGGGGGGAAGAACCAGAGGAGGAGGAAGACGACGCGGGTGGGCTGGGCCGGACCGCGCGGAGATGTTCCTGAGAGAGAAGTTGAGGGGGGGTTTGTAGACTTCGCGGGGAAGGTTGAAGGGGAAGTGGCGCGCCGGGCTGGGCCACGCGGGGGTGAGCCGGGGGAGGGAGTTGGAGGGCCTAAAGCGGACTTTGGGAGGTCTGGGCCGCGGCTGGCCGGCCCACCAGGCTTGGAATTCTTTTCCTTATTTTTCTAAAGGGTTTGACATTGGTTTTTGAATTCAAATTTGAACTAGTTTCTTTGATTTAAATCTGGGGCTTCCGATACTAGTTTGGTCCTTATAGAGCACACAAGTTATAGAGCTTTGTTTTTATTTTTCTATTATCATTTTATATTCTATAATTCCTAATATTTCTCATTCTAGCTTATAATAGTCCTTATAAATTCAATAATTAATCTAATAATTACTTAAATAATCCTTATTAATTGTGAGGGTGTCACACGTTAGTACCGGCTGGTGTCCTCAGCCGGGTACTAACGTGTCCTAAAAATATCAGCGCACTCTCCCAACCACCCTAAGTCATTTTATTACCCTGCTCCCTTCTCTCTTCTATTCTTTTCCTCTTCTCTCTTTCTTCTCCTACCTTATCTCTTTCTTCTCCCATCTTTCAGATCCGGCTGGCGTGCAGGTGGTGGAGGCCTGCAGGCGGCTGGCGGCAGCCGTGGTGGGCGCGGAGCCGACGGGCACGGAGGCCAGGCGGCAGCCGAGCAGGGCGGCGTGCGGAGCCCGGCGCCGGCGGGCGCGGAGGCCAGGCGCGACGGCCTCGCGCGGGGGGCTCGCGCCGGCGGGCACGGAGGCCAGGCGCCGGCCGAGCAGGGCGGCGCGCGGAGCCCAACGCCGGTGGGCGCGGAGGACAGGCGCGACCACCTCGCGCGGGGGGCTCGCGCCGGCGGGCACGGAGGCCAGGCACGGCGGCCTGGCTCTGGCCGAGCAGGGCGGCGCGCGGCTGCCTGGCGCCGGCGGCCGTGGGGGGCGCGGAGCCGATGGGCACGGAGGCCAGGCGGCAGCCGAGCAGGGCGGCGCGCGGAGCCCGGCGTCGGCGGGCGCGGAGGCCAGGCGCGACGGCCTCGCGCGGGGGGCTCGCGCCGGCGGGCACGGAGGCCAGGCGCCGGCCGAGCAGGGCAGCGCGCGGAGCCCAACGCCGGTGGGCGCGAAGGACAGGCACGACCACCTCGCGCGGGGGGCTCGCGCCGGCGGGCACGGAGGCCAGGCACGGCGGCCTGGCTCCGGCCGAGCAGGGCGGCGCGCGGCTGCCTGGCGCCGGCGGCTGCGGAGGCCAGGCGCGACGGCGCCGGCGGCCTGACGCGGGCGCGCGGGCCTGCGTGGGCGCGAATCGAGGCGGAGGATGGGATTCTTGTTTGTGTGAGATTGTTGAGAGATTGCTGATTCTTGTTCTTGAGAGATTGTTGATTTTTGTGATATTGTTGTTGTGAGTGAGAGATTATGAGATTTTTTCTGTGATTTTTTGATGATTATATTCATGTGTGATTGTGATCCTTGCTCTTGTTGATTGGGAAAATGTGAAAAATAAAAGAACAGAAAAGAAGAGGAAAAGGGGGAGGCAGCGGTGGGGCTCCTAGGGGCTGACGGTAGAGAAATTTAGTACCGGCTGATATTATCAGCCGGTACTAAATGGAGGCACGTTAGTACCGGCTAGCTGTGACCTGTACTAACGTGCGGCACGTTAGTACCGGACCTTTAGTACCGGCCACAGCGACCGGTGCTAACCCGTCCTGTGACCGGTCAATTTTCCTGTGGTGGTTTGCCCGCCGTCGGTGTGCATCCAAGTGTCAACCTCAACAATGCAATGGCATTAACGCCGGTTGAACCTCCTCCTCACACGACACGTACCTACCCATCAACCTACCTGCTGTCAGTCTGTGCACTATACGAGTATGTTGTACTCGTCAGGCCCACTTAACGATGTCCCAAGTTTATTACTTCATTATTAGGCCCTGTCCTAACTTGTACAGGCCACGTACTAAGGCTTTGGTGGTCTCTACCATACTAGGCTTTGTACAGGCCACGTACAGGCCACGTACTAAGGCTTTGTACAGGCCCACTTAACGATGTCCCAAGTTATTACTTCATTATTAGGGTCTCTATCATACTACTTCCTCCGTCTCAAAAACATATAGTTCTGTCATTCAAATTTTGTTCCGTTTCATCCGATTTGATAGATTTGTATACTCCCTCCGGTTCGATAAAAGAAGTCGGTTTGGACAAGATTTAAGTCAAACATTGAGAATGAATCGTGACGCGCCCGCGCGTTCCGTGGCCCGCACGCCAAGGCAGGCCGCCAGGGCCTATTTAATGCGCGCCGCCTCGCCTCGCGCGCCCCCCACCCGAAACCCTAGCCGCCGCAAGCCTCGGTGCGCCGCCGCCGCGTGAAACCCTAGCGCCGCCGCCCCCCGGCCGCTCGAGCCGCCGCCTCCCGCCGCTTCCGGTCGCCGCCGTCTCTTGGGTAAGGTTCGCGAGGCGCTCCGCGTCGTTTTGGTGCATTTGGCACGCGCCTCCGTGCCCTCCCGCGCCTGTTCGCGTGAGCCGCCGCTCGCCGGCCATGGCGCCGCCGTCGCCGTCGCCGCCGTTCCGCCGGAGCCGCCGCCAGCCGTTGATTTGAAGCGAGCGGCCAGGATTAGATCCTGGCGTACCCTTTCGCCTCGGTCCACCGTGGACCCGTGGACCTCGTCCACGGCGTGGTCCACGGTGCCGGCCGCGCCGACGTCAGCGCCGGCGTTAGCGCTGACGTCAGGCTGGCGTCAGCCGGCCGTTAAGCCGCCGTCGCCGTCGGCTGTTTTGCAGAAAAGCCCCTGGCTTTCTTCTTATTTACTTATTTATTTCGCGCAGTTCAAAAATCCTTTCAGTTTAGTCCTTTTGTTTACGATTAGGCCCCTGGCAGTTTCTGATCTTTACCAGCAAGTCCCTAATCTTGTTTTTATCATAACTTTTGCATCTTAACTCCGTTTTACGCGTTCAATATACCGTTGGAATCGTCGTTTCGTGTACAATCTTTATGTGTGGACCCTGTGTTGGTTTCTTATGATTGTTGTACTGTTTTCTTATTATTTCCTTTGCTTGTGCATGTGTGTACCGGTAGACGATCCGCGCTTCGAGGACTTCCCGGGAGAGGAGTTCGAGGAGTTCGAGGAGTTCGGGCAGCAGCAAGGGTTCGCTGAAGGCAAGTCGCCTTGGTCATGCTTTGTCCTATTTAAATTAAAAACTTACTTTTATGATTAACCAACCATAGTTGCATGTTATATTTAATTTTGATGGGTTTACCTATTAAGGACATGCTTAGCCACCCTATCCTGATTATCATGCCTTTACCTTGGGTTAATAATTTTGTTGTAGATCTTGCTAGTGCTCTACTGTTTAATTGAACCCTATGTTAATCTTGACTTTATCATGTTATGCCTCGGTAACAAGATCATTTATTTAATCGGAAACATGGAGAACCACCCGGGACATACCGTACAACCGCAGTGCTAATGGGCTCTGGCCTTGACTTATTAACTAGTGACTCTAGCTTGGGACAATCTTACCTGGACTGGGCAAGAGGGGAAGCGTTGACGGTGTATAGCCCGGCCCTGTTGAGGAGCGGCCTTTGCTAAGGAGCACTCATCAGAGAGGGTTATGCCTGCTTCGGCTTGGAACCTTAGCGGGTTGTCACTTGTTAGGGAAGCTTCGTAACGGTCTCGTAGTGGATCCCTGGCCATTCACCAAAGGAAGTGTCTAATGGGGCCTTGCAAACCTCGGGCAAAAAGGGTGACACTTCTGCTGGGTAAAGCTGTACAAACCTTGCAAGGTTAATAAAAAACTATCATGATAGCCGTGCTCACGGTTACGAGCGGCCTGGACACTCACATATGTAATTTATCGGAATTTTATTCAAATCATTTACTTTATGTTGAGGCTCTCATCTTTATGTTATTTTATTTCATTAATTGTGGGTGGTATAAACTTATACTTAAGCTTGCTTAATTAAAATTTGATCAATTAAAATGCTAAATGCTTAAACCTTCAGCCTATCCTTGTTTAAGCCTTGCATATCATATCGTTATCTTTAGCTTGTTGAGTACGGCATGTGCTCACGCTTGTTCATTTATTTTTGCAACGACCGATCCGGATTTGTTCAGACGTGGGGAGCTTTGAGGAGTTCACCGGCGATTTCCAGGAGTTCTAGGCTGCGTCTCTGCCAGGCAACCTCAAGGTCTTAGAGGAGTTTCGTTTGCAGCGTTAAATAAAGACTCTATTTAATCTATGGAGACAAACCTTGGCTTGTAATAATGCTATTTACTACTCTCTATTTATTCTTGCACGCTGTGATATTTATTTTTGTCGATTATATGTGAGTTGCCTTGGTTAAAGACTTGCATATGAGATGGTTCGTTTTCTTCTGAAAACGGGCGTGACAGCCAGCAACCCCCTGCAAGCAGATGACTGGCTCAAATCAGTTGAGAGGCAGCTGGACATTGCACAGTGCGACGATAGAGAGAAAGTCCTCTATGCGTCAGGGCAACTTCAGGGAGCCGCTCTGGACTGGTGGGAGACATATCAGGTCTCTCAGCCTGACCGCAACCGGATCACCTGGCAGCAGTTTCGCGACAGCTTCCGTGCGCACCACGTGCCCGAGGGATTAATGACACTGAAGAAGAATGAATTCCTGGCACTAAAACAAGAAGGCATGAGTGTCACCGCCTACCGTGACAAGTTTATGGAGTTGGCCCGTTATGCTCCCGAAGATGTGTCTACTGACCGGAAGAGGCAGACTCGCTTCCGGAATGGTCTCCATGACACCATACAGCTTCAAATCATGTGCATCACTTTCCCGAACTTCGGAGCACTGGTGGATGGAGCCCTGATGATAGAGCACAAGCGTCAGGAAATTGAAGATAAGAAGAGGAAATACATGAACCAGCAGTCTGGAAGCAGCAGTCGGCCTCGCTACAACCCCCAACCACCACAGCAGCAGCAGCGCTATCAGGGTCAGTCTGGTCTTCTGAATCGCAATCAGAACCCACAGCGTCCTCAGTATCCACCACCACAGCAGCAGCAGCAGTACCGCCACCAGAACCTGCAACAGCCACAGCAGCGCTATCAGAATCAACAGCAGGGCGGTCAGCCACGCCTCCCTCAGGCCAACAACGCACCTGCTGGCGCAAGAGCATGCTACACCTGTGGTGAACAAGGGCACTATTCAAACAACTGTCCCAAGAGAGCTCAGAATGCTGGCCAGAATGTCAATAATCAGAGGATCGGACAACAAAATGGGAATCAACAGCAAGCCCAAGGTAACCGAGGCCAACAGAACCTTGCAAGGGGCAAGCTCAACCACATGGGAGCAGAGACGGCTCAAGAGGCAGCTGATGTGATCGTCGGTACGTTCCCAGTCAACTCACACCCTGCAACAGTCTTATTTGATTCTGGAGCTTCGCATGCTTTTATATCTGCCGAGTTTGTGAAAAAGGCTTCAATGCTCATGCAACCCATGAAAAACACTATGGTAGTTAATTCACCGGGAGGGGAATTACGAGCCACATTATACTGTCCTAAAGTGCCACTTTCTATAAGGGGGGTAGACTTCCTTGTATACCCGATAGTCCTGAATTCCATTGGAATGGATCTAATCCTGGGAATGAGCTGGTTAGCAAGGCACGATGCGGTGATGCAATGTTCCAAGAGGACGGTGCAGATCACCGCTGGAACGGGTGAGAAAGTAGAATATGTGGCTACGAGTTCCTTGGAGCACAGCATGGCCCACCAAGCTGAGGGCAAGGTGCTCGAAGACATCCGGGTGGTGAGCGAATTCCCGGACGTGTTCCCAGAGGAGTTGCCAGGTATGCCCCCGGAACGCGAAGTAGAGTTTATTATTGAACTTAAACCTGGGACAGCACCTATAGCTAAGAGGCCATATAGAATGGGGGTTAAAGAATTAGAAAAATTAAAGGATGAATTAAGGGCCCTGCTAGCCAAAGGGTATATCCGTCCTAGTTCTTCGCCTTGGGGAGCACCGGTGTTGTTCGTGGATAAAAAGGACGGGACACAGCGGATGTGTATCGATTACCGAGCTCTTAATGAAGTGACAATCAAGAACAAATACCCTCTGCCAAGGATTGATGATCTCTTTGACCAACTGAGGGGGGCTTGTGTGTTCTCTAAGATAGATCTTCGGTCAGGTTACCACCAAATGAGGATTCGAGTTACGGATATCCCTAAGACCGCCTTCACTACCCGGTATGGGCTATATGAGTTCACAGTCATGTCCTTCGGGTTGACCAATGCCCCGGCCTACTTCATGTACCTTATGAATAGCGTGTTCATGGACTATCTCGACAAGTTCGTGGTGGTGTTCATCGATGATATCCTGGTCTTCTCAAAGAATGAAGAGGAACACGAGGAACATCTGAGACTAGTGATGCAGAGGCTCAGGGAACATCAGTTGTATGCCAAGTTGAGCAAGTGTGACTTCTGGCTAAAGGAAGTATCATTCTTGGGCCATGTTTTGTCTAATGGAGGAGTCGCTGTTGATCCAAGGAAGGTCAGTGATGTGCTCAACTGGAACCCCCCACAAGATGTGAGCGAGATCCGGAGTTTCTTGGGAATGGCAGGTTATTATCGGAGGTTCATTCAGGGATTCTCTGCGATCGCTAAACCCATGACAGCTCTGTTGGAAAAGGACGCCAAGTTCGTTTGGACTGAGAAGTGTCAGGCCAGCTTCGAGGAATTGAAGAAACGGTTGACCACTGCACCAGTGTTGGTACTGCCAGACATAACCAGGAGTTTCTCAGTTTACTGTGATGCGTCCCGGCAAGGGTTAGGATGTGTGCTCATGCAGGAAGGCAAGGTTGTGGCATATGCTTCAAGGCAGCTAAGGAAACATGAGTTGAACTACCCAACCCATGACCTGGAGCTGGCAGCAGTGATTCATGCTCTGAAGATCTGGAGGCACTACCTGATTGGGCACAAATGTGATATCTATACCGACCATAAGAGTCTCAAGTATGTGTTCACGCAGTCGGAGCTGAACATGAGGCAACGCAGGTGGTTGGAGCTAATCAAGGATTATGATCTGGAGATTCACTATCATCCAGGAAAGGCGAACTTAGTGGCAGATGCTCTTAGTAGGAAGAGCTATGTGAATATGGTTACGGGTACTAGTTTGCCAGAGGAACTTGCAATGAAGTTGGAACGGATGAGTTTAGGTATGGTGGCCAAGGTGACTGAGATGGTAGTGGAACCGACATTAGAACACGAAATCCGAAAGGGTCAACTCGAGGACGAGAGGATCAAGGAATTGATCCAACAAGTCCAACTGGGAAAAGCACATGAGTTCCGAGTGGATGAACAGGGAACTCTGTGGTACGGGGATAGGATCTGTGTGCCAGACTTACAGCCCATCAGAGATATAATCTTGAGGGAAGCCCACGACTCCGCGTACTCTATACACCCGGGGAGCACCAAGATGTATCTGGACCTCAAGGAAAAGTTTTGGTGGTATGGGCTCAAGAGAGACGTCGTGACATACGTAGCCCTATGCGACACATGCCAAAGAGTCAAAGCCGAACACCAGAGACCAGCCGGACTGCTGCAACCGTTGAGGATACCCGAGTGGAAGTGGGAGGAAGTAGGAATGGATTTCATCACGGGACTGCCTCGCACACAGAGAGGGTTCGATTCTATATGGATAATCGTGGACCGGTTGACTAAAGTGGCCCACTTCATCCCGGTGAAGACCACGGATTCGGGGGCCAAACTAGCAGAGCTATATATGGAGAGGATCGTATGCCTGCACGGGGTACCGAAGAAAATAGTGTCTGATCGGGGTACCCAGTTCACCTCACATTTCTGGCATAAACTACATGAATCCATGGATACGAAGTTGCAATTCAGTTCAGCCTACCATCCACAGACAGACGGGCAGACCGAAAGGACCAACCAGATTTTGGAGGACATGTTGAGGGCATGTGCTCTACAGTATGGCATCAGTTGGGATAAGAGTCTACCCTATGCGGAGTTCTCTTATAACAACAGCTACCAGCAGAGCATCAAGATGGCACCTTTCGAGGCGTTGTATGGGAAGAAGTGTAGAACACCGTTGTTCTGGAATCAGACTGGGGAAAGTCAAGTGTTCGGGCCTGAGATCTTGAAAGAGGCGGAGCGACAAGTGCAAATAATCAGGCAGAACATGAAGGCCGCACAGTCTCGACAGAAGAGCTATGCCGATGTCAGACGGCGGGACCTCAGCTTCGAAGTCGGAGACTTCGTGTACCTCAAAGTGTCACCCATGAGAGGAGTATGGAGGTTCAATGTGAAAGGCAAGCTAGCACCTCGGTACATCGGCCCCTTTCAGGTGTTAGAACGGAAAGGCGAAGTGGCCTATCAACTAGAGTTGCCAGAGAAGCTGTCCGGAGTACACAATGTGTTCCATGTATTGCAGCTAAAGAAGTGCTTACGGGTACCCGAGGAACAAATCCCGCTCGAGGAGCTGAACGTGCAGGAAGACCTCACTTACGACGAGCATCCAATTAAGATATTGGAAGAATCTGAGAGGGTAACCAGGAATAAGGTAATCCGGATGTGCAAGGTTCAATGGAGCCGGCACTCAGAGGATGAGGCTACCTGGGAAAAACAGGAGGATCTCAAGGCAGAGTATCCACAGCTCTTCGCATCCACCTCCACACCCGAATCTCGAGGGCGAGATTCATCTTAAGGGGGGTAGGTTTGTAACACCCTAAAAATGCCTTTGTAAAATTTCTAGTAATTAAATGGTATTTATCCAATTGTTCATAAAAATCGTAGGGAAATAAAACTTTTTCCGAGAAATTAAAATCAAATATAAGGTTTAGGAACATGTATGTTGCATTCATGCTGCTGCACAATTTTTGGTTGCTTGGGTTGTTTTGTTTCTCTTTTTGTTTTTCTTCTTTTTCCTCAAAGTCCATCTTTGCCCCCTGCACTTTTCCCCCCCTCTCCCCTTCCTTCCCTTTTTCCCGCTGCAGCCCAGCCAGCCAGCGCGGCCCAGCAGGCCAGCCCCCTCCCTCCTCTCTCCTTTCCCGCGCGCGCAGCCCGCTCCGCAGCTGGGCCGGCCCAGCGCCCCAGCCGCAGCCGCAGCCGCAGCCGCGCCCTGCCTCCCTTCCCACCTGGGCCGCCGGCCCAGCCGCCACGCGCACACCCCGGCCCAGGCGCGCCCGCTCCGCCTCCCGCCACCAACGGCCACCGACAGGCGGGCCCCGCCTGTCAGCCCCTTCCCCGCCCGCGGCCGCCGCCCGCGATCACCGCCGCAGCCGCCGCCGCCTGCCATTGAAGGCAGGGGCGTTACCCCGCGGCCGCCGCGCCCCCTTCCCTTTTTTAAAACCCGTCGCCGCGAGCTCCGCCCCCTTTTCCACCCCGCAGCGCCCGCCCTAGCCCTCTCCCTCGCCCTCCGCGCTAGCGCCGCCGCTCGCCGCCGACGCCCCAGCGCCCCGGAGCTCGCCGTCGACGCCCCCATCGTCACCGCGGTGAGCTGCTCGACCTCCCCGTGCCCTCCGCGTCGTCCCCCGCGAGCCGCAGCGCCCACGCAAGCATCCGCGGCCCCGCCGGCCATGGCACCGCCGCGCGCCGGCGACCGCCGCCGCCCGCCGTCGCCCGCAGCCCCTCCCCGCCGCTGGATCCGGCCGCAACGGCCTGGATTAAATCCAGCCGAAGCGGTACGCGGCCGGCGCAACGTGGGCCATGGACCGTGGCCGCCGCGCGGTCCACGGGCCGGTCCACGGCACAGTGCGCCGCGCCGGCCCCGCCCCCCCTGCTGACGCCAGCAGACGGCGTCGGGCTGACGCCAGCCGGGCGTCAGCCGGCCGTCAGCCGCCCCGCCGCCGTCAGCCGCTTTTGCGCTTAGGCCCCCGAGTTTTCTCTGTTTTACGCATAGGTCCAGCGCAGTTTTAGTTTTCTCGCAGTTTAGTCCTTTTTATCGCGTTTAGGCCCCTGGTAGTTCTTGTTTCTTGCCAGCAAGTCCCTGTGGCTTGTTTTTAGCGTAGTTTTCGCGTTCTAGCTCCGATTTGAGTGATTCTTGCGCTCATGCGTTCGTAGCGAAGTGTAGAATAGTTTTGTAACCTTCTTTTACCTTTTTTCTACTGTTTGGTGTACTGTTCTAATAGAATATCATTGCTTGCATGTATTGGTTTGTCTGGATGCTTGTATGGTGAATCGTGTGGCAGCCGGTGAGCCGTTCGAGCCCGCCCCGTTCGAGTTCGCGTACGACCAGGGTTACGAGGAGCAGGACCCGCAGCAGCAACCCTTCGAGGAAGGCAAGTGTAACGTGGAAATTCCTTGCAACCTATTCACCTTTAATTAATCATTCATATTTGCATGTGTCTAACTTGATAAGCCTTAAGGTTGTACCTAGCTACTTTTATCCTGTCCTTGTTATACCCCGGGTTTATGCATTTCTGGGTAGTCTTTGCTAAGCGCAGCTACTGTCACCTTTATTTAAGTGTTAATATTGACTTAAAGGTTCACTTCAACATGATGGTAAAACTTGCTCTTTAGCAACTTGGCTCAGGGAGCTAGAGCAAGTGTTGTGTGCTTTGTTCTAGCGTCTCTCCGTAAGGTCCGGTTCGGAAAGCGGCAACCCAGGAACCAGTCGCCACCGCCGGAACTATTATGGCTCTGGTCTTGGTCAAGTAGCTCGTACGTCTCTAGCTCGCCAGTGGTTACCGAAAGGCGTACGTGGGGAACTGCAGTTCAAGCATGGACTTGATCCATCGAGGACGGTCTCACCTGCGCTCTGAGATCCGTTGGCTATGTCTCGTTAGGCACAGTCCCGTGTTGGGGGTGTCCACGTTCGCGCCCTGGATACCCCACACGTCGCGCTTGATGGACTCACGTTGCGCCCTGAGGTCCGCGCTCTGGATGCCATTGACCCCCCTCACGTTGCGCCCTGAGCGACGGTCGATCTCGATGCCTTGGGGCCATGCGCTGCAAGTTGGACCAAAACGGCTACTGTGCTTGTTAGGGTGTCTTGTGAAAAACCTTGTAGCGTCCCTATGCACTCACACCTCGGAAGTGTGGTACGTGCGTGGTTGGGTTGAAAGCTCCTTGCGCTTTTACGCTAACGGTTGGGTAAAGGGCGAAACCTCTGCAGAGTGTGAATCTATCATGATAGCCGTGCTCACGGTCACGAGCGGTCTGGATCCTTTCTGATTAGTGGCTCTCATAAATAGAGATGATGTTTGTTCCTGTAATTACACTTACACTCTATTCATGGGTTTACAACCGGGAGTTGCTCACACTTGTAGTAAGTTGGATAATGTTAAAATGAACCAACTAAAAATGCTAAATGCAGTTCAACCGAGTCAAGCCCTTTTAAGCCTTTCATACCTCTATGTTACACTTGCTGAGTATGATGGAATACTTACACTTGTCAACGACCAACAAAATCCCGGACGGGTAACAGATGGAGAAGCAGTGAATGACGCCGCCCTCGCGGACTTTCCGGAGGATCTTCCGTACTTCTGAGCTGGGGTCAACCAGTCGGCGTCCCTGTGGAGCACGGCGCCTTTAGATTTCCTTTTCGTAAGAGAGTTGAATAATTAGACTTCCGCTGTGACGTTGTGTAAGACTATGTCTTTACTTTGTACTCTGATGTAAACCCTTTTAATTCGAGCATGTGTTCTCTGTTTTTACCATATTTGTATCGCTATATGTGGTTGTGGACTTCCTGGGCACACATATGGCCGCATTCGGTTTTTGTATAAAATTGGGTGTGACAGCGGGAGTGTTTCGTCGCGGCAGTGTTCGAGCCGGACGCAGAGGACAACAGCCCCGTCGGTGCTCGGGACCCTGTGGGAACTGTGGCACCCCGGTAGGCGGCACCTCCCGCGAACGGAGACGCCGCGCTGATCCAAGCCCAGCTAATCCAAGTGCGGGAACTCGAGGCCAGCCTCGAAAACGAGAGACGTCAGGTTCGACGGCTGCGCGCAGCCCTCGAAACGGGGCGACCCGAGCCCAGCAACTTCGCGCAGGAGGTGGCGCGCACCGCTCAGGCACGAATCATGGCCGACAACCACGTGGACGATCCCCTGGCCCTAGCAAGGACCAGCCAGAAGTTGATCGCTGTGGCTACACTGATACGAGCAATGCCGGAGCCATCGACGCCGCAGGGCCGTAATCTGCGCCACGAGGCACAGGCCCTGGTCGAACAGGCCGCGGTACAGCAGGCCGAGAGCTCCGCGTCGCGTATGAGATGTTCCGACAGCACGGGAGTCGTAGGTGGAGCGCAAGACCGAGCGGAGTCAGTGCGTACTCCTCTTAAGAGCCGGATGAAGGCTCCTGTGAAGGAGCGCATGCTGGACACGCGCGCTGGCAAAGATGATGCCCGCCACATCCTTAACAAAAGGAAGCTTGATGCCACCACAGCCCACGGGTACCACACCCGACGCGGAGGCCGCTACGACAGCCGTGAGGACAGGAGCCCATCGCCGGAACCTCCTGGTACTCGGGTATTCAGCCGCGAGATCCGGGCGGCACCGATACCTCCACGGTTTCGACAACCGACCACCATCGTCAAGTACTCCGGAGAAACCGACCCTCGAGTTTGGCTCAACGATTATCGCCTGGCATGCACGCTGGGTGGTGCATCCAGTGATGAAGTCATCATCCGCAACCTGCCCCTCCATCTCGCGGACTCAGCGCGAGCATGGCTGGAGCAGCTGCCCCCGAACCAGATCCATGACTGGCGCGACCTTGTCGACACCTTCGTGGGCAATTTCCAGGGCACGTACGTACGCCCGGGGAACCCCTGGGACCTTCGGCAATGTTGCCAAAAGCCCGGCGAGTCCCTGAGGGATTACGTTCGCCGCTTTTCCAAGTGTTGTACGGACCTTCCGAACGTCGGAGACTCGGAGGTGCTCCATGCCTTCCTCTTAGGCACGACGAATCGAGGGTTGGTGCGCAAGCTCGGGCGAAAGCCCAACACTACCGTCAGTGGGCTGTTCGACATCGCCACGCGCTATGCCTCCGGCGAAGAGGCAGAGGGCGCCAACTTTGTCGACAAAAAAGGGAAGCGCGGGGAAGGTGCGCCCGCAGAGGGAAGCAAGCCCAAGGCCCCCGCCAAAAAGATGAAGCAGGGGAAGAAAGGGAAGAGGGCGCAGCAGGCGCCGCGAAGACAGGAACCAGACGACGACTCCGATGAAACCCTCACGGCGGACCCCGCCCGCAAGGGTCCAGGAGGTCAGCCTCGAGGCCTGGGGGTCTTTGACGACATGCTCAAGAAACCGTGCCCGTACCACAGAGGCCCGGTCACTCACACCCTCGAGCAGTGTGAGATGTTGAAGAAGTACTACAACCGCATGGCCGCGAAGAACGACAACGAGAAGGGAGACGTCGACGGTAAGGACAAGGGCGGATTCCCCCAAGTGGAGAATGTGTTCTTTATCTTCAGAGGGCCCACGGCCAACATGACGTCTCGACAGTGCAAGCGCGAGCGTCGAGAGGTCTTGGCTGTGCACCGGGCGGCCCCAAAGTACCTCGACTGGTCGGAGGAGACCATCTCCTTCAGCAGAGAGGATCACCCTGATTTTATTCCGAATCCAGGGCAATATCCGCTCGTCGTCGATCTCGTCATCGGCAACACACGCTTCTCCAAGGTGCTCATGGACGGAGGCAGCAGCCTCAACATCATGTATGCTCCCAGCCTAGAGCTCCTGGGGATCGACAGGGACCAACTGCGCCCGAGCAAGGCGCCATTTCATGGCGTCGCCCCGGGGAAGCGGGTTCAGCCCCTCGGGCAGATCGACCTACCGGTCTACTTCGGGACGCCGGACAACTTCCGCAAGGAAGTCCTCACCTTCGAGGTAGTGGGGTTTCGGGGAGCCTATCACGCCATTCTCGGGCGACCGTGCTACGCCAAGTTCATGGCCGTCCCAAACTACACCTACCTCAAGATGAAGATGCCGGGCCCGAAGGGAGTCATCACCATGGGACCCTCGTTCGAGCACGCCTACGAATGCGACGTTGAGTGCGTTGAACGCGCTGAGGCGCTCGCTGAGGACGAAGCTTGCGTAGCTCGTCTGGAAGATATGGTTCACGAGATCAACGACCCCGCGCCGAAGCATGTTGGCAGCTTCGAGCCAACCGAGCAGACCAAGGACGTGCCCCTCGACCCCAACGACCCTGACGGCAGGGTGTTGAGGGTCATCTCTACCCTCGATCGCAAATAGGAAGTGGTGCTCGTCAAATTCCTCCGCGCCAACGCCGACATCTTCGCGTGGAGTCCCTCGGATATGCCCGGCATACCGAGGGAGGTCGCCGAGCACTCCCTTGATATCCAGCCCAACTCCAGGCCGGTGTGCCAACGTCTTCGGCGCTTGGACGAATAGAAGCGTCGAGCGATTGGAGAGGAGCTGCGCAAGCTCTTGGAGGCCGGATTCATCAAGCAGGTTTTCCATCCCGTGTGGCTAGCTAACCCTGTATTAGTTATGAAAAAGAATGGGAAATGGCGGATGTGTGTGGACTACACTGGTTTAAATAAAGCATGTCCCAAGGTTCCTTTTCCTTTGCCACGAATCGATCAAATTGTAGATTCCACCGCGGGATGTGAGCTCCTCTGCTTCCTTGATGCGTATTCCGGTTATCACCAAATAAAAATGAAAGAATCCGACCAACTCGCGACTTCTTTCATTACCCCCTTCGGCATATACTGCTACACTATGATGCCATTTGGGCTTCGAAACGCGGGAGCTACGTATCAGCGATGTATGCTTCGGGTCTTCGGAGACCAGATCGGGCGCACCGTGGAAGCATATGTCGACGATATCGTCGTAAAATCCAAGAAGGCGGACAACTTGGTCGGTGACTTACGTACCGCTTTCGAGGCTCTCCGGGCCGCCGGTGTGAAGCTCAATCCGGAGAAGTGCGTTTTCAGAGTGCCGCGTGGCATGTTGTTGGGTTTCATAGTCTCCCAGCGAGCTATTGAACCCAACCCCGAGAAAGTCGCTGCTCTCGAGCGGATGGGCCCAATCCGAGACCTGAAAGGAGTCCAACGAGTCCTGGGATGCTTAGCGTCGCTAAGTCGCTTTATATCTAGACTAGGGGAAAGAGGTTTACCTCTGTACCGGCTCTTGAGAAAGCACGAACGCTTCTCCTGGACCCCAGAGGCACAGGAAGCCCTCGATAAGCTCATCGCATCGCTCTCAAGTTCGCCCATCCTTGCGCCACCAAGGGATGGAGAAACTCTCTATCTATACGTAGCTGCGACAACCCAAGTGGTTAGCACGGTCATCATAGTAGAAAGAGAAGAAGAAGGCCATGCTCTGCCGGTACAATGGCCCGTGTACTATACAAGCGAAGTGTTGTCGGAAACCAAGACGCGGTACCCACAGATCCAAAAGCTGTTGTACGCGATCGTGCTGGCTCGAAGAAAGCTGAGGCATTACTTCGAGGCACATCCGGTGACCGTAGTCTCATCGTTCCCTTTGGGAGAGATAGTCCGCAACCAGGACGCGTCTGGAAGGATTATCAAATGGTCGGTGGAACTAATGGGCGAAACACTCACGTATGCACCTCGTAAAGCCATCAAGTCTCAAGTTCTCGCGGATTTCGTCGCCGAGTGGACGGACGTTCAACTACCCCCACCTTCGATACAGGCAGAATGTTGGACCATGTACTTCGATGGATCTGTGATGAAAACTGGAGCGGGGGCAGGGCTTCACTTCATCTCGCCGCGCGGATAGCACATGCGCTATGCAGTACGGCTGCATTTCCCCGCGTCCAACAACATGGCTGAATACGAAGCCCTCCTCAGTGGGCTCCGTATTGCCCTAGAGCTGGGTATCAAACGCCTCGATGTTAGAGGGGACTCGCAGTTAGTCGTGGACCAAGTAATGAAGAACTCAAACTGCCACAACGAGAAGATGGAAGCATACTGCCACGCAGTACGACGCCTCGAAGACAAATTCCTCGGCCTCGAGCTCAACCACATCGCGCGCAAGTACAACGAAGAAGCAGATGAGTTGGCGAAAATTGCGTCGGGGCGAATCACGGTCCCCCCGAACGTCTTCGCCCGCGACTGCTCGAGACCCTCCATCGAGCCCCAGCGTCCGGATACGACGTCACTAGCACCCTCGAGGGAGGCTCGTATTGAGCCAATGGACGAGGATCCCTCGACGGAAGGCATCGAGAGCCCTCAACCTAGGACGCCTCCACCTGACGAGCGAGAGGCGATGGAAATAGACGAATCCTCGGCCCCGCAAGACTGGCAACGCCAGTACATAGACTGGATCGACCGCGACACGCTACCCTCGGATCGGACCGAGGCGCGGCGCATCGCCAGACGAGCTAAGTCATTCGCCATGATCGATGGCGAGCTGTACAAGCGCAGCCCTTCTGGAATAATGCTACGCTGCCTCCCCGTTCCCGCAGGGCGGCAGTTGATACGTGACATTCACGCAGGGACATGCGGGCATCACGCGGCGGCCCGAACCCTCATGGGCAACGCCTTCCGACAAGGTTTCTATTGGCCCACAGCGGTTGCCGACGTGATAGAGGTCATGCGTACCTATGAAGGGTGCCAGTTCTACGCCCGCAAGACGAACCTCCCGGCGCATGAGCTACAAACCATCCCAATCACATGGCCCTTCGCCGTGTGGGGATTGGATCTCGTGGGACCGTTGCCAAAAGCGTCCGGGGGCTTCACCCACTTGTTGGTTGCTATCGACAAGTTCTCGAAATGGATTGAAGTCCGACCCATCACTAACATTCGATCTGAGCAAGCGGTACAGTTCTTCGACGATATAATCCCCAGATTCGGGGTGCCGAATTCAATAATCACCGACAACGGCACCCAGTTCACCAGCAAGAAGTTCCTGGAGTTCTGCGACCGCCACCACATCCGCGTGGATTGGTCGGCCGTGGCGCACCCCCAAACAAACGGCCAGGTAGAACGCGCCAATGGCATGATATTGCAGAGATTAAAGTCGAGGATCTTCAACAAGCTGAACAAGTTTGGCCGCAAGTGGGTCGGCGAAGTGCCCTCGGTCGTATGGAGCCTCAGAACGACCCCAAGCAGAGCCACGGGTTTCACCCCTTTCTTTCTAGTGCACGGTGCTGAGGCGATCCTGCCCACGGATCTGGAGTACGGGTCCCCAAGGCTCAGGGTGTATCAAGAGGAAGCAAATCAACAAGCCCAACGAGACTCCCTCGACTGCGTAGACGAGGCGCGTGACGTTGCGCTATTGAACTCGGCAAGATATCAACAGACGCTCCGCCAATACCAAGCGCGGAAGGTGCGACGTCGAGACTTCAACAAGGGGGATCTGGTCCTCAGGCTGCGACAAGACACTCGAGGGCGCCACAAGTTCACCCCTCCGTGGGAAGGACCCTACATCGTCGCCGAGGTCCTGAAGCCGGGCACGTACAAGCTAGCCAACGAAAAGGGCGAAGTCTTCACTAACGCCTGGAACATCCAGCAACTAGGTCGTTTCTACCCCTAAGCTCCTCACGCTTACCCATGTACTAGTTCGTGCGACTCTATGATAATAAAGTTCGCGTACAGTTTGAAATGTCGGGATCATCGCTTGTCTCGCAGATAGAAAGGCGTAACGCCCCTCGAATGGATGAAGGAAGCTCTTTATTGCCATCACACGCATGACCGGCGAACGGTCGTGTACAATAAACCAGATACAAAGCCGCTCCTTTGCGGCCGAAAAACGTATGCGGCCATGCCCATTTCTCAACAGTGGCGACCCTAGACCGGCTAGGGATGTCGCTAGTTTTCTTCTAACATCAGCATGGCCACATACGCTGAGGCAAACGGGGAGCACTCCACGACCGGCGCGGCGACGATTCGAAGGATCTCGTCGACCTCAAGAGTGCCGCGCGCCCCGGTTGGCGAAGCGACCTTCACCAACAGGGCGAGAGCATGAGCGGCGCAACATCGGCTGTGACGCCCACCTATAAGGACGTGGCACGCACCCGAAAGCAAGACCACTCTGCCACCAAGGCGCGCCACCACCGGACGCCGTGGACGGGTGACCAGAGCACTTGCCTCGTTCAACCATCGCCTAAACGCCGTCCAACTCAAGCTGGAAGACGAGGCACCGGTTCCCGACGGGGGCAACCGCCGTCCAAGCATCGACCAGCCCGGGCTGGAAGATGATGCGGCGGTTGCCGACGAGGCAGATGAGGCGGGCTCCTTTTCTCCTTCATTTGCCTCCCCCTTCGCTAGCATTCTTCTAACACCAAAGCTCCGCCCACCCTCGAACTAATTCACGAGGACGAGCTCCGTCCCACCCCACCATTCCTAATTCTAAACCCATTGTACTCGTGAAAGGTTTACAACGCTTGTGATCCCTATCACCGTCGTCGAACCTATTTATAGCACCCACGCCCTGACCCGCTCCGCAGCATGCGCTTGGCCCTCTGCGCAGGGCCGTCCTACGCGCCTTACTCATAGGACGGACCCCCAACGGGGCCCCCTGACGGCATCAAAGGCAGCAACACGCCACCGCTCAGCGAGCTGCACACCCAGCCCTCGCTGAACGCTCTGCACGCTGACAGGAAGCCCGTGACGGGACGAGGCAGCGGAGCCATGCACCCGTCACGTCACCTGCGTCTCTCCGACAAAAAAGCTAAGCTACCCTTCTACCCTACGGTTTCTTCAACGCTCCATCTCTCCATCATTTCAATCACAAATTTCCACGCACGAGGCAGGGAGATTCTTTCTTCGCCCCGCGCGAAGACAAAAACTCCCTCGGGGGCTACCACAGGGCACACTACCTTGGGAAATAAACGCTCCACCTCTCGCTACTCGTTTCTACTTGCAATTTTCTACAAATTTTCGTCGCTTTGTCATGTTTTGGTTGCGTGCATGAAGAAGCGACAGAGGTTGGACATCGACGGCTAAGGCAAAGGGGTGGCGATGTCGTGGGATAGCTTACGCCTCCGGGATACGGCGTCCCCCGACGTCACCCTCGAACTTAAGCTACTCGCGGAGGGGCGGGGCGCGGCCGCTTGAGGTCCAAGAGTGCCGGTGTCGCGGGAAAGCCTACGCCTCCGGGATACGGCGTCCCCCATCGACACCCTTGGACCCGAGCAGTCCAAGCGCCCCCCCTGTGCGCAGGGAGATGGTCTAACCCGGTCAAAATCCTTTCGAGGCACACAACCAAAATGACAGTAAACATAGCGAATTCAAACGCAATCAAGCATGATGCCGAAGTTTCTAAACGTCCACAAAATTAAAACATAAAGATTCCTTAACCTATTACAATTCGCCTCGCAGGCACCATCACAGGAGAAGTTCTTCAAGGGCCATCCCCGTCGACGGCGCGCTCTGGGGGGGTTTCGTCGTCGCCCTCACCTGAACCGGGGAGGATCTCGTCAGCAAAGAGCGTAGCGAGTGCGGCGGCCGTCTCTGCTACGTTGGCATCGGCCTGCTCAACCGCGGCCACCGCAGCATCATCGTCGAGGCCCTCAGCAACGACGTAGCCCGTCGCCAACGCGTCGAGCTGGACGAGGTAGTGCGTCGACACCACGCCAAGAGCCTTGCGGATGCTGAGGAGGAATGCGTTCTTCACCCGCTCCATGACGCGATCGCCCAGGGACCTCAGGCGGCTGGCCAACGAACTGCCAGACTAGGCGCCATCCTCCTCAAATTCCAAGCACACCGTGGCGGCGGCCTCTCTTAGCTCCTCGAGCTCCTGATGTGAGGACGAGTAAGAGACCTCTAGTGCTTCCGCCCTAGCCTGCGAGTCCGCCACGGCCGCTTGCAAGCCTAGGATGAATCAAAAGGGAAAGGGATCTTCAGCAACAGGACCAATGTGGGTTATGGAAGAACGTGAAGGTTACGCGGAGGCTCGAAGCTTACCCTCTGCCCGCTCCTTCTCTGCGGACCATTGCGCGCGGACTGCGCCTGACTCCTCCTGCAGGACCGCCAACGAAGCCCCTTGTTATTGGGCCGTGGACCGCAGTGCTTTGAGAGCAACGCTGCACTCGAGGAGTTGGGCCTCAGTCGCAGCGGCCGCCTCGTGCTGCTGACGAAGGGAGGCCTGCGCCGCGGCAAGGGAGGCGTCCCTCTCCCGCAGGAGAGCGCTCAGGCGCTCCACCTCGAGAGCCCTCTCTGCCGCCGTCGATCGCAGAGTGTCGCGCTCCCTCTCCGTGCGGCCCAGGGAGTCACCACGCGCGCGGGCGTCGACCGACATGTCGTGCATCACGGCGCGGGCCTGATCCACGTCAGAGCTCAGCCCAGCGTTCCTTCGTTCCAGCTCGTGGATGTAGGCATGCTGGTCGATGATGTAGGAGATCTTGGACGCCGCCAGGTCTCAAAGTTGCTGGCAAAAGGGGATAACGCGAGCTAAGGCGCGAAGCGAAGAATCAAAAGGCCAAGAAAAAAGGACGCAGACTTACCTCGTGAAGCTGGTGTCCCCTGTTTCAGTGAAGCTCGAGCGCAGCGGAGAGGGCGTTCTGGATGCTGGTGCCAAGCTGGTGATGCTCCAGCCACAGCTGGTTCTCGCTCTCCGCCATGGTAACGAGTTCCGCCGGAACCCCGGGGCGATCCAGCACAAGAGTGCTTCGGACGCCCCTGCTCGCGCTGGCACCAGCGTTAGCGGGGACGCCATGACCCTCGACCACCTCCAGACCCGGAGGCACGGTCGGGCCCGTGGCCACGCCAGAACCAGCTGCTGCAGCGACCTCCGCCGGCGCAGAAGTTCCTTCCGCGACGGCACCCCCACCCTCGAGCAGGGGCGCCGCATTGGCAGGGCGGAACGCCTGCACATCGAACGGGAGCTCGAACCCCGGCGCCGCCTCTTCTTCATCAGCAAGGACATAGATCACCTCGTCCCCAGCATGCTTGCCCTCCACCTCCGCGCTCAGGCCTGTTGGCTCTCCCGGGTGGCCCTGCCTTGCAATTCCGACGGGGCCCGACTCCCGCCCCTCAGCGGCCTCTCCAAGGCCAAGCTTCTGCCGTGCTCGCTCGACCCCCCTAGCCATGGCCGCCTCGTAGCTGGCCACGATCGAGGCCTCCGTCTCGAGCGCCGTACGCGAGGGTGCAGCCTCGATGTGGGGTGTCGAGTGAGCCCTCGTCTTGAGGGCCTTGACGGGAGCAAGAGTAGGGGCGGCGGGAGAAGCTGTCTTGCTGAGCAACAAACGAGGAATGTCAGCACATCTGCAAGAACATCAACTAATCGAACCATTGAAGAGTGATACGATTCTTACCGATTGACCCCCTTAAGCTTCCGCTTCTGGGAGTGGCGCGGGGGTGGCCGTACACCCGACACGAGGGCCCGCTCACCGGTGACCCCAACGCTCGCCGGCGGGGCAGGCGCTGGGACAAGAATGCCCGACGCGCCTGCGTCATCCTCTAGCGCCGCGGCCGCGAGCGGGGGCGCGTCGGCGGTACGCGTCACCATCGCCGGCTTGAGGGGAGCCTCGTTGTCAGACGAGTCGTCTTCCTCCCGCTCGGGCGTGCTCTCGGGGGTCGGCAGCGGGGAAAGGCCCTCCCTCTCCCGCCTCCGGTTCTCCTTTTGATGCTCGTCCCTCCGCCGTTGCTTCCGGAGCCGCGTTTCTTTCTCCGTATCCTTGCGCGCTTTCTGCCGCTCGGCGATCAGACGGCTAGTTGCGCGGATCTCGGGGAGAGGGGGAGGCGATCGGTGCCCTTTACGGGTCAGCCCCTGAAAACATGACGCTACACATTTCAGAAACTCAATACGAGCAGAAGACAGATCGGAAAAAGAAGAAAGACACTTACGAAGGAAAGGTAGCCCTCGTCGGGGCGCATCTTGATGGCCCAGAGGACATCGTCCTCGACCCCCATCTTGGTGTTGTCCACTGCGCGTCGCGCCCGCTGGGCCGCCTCCTCGGGGGAGAGCGGCTCCTGCATCATCCTTGAGCCCTCGAAGGGAGCCTGCTGCGTCAGCTCGAAGATGGGCAACTTCCTCTCCATAAGAGGAACCACCCGCCGCCGGTGGAAGTTGGCGATGACGACGGCGGCGTTCAGCCCCCTCCTCGCTAGGGATTGGAGCGCCGCGGTGAAGATCTTGAGGCTATCCTAGCGAGACCGGGGGGATACCCCCCAGCTCCACGACGGCGGCTTCTCCCCCACGACTTTGTCGGTGTAGGTGGGGAGGAGGTTGCCGTCGTTCCGCAGATAGAACCACGCCTTGTCCCAGTCCATGTTGTTGGACGTCATGGTGGTGGGGATGTAGAGATCCTTCCTCCCCTCTCGCACCTGGAACATGACGCTGCCGGCACGGACGAGTCTCCGCACCCCCTTCGACTCAGTGGCAGCGGTGTGGAGCTCGGCGCGGAAGAGATGGATCCACAGGTCCCAATGCACCGGGATTCCTAAGAATCCCTCGCACACACCGACGAACACCGCTGCTTGAGAGATGGCGTTGGGAGCGAAGTTATGGAGCTCCACCCCGTAGTACCCGCACAGAGCACGGATGAATCCCGCGGGAGGAGACCCGAACCCGCGCTCGTGCAAGCGAGCCAAGCTCACGATGTAGCCCGGGGGTAGGGCCGGCACCCTGTGCGAAGGCGGCGGCGCGATCCACTCCGGCTAGCCGACGGTGGAGATCTTGGGGAGCAAGCCCTTCGCGACGAGCGACTCCAGGTAGTGCTTGTCGGCGGTGGACGGGCTCCATGGGGCGACTTCCCTCAGGGTCACCATGGTGAAGGGTGAGAGGCGGAGATGGATTGGATCTAAGCTCTCGAGGGTTGGCAAAGACGAAGAGGCGGAGAGAACGAAAATCTTGGCTAAGGTAAGGGAAACTGACCCTTCCTCTCCTCGTATTTATCGATAAACTTTACCCAGCCACGGGTAAGCACGGCTGCAAGCGCGCGTTAATTCCGCGCTCGACCCTATCGCTGACAAGTGGACCCCGCAAGCGTGGTGGACCGACGTAAAGGTGCAGTTATGACTGTGGCCGCCCGAGGCGTCGTGAAGTCTTGTAGCACGTCTAATCCAACCGCCCCGCCAGCGCCGCACTCACCTGAAAAGGCGCGCCACTGTGCCCTGGCCGCGCCACGTTGGCCACAACTGCATGACTGGGCGCCTCGATTCCCGCCCCGTCAAACTGCCAACGGAATATTCCCTTGCTCAGGGCCTCCACAGGTAAGGCATATACTGCTCGAGCCCTACTAATCAGGGGGTCGAAGCCTGGCTCTCGTCGAGAGTTTCGACAGGCTCTCCAGATTAACAGAGTCAGGGGCGAACGGGGCACGCACGAACACGCTCAACCTCGAACAAAGGCCTCGAGGCCTCGAGGGTGTCCTGATCCGCGTTCAAGGCTGAACAAAGGAGGCCAGTTGGACGATCCCAACGAGGGAGTGCATCGAGCCCTCGATCCCAACGAACGGGATCGAGCCTTGCCTGGCGTGCCTTTGTAAGCTTGTATGAGACGTGTCTCCGGACCACGAGCCGACCCTAAACGAACGGGCACGGACATCCACTTGAACTACCCGCTAACAGCTCACCGACACGTCCATGACTCGCGGCCCGCTCATGGGTAGCATGGAACTGTGTCCCCCCTCCTCCCGTGACGGAGCGACGAGGGTCAAAACTTATAGTCAAAGGTCTCTCAAAATCGGCCGAATCAAGGTTTAGTCCATGAAGGACGACCGACGCCAACCCAAAACGGGAAAGCCGGGAGCTTAAGGGCATGAACGAGGTAAGATCCGATCGCGAGGGCCCCTCGAAGCTCACCAGTACCAACGGGAACAAGACAGAAGCCGGCCGAAACAGACGAGTAGGTCAGCGAGCCACTCTCGCCCATTTTACAAACAAAGACACACTCAAAACAAGACCTTGGACGATGAAATTCACTCCGCCAAGGCCTCGGGGGCTACACCCGCGGGTGCGCTAGCGCGCCCCCGCGGAAAGGTACTCTCAACCCGCAAGTAAATCTCGAAGCACTAAACCTCCAGAAAGAACGACTAACCCATGCAGGTCTGACATTCACCACTGCATGGCCTCGGGGGCTACTGTCGGTGCCAATCCTAAAGGAGGCCCTAAGACGACGATAAATCGCCAACTAAGCCACAGGAACGAATAAACTCAGCAAGAGTTAAGCGAGGCAGCGTCAAACCTCAGTCGGCCTCGAGAGTGCCCGGCACCCCTCGAGCGAATCGGAACTCCGCCTTGCTCGAGGGCTCCTCGCTCGAGGCCCGGAGGCTGCCCTCGACAACCCATCTCCGCCTCGCTCGAGGCTTCCTCTCGCTCGTGGGGCCTACTGGTGGTTCACCTGCCCCATGGACAAGGGCATTTAATGGCTCTGTACGGCCTCGGATGCGGAAGTCAAGCGACGGATCCCTCGCCCATCCCCGGTCATCTCCGCCAACTCCTGACACCGTGCGGTCGTCCTCGACGCTGCGCATAGACCTGTGCAGTGTGGCAGGCCTGTGCTGTCACGCTCCCCTATTCCACCAACTCCGGTACGGGAACCTCTCCAACGAGCATGGGGAACCCTCGAATGGATGCACGGCCTGCTGCACTTGATGATGCCGCGCGACGCAAGCCCTTAAAATCAGGAGCACAGGAAGCATGCGTCGTGAATAGGGGACGCCACGTCATGCGCCAGAGCCCCATCCGCCAGGAAGTCGTATAATCCGACAACGCGAGCCAGGACAGGAGCCACGCCTGCGACCATACCTCCTCATACACTGTCACTGTGCCAAACACAGTACTCTCACTATTTGTAACTGCCCCTCTTTGGACTATAAAAGGAGGAGGCAGACCTCTAGAAACAAAAAGGAGACAGAGGCTGTAGAGGACACGACGCGCTCACACACACATTGACCACCAAGTTCGCTAAAGAACGCAACTCTCACTCGCTCTAAGGGACCTGGGGGCTCATCCTCCTCTCCTGCCAAGCTTGTAGCTCCCCTACTACGAGCACCCCCGGTGCAAGGCAATATAGTACGCAAGCACACCCTGCTGGACGTACGATCGGAAGATCGGAACCAGGATAAATCTCATGTCACCTTGTTGCCCTTGCATCGACCATCGAGAGACGGGACACAGCGCACTTTCTGCAGGTGTTCGGACCCCCGCTGGGTTCCGGCACCGACAGCATGGTACATGAAATGTCTTTGCGACAAAAAGAAGCTTATGCTCCTCCACAAGATAAAGCATGGGCTAAACATTCACAATGACAAAGGTCTTTCACCCAATTGAAAAGAATATCACACCCTAGCATGATCTTAAGCAAGATATAGCCATTTCGGCTCAAACAAGACATGCAAAGGCATTTACTCATGGGTCAAGGATTTAAGTTCTCTTTGTGATTTTAATTCAAAAAGAGACTATCTCAATAGAATATATATCAAAAACATCAAGAGCATAGCCATCCATACAATCAATCCCTAGCCAGCCTGCCTAAACTCTAAAATGTAGCAAGTTGTACCAATCACTGCATATAGGAGAAGCTCATCCTAAGATATGATACAAAATATGAAATCAAGATACAAAAGCAAGAAAAATGTACATCAAGATACAAAGATGGTACACAAATATACATATGCTACAAGAGAAGCCTCCAAAACTCAGCTCAGAAAACCGCACACACACCAAGTTCTCCTCGCAAGCGGGTGAAGGTAACTTGGTCAAGTGGCTTAGTGAAAATATCTGCAAGCTGGTTTTGGGTAGAAACGTGGGCAAGCTCAATATCTCCTTTCTCCACATTATCTCTCAGAAAGTGGTACCTCACTTCTATGTGTTTGGTTTTGGAATGAAGCACGGGATTTTTAGCTACGCTTATGGCACTGGTGCTATCACAAAGAAGTGGAACATGGGACATATCTAAGCCAAAATCTCTCAAGGTGTAAGTGATCCAAAGCAACTGGGAACAACAGCTAGCGGCAGCAACATACTCGGCTTCAGTGGTGGATTGGGCTACGCTAGACTGCTTGCGAGAAGACCAAGACACAAGAGATGAACCAAGAAACTGACACTGACCAGAAGTAGACTTGCGATCAACACGACATCCAGCAAAATCCGCATCAGAAAAACCATGAAGTGCAAGAGTGGAATCGGCAGAATACCAAAGACCCAGCTCAGGAGAAAACTTGAGATACCTGAAAATCCGCTTGACGGCCTGACGATGTGAAGTCCTCGGTGAAGCCTAAAAACGAGCGCACAGACACACGCTGAACTGTATGTCCGGCCTCGTCGCCGTCAAGTAGAGGAGGGAGCCGATCATGCTCCGGTACTCCTTCTGGTCCACTGGTTCTCCGTCCTCATCCGCATCCAAAGCTGTAGTCGTACTCATCGGCGTAGTCATCGGCTTGGAGTCGCTCATGTCGAATTTCTTGAGAATGTCCTTGGTGTACTTGCTTTGGTGCACGAATGTCCCATCCTTGGTTTGCTTGATCTGCAGCCCGAGAAAGAACTGCAACTCTCCCATCATCGACATCTCAAATTCCCTGCTCATATCGTCTGCAAACTTGGCAACAAGATCATGAGAAGAGCCACCAAAAATAATATCATCCATGTAAATCTGAACGATTAAAAGATCATTGCCATTTCTCAACAAGAAGAGCGTTTTATCAACCTTCCCCATCACAAACCCCTTGCTAAGCAAGAACCCTCTCAACCTGCCATACCACGCTCTGGGTGCTTGCTTTAGGCCATATAAAGCTCGGTGGAGTTTGTACACTCGGTGTGGGTATCTCTCACTCTCAAAACCCGGGGGCTGCCTCACATACACTTCTTCCTCGATCACCTCATTCAAGAAGGCACTCTTCACATCCATTTGGTACAATTTGAACCCTTTAGCAACTGCAAATGCTAGAAGGATCCGAATTGCCTCCGAACGGGCAACAGGAGCAAATGTCTCCTCATAATCTATCCCCTCCTGCTGCGAAAACCCCTTAGCAACCAACCTCGCTTTGTTTCTCACAATCTCACCACTCTCATCCCTCTTGTTCTTGAACACCCACTTGGTTCCTATAGGATGGCAATTTGGAGGTGGTTCTACTAACTTCCACACCTGGTTTCTCTCAAAGTTTTCAAGCTCTTCATGCATGGCATTGGCCCAATCAGAATCAGATAAAGCGTGTCCAACATTTTTGGGCTCAAAAGACACGACAAAAGCAGAATGAGCATAATGAGAGATGTTCTGTGACCTCGACCGTGTAGTGCGTTCATCCAAGTTCCCGATGATCTTCGAAGGTGGATGATCCCTCTGTACCAGCCGGGGAGCTTCTCGCCTCGAGATTGCCTCCCCCTCAACATCAGCTTCCACTTGAACTCGATCAGGAGCGCGACTCGACGAAGGTGTAGCAGAAGGGCCGTCGTCGAACGTCGTAGTAGTAGTGTAAGTAGAAGGTACACGATCTCCACACGGTGCATGAATTTCCTCATCATCTTCATCATCAGGTGTTCTTCCTCAAAGATGGACTGTCCCAATTCATCATCACCTGCACACTCAAAGACAGAAGAGCTACACGAAATGGTCTTGTCGAAGGTGACTTCGCAAGTCTCCATGATTTGGTTAGTCTCAAGATTGAGCACACGATATGCTCGAGAATGATTAGCATAACCAAGAAAAATTCCATCCATCGAACGAGACTCAAACTTGTCCAAATTTCCTTTCTTCAGAATGAAACACTTGCAACCAAAGACCCGAAAGTGACTCACACGGGGGGAGCAACCATGGAAAAGCTCATAGCAAGTTTTCTTCTTGAAAGCACGAAGGAAAATCCGATTTGAAACATAGCAAGTTGTGTTCACTGCTTCTGCCCAATACTTCCTAGGAGTCCTATGCTCATCTAGCATCGTCCTAGCCATCTCACAAAGTGTTCGATTCTTCCTTTCAACAACACCATTCTGACAAGCAACATATGGCGAAGAGTATTGATGTTCGAGACAAGATCACGACAGAAGGCATCAAAACGAGTGTTCTTAAATTCCGTACCATTGTCACTACGTATAGCTCTCATGGCACCACCATTACTCTCGTTTTTCAACCTCAAAATCAGATCTCGAACAAAATCAAATGTCTCATCCTTCGACGCCAGAAAGAACACCCAAGCATACCGAGAAAAGTCATCCACAATCACAAGAACATACCACTTCCCACCAACTGAACGAACGCGAGCGGGGCCAACCAAGTCCATGTGCAAAAGCTCCCCTGGACGCTCAGTCATAACATCTGTCAAAGGTGGGTGGGAAGCAGCAACCATTTTACCATGCCTACAAGGTGCACAAACCAAATCTTTCTCAAACTTGAGCTTGGGCAATCCTCGGATAAGGTCAAGAGCACTCAAGCGTGTGAGTAAATCAAAGCTCACATGACCCAATCTCCTATGCCACTTCCAAAGCTCAGAAAAAGTACCAGCGATCAAACACCGTGAAGGACCAAAAGATCGAGAAAAATCAGCACGAAAAATCTGTCCCTCGGGAATGATCATACACACAAGGTCACCTCGAGAATCAAGAATTTTAGAATCACCACGCTTAAATTGAACCTCATAACCCTCATCAAGAAGCTGAGAAACTGAGAGCAAATTGAAACCAAGATTCTTGACAAGAGCAACCCGCTTCAACATAAAATTGTCACTCACCTGAATAGCACCCTCAGACAACACTCTACCCCTACCCTTATCCCCGAAAGTGATGTACTGCCTGGACACCACCGGGGTGAGTCTGGAGAACCACTTCCCATTACCTGTAATGTGTCTCGAGCAGCCAGAATCCATCAACCAAAAGTTCTCCAAGCCTCCCACCTGCACAATCAGAAACGAGAACGAGAATGAGCGAATGACTCGACACTGGGGTTAGCACAAAACGAGTCAAACCAGTGTCGGGCCATCTGCTCAAAAGAGGGGTTAGCAAAATCAACTCTACCACGTGAAACCCTCTCATCTCTCACCATCGGACCTCTAGCAACACGCGGGGGAAAACGTGGCCTAGACTCTCTCCTCGCCTCGAAGCTACGGTCGAACCTCCCTGAACCGAACTGACCGCGAAACGGAGGCCGCCTAGCAAACTCACGACTAGCTGGAACACCACGACTGCCAACCACAGGAACTGTGCGCACAAAGGCATCGCCTCTCGGCCAGGGTGAACGAGACACAGGCACACTACGGGAAGAGTAGTACCTGTCCCTGTTCCCTACCTCCTTCTCTCTTCTCACCTTCCTCTTCTTCCTCCAACAGAACTCCTCAAGGTGTCCATCCCTTCCACAATGCTCACAATGGAAGCGGACTGGCTTTGGCTTTGGGGTTTCTCTCGGCTGTGCCCTCTCTCTCGGCTGGTAAACCCCACTCCTCACAAAGGTCACTCTCCTCTGAAAGTTATCCGTCTTTGGTGGAAACTTGGGAGGATCTGGAGTGGTGTCAAGCTTGTTTAGCAGGTGGTTGGGTTTGTGTGTGAAGGTGTTCTTGAGAATGGCTTTTGGTGGGTTTGTGGGAATGTTTGTGGTGGAACTCTCAGGTTCTCTCTCTCTCTCACCACTGGTCTCACCAACCTTCTTAGAACCAAGACCACGACCATCAGCTCTCTTAAAACCAGCAATCAACATCTTGAGCTGAGGCTCACGACCCGACAACCAACCTAAACACTGTCGCAACTCATCATTCTCATCTTGCAAGCGATTCACACACTGCTCTAGCTCAACATTCTTCAATGCAACAACATCACAAGCAGAACATGAATTTGCAATGGGAGATTTTAGTTGTGCTTCAAGTGAACTAATCATGGTGCGTGATTCAAGAAACTGAGCATGTAAAGCAGGATAAGAAGTACAAGCACCTAGCAAAGATGATCTAGACTTCAACTCAGCAAGCTCAACCCTAGCACCCTCTAGTTCATCTAAGCAAGTCATGTGTTTCTCCTTAAGCACAACCAGATCAGCAATATGCACATCACAGAACGAGCATTCAACTTCATCAGACACAAGAGGAGCATCTTTCAATACAGCAATCTCAGACTCAAGCTTAGCTGCTCTCTCCCTAGACTCGCAAAGCAAAGACTCAAACTCCATAGCCTTCTTTCTAGTCTCAGAAAGCAAGGTCTCAAGCTCAGCCACTCTATCCTTGGACTCTCCTAGCAAAGACCTAAACTCCCTCTTTTCCTTGTTGGTCTTTCTAAGCACATCATCGCGGTTATCGACCAACTGCTCTAATCTAGCAATCTCCTGACGCAAAGAGGTGGGATCGGTCAATACCTCATCCTCGGAGTCGGAGTCGGAGTCGTCCTTGCTCCTCACGGAGTCGTGCGCCATGGTGCAGTAGTCGACGGCGGCGAAGGAGATGCCGTTGAAGTTGCGGCTCAAGCTCTTTTTCTCCTTGCGGTGGCCGCGGTCTTCATCTTCACTGCTTGAGCTTGACGACGTGTTGGTGGAGCTTGTGTCGATGTCGCTCGCATCTGCCACCATCGCTCGAGATCTGTGCTTCTTGTGTCCACCGTGCTTGTTCTTTGACCTTCTCTCGTCCTTGTTCTTGAGCTTGGAGCGGTACTCGTCCTTGGGACGGTGCTTGTGGTCGTCTCGTGGACGGTGCTTGCGGTTGTAGTCGTTCTTGATCTCCTCGGGGCACTCGGCGATGAAGTGGCCCATCTTCCCGCATCTGTAGCACGTACTCCCGGCACGCCTCGAACCCTTCCGGTTCTGGTACATCTGCTCGAACCTCCTCGTGAGCAACGCGAAATCCTCCTCGCTCAGCACCTCATATTCTTCATTTGGAAGAGACACAAGAGAAGGCAAAGCAAAGTGTCTAGGAGTGTTAGCATGTCCATATCTAGAGCCACCGACTAGAGCCGGACTATGGGGATCAGTCGGACTCTTAGCCTTGGCAAGCAACTGTCTGTCAACCTCAGAAGCCTTCAACTTCGAG
Organism: Urochloa ruziziensis; assembly: GCA_015476505.1. Taxonomy (NCBI): domain Eukaryota; kingdom Viridiplantae; phylum Streptophyta; class Magnoliopsida; order Poales; family Poaceae; genus Urochloa; species Urochloa ruziziensis. The sequence goes on from CM027123.1 coordinate 14,430,998, forward strand.
AAAAGCTCATCAACAAACAAAGTTTCATAGTTTGCCGACTCCATGATCGCCTCAACCTTGGCACCCCACACGGATCTATCAAGTGCTTGCAGGAGCTTGATAGCTCGGTCATGATCCGAGTATGGGAGTACGGTAATGTTGGCTTTCATGTTGTTGACAATAGAAGTGACACGCTGAAACAAAGCATCAACAGACTCTCCTGGCAAATGAGAAAAATTCTCATATTCTCTGCGATACATCGAGAAAAGCCTAGCCTTGACATTGCTATCACCACCGTGGGCTACCTTGAGCTTCTGCCAGATCTGGCTAGCTAGGTCCTCGCCCAAAACACGCTCAAACTCCTTGGCAGACAAAGCACGGAACAAGTAGTCAACAGCTCTAGCATTCACCTCAAACTTATCCTTTGCATCCTGGGCATCTAAGTTGGTGGGATTGACATAGTTTTCATCTTTCGTCACATCCCACAGCAACTTTACTTTGCCTCGCAAGAAAGCGCCCATACGCGCAACCCAGTTCGGGTAGTTCTTCCCATCGAAGTGCGGAGGCCCGGAACCTCGATCTTGGTACGCCATCTTTGGATCTTAGACTGGTTAGAGTCGCAAAGACCCGTAACCGGCTCTGATACCAATTGAAGGACCAAAACGGCGACCAGAGAGGGGGGGAGTGAATGGGAGCCGATAAAATTTCTTTCCAACCGATCCGGCTAATTTCCCAAACCAACTCCGAGACCTCCGAGAGCGATCTTGCCAAGATCACGTAGCCACTGTCAAGCTACTGACCCTAGGAACAAGAAATACGCAGCGGAACTCAAATCGATCGAAACGAACCCAAAACGCCCGAAAGAAGACTCGATCCAACACATCCCAAGGGTGGCGGTTAAACCGCCCTGGCATGGGAAGCTCGGGAAAAAGTCAAACCGAAAGTGGATCTCCCAAACCGCTTGAGCTCTTGAGGCGAGATTTTGGTCAGATGATCTAGACCTCCAGTGGAGTGTTTTCCCAAAAGATCTCGGCCTCTAACTCAGTACAACTCCCGGAATCTCAGATCTCGTGAAGAACACCACGACCTCGAGTTCATCCCGAAAATCTCAAATCCAAAGCGATTCCCGGTGTTTGGGGGCAAAGGATCACCAGCAAAAGAGGCACAAGGCACACATACGTGAATCCCCCAAAGAAATCCGAGAGAAAACGTCCTAGAAAGAGAGGAACGAAAATCCCCCAAAAATAGCTCCGAAAATACCCACGAAAATAGAAAAAGAAAAGGGAGCTCGGGAAATCAAATCATGGCACAAAGATGAGCAGCACAAACTCCATCACATAACCATGAATTCACCTATACAAACTAGGAATGATTCGAAGTAGTTCTAGGTGGAGGGGATGAAGGGGAAAACTAGTTCAAAGGAAAAACTAAAGAGATAACTAGAAGAGATAGCAGCCACCAACCCTGGGAGGGCCTATTAGTAGTCCAAGTGGTGGTGGTCTAAAGACTAAACTACCCCTAAGTGATACATACCCCTCAGGGGCAAATTTGACATTTGGTTCTCAGATATTTTCTGGCTGGGACACCTTCCACTGCAAGCTAGCTTCCCTCCGACGCAAGCCTTGCAGTCACGCCGCGTGTCCTCCGGATCGAAGCTCCTCGACGCCGTTTTTGGGCCGGCCCAGGGGGAGGCGGTTAAACCGCCCCTGGCTGGTCACCTCAGCCCAGCTGCCCAATCTCGCCTCGCTGAGTCCTCGGTCCTTGGTTTTGAGGCCCAAACCAAGGGAAACCGTCCACCGATGATTTTGTGGCGAAATCACCAAACCCCGCGCGCAAACTTCGGTTGTTAGCCGCCACCTTGCGCCGGCTTCTCATCCACGTACGAGCTTCGGTTGTGAGCCACTACCTCGCACCGGAACCACGTCCCCTTGCTCGTTCTTGCCAGCATGTGAACCGCACTTGATCCACCGGCCACCGGGTCCCTCGAACCAAGCCTACTTGTCTCTCCGCTCCTCGGAGGCCGCCATGGCTAAGACCTTTCGCGCCTGTTCTTCACCTGCACCATTGCAATCAAGCCGCATCCTACACCTACAATACTTGAGCCAAGGGAAACGTCAATCCACACCACGTTGTCAATCACTCATCACACCAGGAAGCGACCATCCACCGGTCCTTGGACACACCGGGTCCTCACTTGTCGTGGCGGACCTCGTGGACTCGTTGGCTTCGTCCGGTGACCAAAGGAGCCGACGAATCGAGCGGCCAAGCCTTGGCGGCGGTGCTCGGTTCGGCAGCTCGTGCGCGGCGGCACTGCGCGAGGGAAGGAGGATGCGGCGGCGGCACGGCAGCAGGAGGGAAGCATGGGGGTGCGACCCTAGGGTAGCCGCCCTTTATAGGGGCGCGGGCGGCGACATGCACGCCAAGGAAGGTCGGCGACGGGCGGCCTGCCGTTGGAGGCAGTGGCGGCGGCCTGATGGGCCATCGCGGGCCGGGTCTAGCTCGATAGGAGTGTTGGGTGCCCACCAGCAGAGAGGGGAGGAAGGCCGGCGGGTAGGAGCGGGTCAGGTCGGGTTTAGTTGGATCTGACCCGATCCGCTAAGAGTTAGGGTTTTGTATTTTTCCAGAAATTATTTCTAGTGCAAAAACAAATCCAGAAAATCCCAGGAAATGTTTTTAAAGCACAAAAATATCCAGAAAATCCCAAAAATTCTAGGAAAAATCCCAGAGATAGATTAGGACAAGATGAGTCCAAATAAAATATCAGGAGCTCATAAAAAGGATTATAGAGCCTTATAATAAATAGAAAGAGCTCTAGGAAAAGGAGAATTAAATTCCAAAGAAGTCCAGAAAATTCCCAGAAGAACCTAAACGTTACGGGGGCGCATTTTAAAAGCTCTTCACTCATGAAACACCAAGATGCATCGGCATGAATGCAACACACAAAACAAACTTATTAATTTCAAAAGAACAATCAATTGCTTTTCCTACACTAAATTCCCTGTAAAACAAATAAATGTTAGAAAAGTTTTAAAATTATGAGAACTCGTTGTTTAATTTTTCTTTCTAATCACATCCTGAAATAAAACAATTTCTGGGTGTGACAGAACTACCCCCCTTAACAGGAATCTCGTCCCGAGATTCAGGAGAAAGGCTAGCAAGAAAAGGAAGGTTTATGGGTTTCCTTGCTTCACATATTCTTGTCTTCCTCCTCGTACCTCCATATGACACATGTTGGTGATTCTTGAATTCTTTATTGCTAATCTGTTGTTAGGTAATCCATGGAGCCATTCTTAAACGTACCACTATGTGATGACCCCTGTAGAGAACCTTAGTCTAAGTTTGTTGAAGTTTCTCAATCACGCTTCCTCTGACTTCATGCCCTAGTCTTCCTTCTTTCTTCATGGATTCATTCATGTGATTCCAGGGATGTTCGTAGGCTTCTTTGTTTAAAGTGATTTGAGTAGAGCTGGTTTGATTGTCCCATTACTCTCTTAGGCTTTACTGGCTTGTGTGATGTTGATCCTTTCTTCAACCGTCATCAATGTTGTTGTCTTCTTCTCGCTTTAACTCCTTATCTACGTCGGATCTACCCCCCTTAACAAGTTCTTTCCAAGTTTCAAATTCAGACTGGTAAGGGTGAGCTCCTTTGATGACTTCATCATGGTTGGGATGGAGATGAAACAATGGAGGAGAAAGAAGCAAGGATGTCAAAGATTTACAGTAGCAAGGAGGGAAAACAAAGGGTAAAAAGATGAGAGATCAGCAGCATTAAGATGTCAACAAATCTTCAAGGTGTTACAAGCTTCAACTAAACGCAACTAAAACCGACTTCAGGAGAGCATCAGAGCCGTTCCTGCAAAGGTCGGTGCCAAGTGGCACCAGGACTAGGTCCGTCGGCCTAGATGAGGCCAACTGGCCTCCTTCTGTGGCTGCCACATCTCCTCCTTCGCGTGAAGCTTAAGATGGTCCTTGGCGTGCTAACGACGCTGGCATCCACCCCCTGGAGGCTATAAAAGGCAGCTCATCCACCTTGGGAAGACACACACTACATTACTCAAGTCTCTACTTGAAGGGAGTCCTTGTATCTTTTTCATTTCTTAGATTAGGATTAGAGTTGGGAGTAGAGTCGAGTCGAGCTTAGCTCGGATCTTTGGAGTCTTCGGAGTTCTGGTAAAGCTCTTGTATCCTTTCCTTCTTTTGAAGAGTTTATTAATACAATTACTTTCTTACTTCAGAGCTTAAGTTTATCTTTTATCTTTTTGTCTTGCTCTTCTTTTATAGTAAAGATCTTGCTCTCTTTAGAGCAAAGTTCTATCCCCTTTAGTTTTAGTTGAGAGTTTAGTTTAGCTCTATCGGGCTTTATCTCGCAGGTTTGCTTGCCTTGACCGGGCCGTAAGACACCTTAGGGAAGACGGGGATTTCTCTTGACAGGCCTCAAGAGAAATCTTAATCATCGAGTGCAGACGTGGTGTCTGGCTTGTTGATTACCTAGGAAGTGTGTTGCACCCCACAAAACTGCAGTGGTAGGCGGCACGTGGTGACAGCCCTGTCTGTCCTTCGTAGTCCACCACGTTCAGGTGTATTCATAACAGTAGTGCTGAGCCCAGAGAACTCCCTCTCTCACCCCGTTCTGAGGTTCTCCCATTCTAGCCGTCGAAGCGAGCTCTGTTCCCGGTATCTAAGCTAGAGTCTAGACCAAGGCTAGAGTGCCTTTTGCTCTGAGTTAGGAAGTGTCGAGGTCCGGTTTCTCCCAACATCTTTCCTCTTCTTTAGAAATAGGTGCTCCGTGTGTCGCTGGTCTTCTAGACCTTCTATCTGGTCATTCATTTGACCATTATCCCCCCAAACCTAGAGTTTGTGCCCCTGGGTTTGTGGCTTGATATTCCTGACAAGATATATCATTTCATTCTTCAATACACTTTAACCATCTGCTTCCCTGCGGAAATAATAATACAATACCCTGGGGTTACTCTCGAGGTGAAGTGCTACAACGAGATATATTCTATGCGCTTGCAGAATTAATTTTGCATACAATGACATATATCTTCGCGCTCTTGAGCGTTGCTAAAACGTGACGCTAAGGAGTGCGAATAAGCATTTCTGGCGCCGTTGCCGGGGAAGCAATTGGCTAAAGTTATTGTTGAATTATTTGATTATCTTTACAGATTTACCAAACCACTAACCTTAGTGACCTCACCACTGCAACATTCGTCTATTTTTGATGTGCTTGCAGGGTAGTGCATGACTGGTTTCAGCCTAGCATCAAACTTTGATCCTAATCCAGAACGCATTGGAAGGGTAGTGCGCAAAAGAGTCGTACCTCCTGTTGACGGCCATTATAACCTCGTAGTGACCATCAACATTTCGGTAAAATGAGGATGATCATACCATATTCCATACATAAAAGTATTTTCACTGACAAACTCCACAAGTTTTGGATGAGTTGTGCTTGCAGGATGAACCAGGAGAAACAAGGGCCAAACCTGGCACAGAACCAGGCCAGCCGGCCTAGGCCAGGCCGACCGGCCTCCCCTGGCCAGGTCTGGCCACGTCATTGATCCACACACCATGCCAAGTGCCCAGGATGATCAAGCACCATGCAAACAACGTCGGTTTGATCCAAGGACCTGGAAGGCCTAGAGGTGAAAGCACAAGGATTGAAGGGCCCACAACCTAGGATTCTCGGACAAGCTTCAACTAAACGCAACCGTTACCGACCTTGGGAGAGCATCAGGACCGTTCCTGCAGAGGACAGTGCCAAGTGGCACCAGGGCCAGGCCGGCCGGCCGGCCTCCCTCTATGCCCGCCACGTCTCCTCCTTCGCGTGAAGCTTAAGCAGAGCCTTGGCGTGCTAATGACGCTGACATCCACCCCCTGGAGACTATAAAAGGAAGCTCATTCACCTTGGGAAGACACACACCACATATCTCAAGTCTTTACTTGAAGGGAGCTCTAGTATCTTTTTCATTTCTTAGATTAGGATTAGAGTTCGGAGTAGAGTCGAGTCGAGCTTAGCTCGGATCTTCGGAGTCTTCGGAGTTCTGGTAAAGCTCTTGTATCCTTTCCTTCTTTTGAAGAGTTTATTTATACAATTACTTTCTTATTTCAGAGCTTAAGTTATCTTTTATATTTCTCTCTTGCTCTTCTTTAAGAGTAAAGATCTTGCTCTCTTTAGAGCAAAGTCCTTTTTTCCCCTTTAGTTTCAGTGTAGAGTTTAGTTTAGCTCTACCGTGTTTTATCTCGCGGGTTTGCTCGCCTTGACCGGGCCGTAAGACGCCTTAGGGAAGACGGGGATTTCTCTTGACAGGCCTCAAGAGAAATCTTAATCATCGAGTGCAAACGTGGTGTCTGGCTTGTTGGTTAACTAGGAAGTGTGTTGCACCCCACAGTACAGCAGTGGTAGGCGGCAGGTGGTGACAGCCCTGTCCGTCCTTCGTAGTCCACCACGTTCGGGTGTATTCATAACAGTAGTGCTGAGCCCGGAGAACCCCCTCTCTCACCCCGTTCTGAGGTTCTCCCGTTCTAGCCGTCGAAGCGAGCTCTGTTCCACCGGTGTCTAAGCTAGGGTCTAGGCTAATGCTAGAGTGCCTTTTGCTCTGGGTTAGAAAGAGTCTAGGTCCGGTCTCTCCCAACATCTTTCCTTTTCTTTAGAAATAGGTGCTCCGTGTGTCGCTGGTCTTTCAGACCTTCTATCCGGTCATTAACTTGACCACTATCCACCCAAACTTAGAGTTTGTGCCCCTAGGTTTGTGGCTTGATATTTCTGGCAAGATATATCATTTCATTCTTCAATACACTTTAACCATCTGCTTCCCTGCGGAAATATAAATACGATACCCTGGGGTAACTCCTGAGGTGAAGTGCTACAACGAGATATATTCTGTGCGCTTGCAGAATTAATTTTTCATACAACGACATATATCTACGCGCTCTTGAGCGTTGCTAAAACGTGACGCTAAGGAGTGCCAACAAGCATTTCTGGCGCCGTTGCCGGGGAAGCAATTGGCTAAAGTTATTGTTGAATTATTTGATTATCTTTACAGATTTACCAAACCACTAACCTTAGTGACCTCACCACTACAACATTTGTCTATTTTTGATGTGTTTTGCAGGGTAGTGCATGACTGGTTTCAACCTACCATCAAACTTTGATCCAAATCCAGAACGCATTGGAAGAGTAGTGCGAAAGAGAATCGTACCCCCTCAGATTTCACTCAGCTCAAGCAATATACTCGAGTCGTCATCCGACTCCGAGTCCGAATCAGATTCGTCGTTTTCTTCAGCCCCAGAGTCCCCAGAGATTATGGCTCAAGCTAAGAAGACGCTCCGTGAGTTCTCAGCCCCGTCAAGCAGCAACTTCCTGGGACTGTCGAACGCATAGGAATGTGCATTTGAGCTGAGAACTGGCCTGGTAAACATGGTTCAGGCCAGCCCTTTCTGCGGAAAGGGGATTGAGGATGCGAACGCTCACCTTCGGAATTTCCTGGAGGTGTGCAGTACTATCAACCCCAATGGCACAACGATCAACAACATCCGCCTTCAACTCTTCCCATTCTCCTTGCTTGGGAAAGCAAAGGAGTGGTTCTATGCTAACAAGGCATCATTCGATGGACGCTGGCAGACTTGCGCAGACGCATTTCTGGCCAAGTACTTTCCGGTGGGCAAACCAATGCCCTCCGAGGAAAAATCACTAGCTTTCAGCAGCTAGACGGAGAAACAATTCCCGAAGCTTGGGAGCGACTGCAAGAGTATATTGCAGCCTGCCCCCACCATGGTGTGGAAGATTGGCTGATTACCCAGAACTTCTTCCACAGCCTGAGCCGACGATCGCAAGAGATGTTGGATGCAGCCGCGGGAGGAGCTTTCCTCTCGTTGGATGTAGACGCAGCAAAGGCGCTCATCGAGAAAATATCCACTCATCAGAGCTGGATAGGAGAAAGACAAACTCCCCGCAAGGGAGTACATCAAATTGACTCCGTTGATATGCTGGCCGCTAAAATGGACCTTCTCTTGAAGAAGATGGAATCTCCTGGCAAGGAGATGAATCAGATCATGGAGGAGAGAATCACGTGTGAAACGTGTGGAGAAGCAGGACACTCGGGCGACACGTGCCCGATGACACAAGAGGAAGCCCATTTCATTGGAAATACCAACAATTCAGGCTTCCGTCCTCAACAAGGTTGGAATTCCAAGCCCAATTTCTCCTTCGGCCAACAGCAAGGTAATGGCTCTAACAACGGTTTTCAACCGTCGCTAAAGGACATCTGGTATGGCCAAAAACAGATTAACGATAGCATTAGCAAGAAATTTCTTGCTAATGATAAAGTTATGGAGTCAATGGCCTCCCAGATAGAAGCTTTTAATTCTGTCGTTAAGAACCAGCTGAGCTTCAACAAAATGATTGAAACTCAAGTAGCTCAGCTGGCTGCATCCTGCCCTAATCCAAATGCGGTGAAGTTACCCGGGCAACCGGAGGTTCCTTTCAAGGAAAATGTTAGTGCGGTGACCACGCGGACTGGCAAGTCCACGCAGGACCCACACAATCCACAGGATGCAGGTACTCGACAGAAGGAAGCTAGCCAAACCGAGGTGGCCACCGAAGAGGAAGATGACGAGGAAACCACCCCTGTCTCAAAGGAGGAGAATGAGGCACCACAAGCCTCAAGCTACAGCCGAGATCCCACTTTCCTCCCGTTCCCAGAACGGAGGAGAAGACCCGTGGCCGACGAACAATTAGACAAGTTTGTCGAGGTAATCAAGAAGGTATACATCAACATACCATTACTTGATGCTTTGCAGGTCCCGACATACGCCAAGTACATCAAGGATATACTTAGCAACAAGTGGACTTTACCCACAAGGGAGACGGTACAGCTGACCGAGGAATGTAGCTCAGCTATACTCGGGCCCCACCTTAAGAAGAAAGATCCTGGCTGCCCCACAATATCATGCTCCATTGGAGGCCATGACTTCGACAACGCCCTATGTGACTTGGGGGCGAGCGTCAGCGTAATGCCCAAGGTAGTCTTTGACCACCTTAAACATATATCGCTTGTCTCTACACCCATGTGTTTGCAGCTAGAGGATCAATCGATCCGCTACCCCCATGGAGTCGCAGAAAATGTTCCGGTCAAGATCAGGGATTTCTTCATCCCTGTGGATTTCATCGTCCTGGATGTGGAAGCCGGAGTAACGAACTCTCTCATCCTTGGGAGACCGTTCTTAAGCACTGCGAATGCAAACATTGACGTGGGACGTGGGACCATTCAACTGAGGATTAACGGAGGGACCGAGAGTTTCTCTTTCCGTCCTAAGGAGATCCCCCATCAAGTCAATATGGTCGAAGAAGTCATGCCCCGAAAGTCCAAGATGCCGAGCGTAGAAACGCTCATGAAGATGGTGGAAGCCTTCGCCGCCAAAGAAAAGAAGAGGCATGATCGCTATCATGCACGGCGAAGAATATCGAGAACCAAAGCGCTGGAGGAGCAAGCAAAGCGCGACAAGGAGGTTGAATCCAAGTCCCGTCCAGTCCGAAAGGAATGGCGGGTAAAAGCAGTCCCGAACAAGGATTCGGAGAGTTCCGCTCAAGACGAAAAACTCGAGCCCTCGCCATAAGGTATATGGTATGTATCTTTGCATTGCATATAGAATAGGTTTTTCATTTCAATTCTTTTCATTCATCACGGCATGTTTAAATTTTCGAAGCTTGCATTTATATTTCAATTGTGCATTAGAAAGCATATAAAAAAAATTCGGCCAAACTTCAGGCCGGCCGGCCCCACCTAGGCCGGCCGGCCCCACTTGTCAATTCCACTGGCCAGATCACAGCAAGCAAGAAACAAGAGCATGTGGGAGGACACGACACGAGAGGATGGAGGAAACTGGACACAACACCAGGCCGAACGGCCCCAGCCAGGCCGGCCGGCCTCCAAGCACCGTTGCTGTCCCATCCTCACCTACCAGAGCACCAAGCACAGGGCAGTGCCCACCGACGCACGGGATGGGCACGACTGGCGCCATGTGCAGGCCGATCGGCCTGCCTCAGGCCGGCCGACCTCCCCCTGCTGCACCTCTATAAATACCAGTGCCCAGCTCTGAAGGAAGACACCCCAAGCACAGGTATGCGTGCATCCTGCTCAATTCTCTTCTCCCTCGCTTAAATTTCGAAATTCTCTAAGTAAGGTTAGAGTTCAAACCACAAGGAAATTCTGCTAAAATTCATTCTTGAATCCTTGTGAGAACAAACCCCTGCCGGTTGAACGAGAACGTTTGTGGTGGTTCTTACCCCACAAGAATGACTAACCGAGTTGTGGTGATTAATCTCCCACAAGAACGCCTAACATCTGACTGTCTAACCTTTGATTTCCTTCGGGTATTGTTAGACTAATCTTTTGCAGGAATCATGTGGACTAAGGCACGTGGAGTCATCACCAAGCTCACCTCTTCGAGCTCTCGCCGCTCTCGGGAATCCTCTACTTCCCGGGATACTATGTCTGTCGACTCAACTCGACACGACACAGAGTCCCAGGAGGAGGAGGTGCCGAGGAGCAGGCTCCGCATCAGGATCATGACTCGGGTCGAGCACATCGGTGCTCGGACCGAAGACGAGAGAACGGTGCTGGACCAGCTCCAGGACCGTTACTTCAAAAACACCAAGTACTGCGACCCCATGCTGCTGATCAAGACTGGTCTCGAAGGAGACATGGAACGGGCGTTCAACAATGCCGGATGGCAAAACTTCTACCCCGTCACGGAAACAGGTTCGCACTTCCTTACTATGGAGTTTCTGATGAGTTTGAAAATCGAAGTTCGTCCCAACGAGACAAACATTTGCTTTCGATTTTTCAACAAGGATTTTGTTTTGACCCCGAAACAACTCAGTGAGGCTCTTGGTTTCAACAAGAGATGCATCATTGATGCCAACCTGTTGGTGACTAACCACCGGTACAACCGTGCCGCATGGTGGGATAGCATCACAGGGGAGCCATCCTCGGGGAAAAATAGCATTACCGCTATCCACAACCCCACTCTTCGTTTCCTGGCGAAGTGGATCGCTATGGTGGTCCACCCGCGCGCTGATTTGCGTCTCTGCCTGTTGCCTGATTTAGAGTGCCTGTATGCCATGGTCAAGAAAATTCGCTTTTCTCCGGTCATGAGCATGCTTGAGAACTGGCAGAGGTTAGTCAGTGGCCGAGCCACAATTGACATAACCTCGCTAGTCACACACATCGCCAACCATGTTGGTGCTTTGCAGGGCGCTCAAGTCACTTTCCTTCCAACTACACAAGAATATCAGTACTGCATTTGTTTAGACCATTTCATCCAGGGTCACTTGATGCGCGAGGGCCCTGGCCATACTCTTTTCATGTGCTATCCTGGTTTCATCGATGAAGTTGAGCTTCCATGCCTAGCTTTGTCGCTGAGATCAGTGAGAAGTCTAACCATGCAGCTCAGAAGGAGGGAACCCGCTCACCATAGTGTTGCAGGCCCTGCAACACGTGGCAGGTGGGCCAGGCATGACGACAAAGCCGGAACTTCTACTGCGCCACAGCCCGAGTACCGCTACCAGCAGCAGCCCGAGTACGACTACCAGCAGAACCCCACGGCCAACATGAACTTTGAGGAAGCATTCGACTACCACCAAGGGACAGCAGGCTACGGCCCGCAGGTCGGACCATCCGCCTCCGCCAGGTATGACTACGAGAACCCGGTTTCCCGGGGGATCGCTGATCTTAATACCAGGATGGAGACAATGACGCTGCAACAACAGCAACTCAGAGATGCAGTAGCACACAACACTGATCTCACGCAGCAGAACTGGGGGATGACCACATCCATCCAGACCGAGATGCACGGCTTCTTCAACTACATGCACTACGACCCCGACCAGTACTACCAGTGAGCTTCATCGAAGCTCGGGGGAGTCTCAGGTATGTCGAAAGCCATCGCGTTTGCCTTGCCGTTGCCGTTTGCCTTGCCGTTGCCGTTTGCCTTACCGTTGCCTTGCCGTTGCCGTTGCCTTACCGATGCCTTTGCCTTGCCTTTGCCTTGCCGTGCCATGATGAAATAAAATGCTAAATAAAATAAATAAATAAATAAAAAGAAAAAAAGAGAAAATAATAAAAACAAAATAAAATAAAAGCTCCAAAAAGATGTCTTTATGTATGGAACTATGGTTGAGAACCTCTGGAATGATGAATGGTTGCTCTGTTTATGCCCTCTAAGTGCCTCGTACTTAATCCTTAACTTTTGAGTATTTGAGTTCGTTGGCATTTAAGGATCCGCCATGATAAAACTGTGGGAGCAAGAGCACTTGTTCATTGTTTAAGTTATTGTGAGCTTTGATATGGTTTGTTTCAAGGTATAACTGCATGCTTAGTAAGGAACCTCTCGGAAGTTTTTATAAAATGTTACATGGTGAATCTTCCTCGATGGTTTAAATGTCCTATCCAGAGCCTAAACAGTTATACATTTGTTGAAACTACCATATGCTATCTTGAGTTGCTTTGAGTCTTGTCGAATGGTGAAGTCCACTTGCAGAAGGTACTTGACATTTACCGGTCTTCCCATCCACCCCAACCTCAAAATGTCCGACTAGTCAAAGTCCCGCTCCGGGGTTGACGTCCACCGTCGATGACATACACTCACCTCATCACAAAGCTCACCCCAAAAGGTCCTCAAATACTCCATACAAAGTTGAAAAAGATGTATTCGAAAGAAGAAAAAAAGAATGGAGACAAAAGCTCCATCTGAAAAAAAAGAGAAGAAGAAACATCTCAAAAATATGAGAGAGAAACAATAAGGAGTCCAAAGACCTTTGAACATTACACCTTTTCCCTTTCCATTCAAACCCCATGAATTCCAAAGACCGGAATTTGACGAGTACCATCGATCGCGGACCACTCTTCGACTCGACAATAGAAGTAACCAAGGTATGCCACTCTTACCCTACCTACACCTCCACTTCAGCCTTAGTGTAGGAAAAGTTGGTCAATCCTGACCAAGAGTGAGGATTAAACACCTTGAGTGACTCGAGAGTACCATCGGGGAATGAATCAACCATCTTTTGAAAAATTCATATCTCTGAGATGGAACCTGAAAAGTTGCAGGGAATACTTTAGAGATGACCGTTCAAGCTCTCAATAGCCCAAAACGTGAATCAATGCAGCCCCACATGGAACCATGGTATGAGTTCTCTTTTATGCCAACTTATTCAAATGATTTGTTGAGTTTTGGCTTAAGCACAGGGTACTTAGAGAGTATACATATTGAAGCAACTCCTGACCCGCCGAATCTAGAGTTTTAGCCTTGCTCGAGGACGAGCAAGAGTCTAAGCTTGGGGGTGTGTTGACGGCCGTTATAACCTCGTAGTGACCGTCAACATTTCGGTAAAATGAGGATGATCATACCATATTCCATACATAAAAGTATTTTTACTGACAAATTCCACAAGTTTTGGATGAGTTGTGCTTGCAGGATGAACCAGGAGAAACAAGGGCCAAACCTGGCACAGAGCCAGGCCGGCCGGCCTAGGCCAAGCCGACCGGCCTCCCCTAGCCAGGTCTGGCCACGTCATTGATCCACAAACCATGCCAAGTGCCCAGGATGATCAAGCACCATGCAAACAACGTCGGTTTGATCCAAGGACCCGGAAGGCCTAGAGGTGAAAGCACAAGGATTGAAGGGCCCACAACCTAGGATTCTCGGACAAGCTTCAACTAAACGCAACCGTTACCGACCTTGGGAGAGCATCAGGACCGTTCCTGCAGAGGACAGTGCCAAGTGGCACCAGGGCCAGGCCGGCCGGCCTAGCCCAGGCCGGCCGGCCTCCCTCTGTGGCCGCCACGTCTCCTCCTTCGCGTGAAGCTTAAGCAGAGCCTTGGCATGCTAATGACGCTGACATCCACCCCCTAGAGACTATAAAAGGAAGCTCATTCACCTTGGCAAGACACACACCACATATCTCAAGTCTTTACTTGAAGGGAGCTCTAGTATCTTTTTCATTTCTTAGATTAGGATTAGAGTTGGGAGTAGAGTCGAGTCAAGCTTAGCTCGGATCTTCAGAGTCTTCGGAGTTCTGGTAAAGCTCTTGTATCCTTTCCTTATTTCAGAGCTTAAGTTATCTTTTATATTTCTCTCTTGCTCTTCTTTAAGAGTAAAGATCTTGCTCTCTTTAGAGCAAACTCCTTTTTTCCCCATTAGTTTTAGTGTAGAGTTTAGTTTAGCTCTACCGGGTTTTATCTCGCGGGTTTGCTCGCCTTGACCGGGCCGCAAGACGCCTTAGGGAAGACGGAGATTTCTTTTGACAGGCCTCAAGAGAAATCTTAATCATCGAGTGCAGACGTGGTGTCTGGCTTGTTGGTTAACTAGGAAGTGTGTTGCACCCCACGGTACAGCAGTGGTAGGCGGCAGGTGGTGACAGCCCTGTCCGTCCTTCGTAGTCCACCACGTTCGGGTGTATTCATATCAGTAGTGCTGAGCCCGGAGAACCCCCTCTCTCACCCCGTTCTGAGGTTCTCCCGTTCTAGCCGTCGAAGCGAGCTCTGTTCCCGGTATCTAAGCTAGGGTCTAGGCTAATGCTAGAGTGCCTTTTGCTCTGGGTTAGAAAGAGTCTAGGTCCGGTCTCTCCCAACATCTTTCCTTTTCTTTAGAAATAGGTGCTCCGTGTGTCGCTGGTCTTTCAGACCTTCTATCCGGTCATTAACTTGACCATTATCCACCCAAACTTAGAGTTTGTGCCCCTAGGTTTGTGGCTTGATATTTCTGGCAAGATATATCATTTCATTCTTCAATACACTTTAACCATCTGCTTCCCTGCGGAAATATAAATACGATACCCTGGGGTAACTCCTGAGGTGAAGTGCTACAACGAGATATATTCTGTGCGCTTGCAGAATTAATTTTGCATACAACGACATATATCTACGCACTCTTGAGCGTTGCTAAAACGTGACGCTAAGGAGTGCCAACACCTCCTCAGATTTCACTCAGCTCAAGCAACATTTTCGAGTCGTCATCCGACTCTGAGTCCGAACCAGACACAGGTTCATCGTATTCTTCGGCCCCAGAATCACCAGAGATGGCTCAGCCGAAGAAGACACTCCATGAGTTCTCAGCCCCATCAAGCAGCAACTTTCCGGGACTGTTGAACGCACAGGAAGGAGGATTTGAGCTGAGGTCTGGCCTAGTTAACATGGTCCAGGCTAGTACTTTCTGCGGAAAGGCAATTGAGGATGCCAACGCTCACCTTCGGAATTTTCTGGAGGTGTGTTGCACTATTGATCCCAAGGGCACACCGATCAACAACATCCGCCTACAGCTCTTCCCATTTTCTTTACTTGGGAAAGCCAAGGAGTGGTTCTATGCCAACAAAGCATCCTTTCAAGGACGCTGGCAGACATGCGCCGACGCATTTCTGACCAAGTATTTTTCGGTGGGCAAGACCAACGCCCTCCGAGGAAAAATCACTAGCTTTCAGCAGCTAGACGGAGAGTTAGTCCCAGAAGCTTGGGAGCAACTGCAAGAGTACATTGCAGCCTGCCCCCACCATGCTGTGGAAGATTGGTTGATCACTCAAAACTTCTTCCACAGCCTGAGCCGCCGATTGCAAGAGCACTTGGATGCAGCTGCGGGAGGAGCTTTCCTCTCGCTAGATGTAGACGCCGCGAATGCACTAATTGAGAAAATATCCTCTCACCAGAGTTGGGTGGGAGAGAGACAAGCTCCCCGCACCAAGGGAGTACACCAGATTGACTCCGTCGACATGCTGGCCGCTAAGATGGACCTTCTCTTGAAGAAGATAGAATCTACCGGAAAGGAGGTGAGTCAGATTGTGGAAGACCGAATCACATGTGAAACATGTGGAGAAACAGGACACTCGGGTACCAGCTGCCCGATGACACAAGAGGAAGCCTGCTTCATTGGAAACAACAACAATTCAGGCTTCTGTCCTCAACAGGGTTGGAATTCCAAGCCCAACTTTCCCTTCGGCCAACAGCAAGGTAATAACTCTAACAACGGTTTTCAACCGTCGTTAAAAGATATCTGGTATGGCCAAAAACAAATTAACGATAGCGTTAGTAAGAAATTTCTTGCTAATGATAAAGTTATGGAGTCGATGGCCTCCCAGATCAAAGCTTTTAATTCTGTTGTTAAGAACCAGCTGAGCTTCAATAAGATGATTGAAACTCAAGTAGCTCAGCTGGCAGCATCTTGTCCTAACCCAAATGCGGGGAAGTTACCCGGGCAACCGGAGGTCCCTTTTAAGGAAAATGTTTGTGCGGTAACCACGCGGGCTGGTAAGTCCACGCAGGATCCACACAACCCCCAAGATGCAGGTACCCAACAAAAGGAAACTAGCAACACCGAGCCAGCCGCTGAAGAGGAAGACGACGAGGAATCCATCCCTGTCTCGAAGGAGGGGAACGAGGCACCGAAGGCCTCTAGCGAAAACCGGGATCCAACTTTCCTCCCGTTCCCAGAACGGAGGAGAAGACCAGTGGCCAACGAACAATTTGACAAGTTCGTCGAGGTAATCAAGATGGTATACATCAATATGCCACTTCTTGATGCTTTGCAGGTCCCGACGTATGCCAAGTATATCAAAGACATATTTAGCAACAAGAGGACTCTACCCACGAGGGAGACGGTACAGTTAACTAAGGAATGCAGCTCTGCCATTGTTGGCACTCCTTAGCGTCACGTTTTAGCAACACTCAAGAGCGCGTAGATATATGTCGTTGTATGCAAAATTAATTCTGCAAGCGCACAGAATATATCTCGTTGTAGCACTTCACCGTGGGAGTTACCCCAGGGTATCGTATTTATATTTCCGCAGGGAAGTAGATGGTTAAAGTGTATTGAATAATGAAATGATATATCTTGCCAGAAATATCAAGCCACAAACCTAGGGGCACAAACTCTAAGTTTGGGTGGATAATAGTCAAGTTAATGACCGGATAGAAGGTCTGAAAGACCAGCGACACACGGAGCACCTATTTCTAAAGTAAAGGAAAGATGTTGGGAGAAACCGGACCTAGACTCTTTCTAATTCAGAGCAAAAGGCACTCTAGCCTTAGCCTAGACCCTAGCTTAGATACCGGGAACAGAGCTCGCTTCGACGGCTAGAACGGGAGAACCTCAGAACGGGGTGAGAGAGGGGGTTCTCCGGGCTCAGCACTACTGTTATGAATACACCCGAACGTGGTGGACTACGAAGGACGGACAGGGCTGTCACCACCTGCCGCCTACCACTGCTGTACCGTGGGGTGCAACACACTTCCTAGTTAGCCAACAAGCCAGACACCACGTCTGCACTCGATGATTAAGATTTCTCTTGAGGCCTGTCAAGAGAAATCCCCGTCTTCCCTAAGGTGTCATACGACCCGGTCAAGGCGAGCAAACCCGCGAGATAAAACCCGGTAGAGCTAAACTAAACTCTACACTAAACTAAAGAGGAAAAGGACTTTGCTCTAAAGAGAGCAAGATCTTTACTCTTAAAGAAGAGCAAGAGAGAAATATCAAAGATAACTTAAGCTCTGAAATAAGAAAGTAATTGTATAAATAAACTCTTCAAAAGAAGGAAAGGATACAAGAGCTTTACCAGAACTCCGAAGACTCCCAAGATCCGAGCTAAGCTCGACTCGACTCTACTCCCAACTCTAATCCTAATCTAAGAAATGAAAAAGATACTAGAGCTCCCTTCAAGTAAAGACTTGAGATATGTGGTGTGTGTCTTCCAAAGGTGAATGAGGTTCCTTTTATAGCCTCCAGGGGGTGGATGTCAGCGTCATTAGCACGCCAAGGCTCTGCTTAAGCTTCACGCGAAGGAGGAGACGTGGCGGCCACAGAGGGAGGCCGGCCGACCTGGGCTAGGCCGGCCGGCCTGGCCCTGGTGCCACTTGGCACCGTCCTTTGCAGGAACGGTCCTGATGCTCTCCCAAGGTCGGTAACGGTTGCGTTTAGTTGAAGCTTGTCCGAGAATCCTAGGATGTGGGCCCTTCAATCCATGTGCTTTCACCTCTAGGCCTTCCAGGTCCTTGGATCAAACCGACGTTGTTTGCACGGTGCTTGATCATCCTGAGCACTTGGCATGGCTTGTGGATCAATGACGTGGCCAGACCTGGCCAGGGGAGGCCGGTCGGCCTGGCCTAGGCCGGCCGGCCTAGCTCTGTGCCAGGTGTGGCCCTTGTTTCTCCTGGTTCATCCTGCAAGCACAACTCATCCAAAACTTGTGGAATTTGTCAGTAAAAATACTTTTATGTATGGAGTATGGTATGATCATCCTCATTTTACCGAAATGTTGACGGTCACTACAAGGTTATAATGGCTGTCAACACACCCCCAAGCTTAGACTCTTGCTCGTCCTCGAGCTAGGCTAAAACTCTAGGTTCGGTAGGTCAGGAGTTGCTTCAATGTTTATACTCTTAAAGTACTCTTTGCTTAAGCCAAAACTTCAACGAATCACTTGAATAAGTTGGCATAAAAGAGAACTCATACCATGGTTCCACATGGGGCTGCATTGATTCACGTTTTGGGCTATTGAGAGCTTGAACGGTCATCTCTAAAGTATTTACTGCAACTTTTCAGGTTCCATCTCGGAGATATGAATTTTTCAAAAGATGGTTGATTCATTCCCCGATGGTACTCTCGAGTCACTCAAGGTGTTTTAATCCTCACTCTTGGTCAGGATCGACCAATGTTTCCCTATACTAAGGCTGAAGTGGAGTTATAGGTATGGTAAGAGTGGCATACCTTGGTTACTTCTGTTGTCGAGTCGAAGAGTGGTCCGCGAGCGATGGTACTCGTCAAATTCCGGTCTTTGGAATTCATGGGGTTTGAATGGAAAGGGGAAAGGTGTAATGTTCAAAGGTCTTTGGACTCCTTATTGTTTCTCTCTCATATTTTTGAGATGTTTCTTCTTCTGCTCTTTTTTTCAGATGGAGCTTTTGTCTCCATTTTTTTTCGAATACATCTCTTCTCTCACTTTGGTAACAGAGAGGGATTCAGCTTTGTATGGAGTAGTTGAGGACCTTTTGGGGTGAGCTTTGTGATGAGGTGAGTGTATGTCATCGACGGTGGACGTCAACCCCGGAGCGGGACTTTGACTAGTCGGACATTTTGAGGCTGAGGTGGATGGGAAGACCGGTAAATGTCAAGTACCTTCTGCAAGCGGACTTCACCATTCGACAAGACTCAAAGCAACTCAAGATAGCATATGGTAGTTTCAACAAATGTATAACTGTTTAGGCTCTGGATAGAACATTTAAACCATCGAGGAAGATTCATCATGTAACATTTTATAAAAACTTCCGAGAGGTTCCTTACTAAGCATGCAGTTATACCTCAAAACAAACCATATCAAAACTCACAATAACTTAAACAATGAACAAGTGCTCTTGCTCCCACAGTTTTATCATGGCGGATCCTTAAATGCCAAGGAACTCAAATACTCAAGAGTTAAGGATTAAGTACGAGGCACTTAGAGGGCATAAACAGAGCAACTATTCATCATTCCAGAGGTTCTCTACCATAGTTCCATACATAAAGACATCTTTTTGGAGCTTTTATTTTATTTTGTTTTTATTATTTTCTCTTTTTTTTTCTTTTTTTCTTTATTTATTTATTTTATTCAGCATTTTATTTCATTATGGCACGGCAAGGCAAGGGCAAGGCAAAGGCATCGGTAAGGCAACGGCAACGGCAAGGCAACGGTAAGGCAAATGGCAACGGCAAGGCAAACGGAAACGGCAAGGCAACGGCAAGGCAAAGGCGACGGCTCTTGACATACCTGAGACTCCCCCAAGCTTCGATGAAGCTCACTGGTAGTACTGGTCGGGGTCGTAGTGCATGTAGTTGAAGAAGCCGTGCATGTCGATCTGGATGGATGTGGTCATCCCCCAGTTCTGCTGCGTGAGATCAGTGTTGTGTGCAACTGCATCTCTGAGTTGCTGTTGTTGCAGCGTCATCGTCTCCATCCTGGTATTAAGATCAGCGATCCCCCGGGAAACCGGGTTCTGAAGGACCGAAACGGCGACCAGAGAGGGGGGGAGTGAATGGGAGCCGATAAAAAATCTTTCCAAACAATCCGGCTATTCTCCCAAATCAACTCCGAAACCTCCGAGAGCAACCTTGCCAAGATCACGTAGCCACTGTCAAGCTACTGACCGTAGGAACAAGAAACGAGCAGCGGAACTCGAACCAATCGAAACGAACACCAAAACGACCCGAAACTTGGCTCGATCTAACACACCCAGGGGGGCGGTTAAACCGGCCAGGGGGGGCGGTTAAACCGGCCAGGGGGGGCGGTTAAACCGCCCGGGCCTGGGAGCCTCGGGAAAAAGTCAAAACAAAAGTGGATCTCCCAAACCGCTTGAGCTCTTGAGGCGAGATTTTGGTCAGATGATCTAGACCTCCAGTGGAGTGTTTTCCCAAAAGATCTCGGCCTCTAACTCAGTATAACTCCCGGAATCGCAGATCTCGCGAAGAACACCATGACCTCGAGTTCATCCCGAAAATCTCAAAACCAGAGCGATTCTCGGCGTTTGGGGGCAAAGGATCACCAGCAAAAGAGGCACAAGGCACTCATACGTGAATCCCCCAAAGAAATCCGAGAGAAAACGCCCTAGAACAAGAAGAATGAAAATCCCCCAAAAATATCTCCGAAAATACCCACGAAAATAGAAAAAGGAAAGGGAGCTCGGGAAATCAAATCATGGCACAAAGATGAGCAGCACAAACTCAATCACATAACCATGAATTCACCTATACAAACTAGGAATGATTCGAAGTGGTTCTAGGTGGAGGAGATGAAGGGGAAAAACAAGTTCAAAGTAAAACCTAAAGAGATAACTAGAGAGATAACAGCCACCAGCCCTGAAGGGGCCTATTAGTAGTCCAAGTGGTGGTGTCCTAAAGACTAAACTACCCCTAAGTGATACATACCCCTCAGGGGCGAATTTGACATTTTGATCTCAGATATTTTCCGGCTCGGGCACCTTTCACTGCAAGCTAGCTTCCCTCCGACGCAAGCCTTGCAGTCACGCCGCGTGTCCTCCGGATCGAAGCTCCTCGACGCCGTTCTTGGGCCAGCCCAGGGGGGCGGTTAAACCGGCCCTGGGGGGCGGTTAAACCGCCCCTGGCTGGTCACCTCAGCCCAGCTGCCCAAATCCGCCTCGTCGAGT
Source organism: Urochloa ruziziensis (assembly GCA_015476505.1). Classification (NCBI taxonomy): domain Eukaryota; kingdom Viridiplantae; phylum Streptophyta; class Magnoliopsida; order Poales; family Poaceae; genus Urochloa; species Urochloa ruziziensis. The sequence goes on from CM027123.1 coordinate 14,452,159, forward strand.
CCTCGGTCCTTGGTTTTGAGGCCCAAACCAAGGGAAACCGTCCACCGATGATTTTGTGGCCAAATCACCAAACCCCGCGCGCAGACTTCGGTTGTTAGCCGCCACCTTGCGCCGGCTTCTCGTCCGCGTACGAGCTTCGGTTGTGAGCCGCTACCTCGCACCGGAACCACGTCCCCTTGCTCGTTCTTGCCAGCATGTGAACCGCACTTGATCCACCGGCCATCGGGTCCCTCGAACCAAGCCTACTTGTCTCTCCGCTCCTCGGAGGCCGCCATGGCTAAGACCTTTCGCGCCTGTTCTTCACCTGCACCAATGCAACCAAGCCGCATTCTACACCTGCAATACTTGAGCCAAGGGAAACGTCAATCCACACCACGTTGTCAATCACTCATCACACCAGGAAGCGACCATCCACCGGTCCTCGGACACACTGGGTCCTCAATCTCCCCCTTGATGAGTGCATTGACAACACACACATAGTAACCAATTGATATGAAGAAAATATAAAAGAAATCGAAAACAAGACTCAAGCAAGTGACTAAAAGCAAGAACAAGCCGAGAACAAAGTCACTCTGCAAGAGAAAGCTCCAGAAACGCCGACCCTTCAAGAAGAAGCGAAAGGGCTCAATACCATCGGCAAAAAGAGCAAAAGCACAAAGCACAAATCACAAACTTCAAATCTTCCAACTCACTTTTCAGGACATTCAAAGCACTCCCCCTGCAAAGATGCAACTCCCCCTGAACAAGTGAACTTGTGCGTGCGAAAATCACTCGAAAATGGCTCAAACCATCACAAACCTTGTGCTCTCAGCACAGGGGCGGTTAAACCACCCGGGGGGGCGGTTCCATGCAAAATAAAGAGTACGCTCAAGGCCATATTCTCTCAAAAGCACAAGATATGGTTTGTTCGTCACAGTCCATTGTGCTAGTGTTGTGTCCATTTTTTCCCCCTCATCCTTGACCATCCATTCCTCAATGATCGGAATATGAAGTGTCACAACTTCCACTAGGACCAATTTTTGACTTAACAATATACACAACATAGGTGGGCCTACATTTCCCCTACCCGAGCTCCACATAAGCCTATAGATTGTAGGGAGAGGCTGGCTACTGGCCTCAGTGAGGAATGAAAATACCACATGAGCGACTCGAGAGTGCCATCTGAGGATCTTATGAGCTAAGGTATTCTTCTCTAAAAAAAAATCCAAGTATGGTTGATGAAGAGGGAAGTTATATCTTCATTCGAGTTGTTCCACTTTTCAACCGCTCAAGGCAGGTGTCATAGCCACTTCAAACCCCACAGGTATGAGAAATGTTTTGGAATAACGTTATGCTAGCTATTACCTTGAGAAGTTGTGCATCAAAGTCCACTTAGTTCTTGCTCGGCCCGGCGTTCTTCAATCCTACCCTTTGCTCGGGACGAGCAAAGATCTAAGCGTGGGGGTGTGTTGACGGCCACTATATGCCACTTTTGACCGTCAACTTTCCCAACTTAATAAAGGAACTAAGTGATGCTCATAGAATATTTTATTTAAACTAATGAGTTCCACAAGTTTTGTGCACCAATATGTTTTGCAAGGAAATATAGGTAATATGGTGCATAAATACCAAGATCGGTGAAGTCATGCAAGTGAAGGTTCATCCCGAGACAAAGGAGACTTGGACATGGTGCAAAAGTGACCCAAATCACATATTTGACAGCACCATGTCGAAGAGCTCTCCGAGATGATCGAAATGGATATTTGGACGACCCAATTCAGAGTCCGACGAGAAAGTTACGCCTCCGGGAAAATCGCCGGCGAAACCTATCCGGCCGGTCGGCCTGACCTAGGCCGAACGGCCTGGACAAGGCCGGTCGGCCCTGGACCTCCACCAAACCACCTCAACCTCTGCAAGATGGCCTTAGGGTGTCACCAAAGTACCCCCCAAGCATGGATTTCACAAGGATGAGTGAAGTTGAGACCGAAAGGCCTAAGACATGGAGCGGAAGGCCCACATGCAGCGACTAAACCAAACTTTTGGATCGGAACCGTCTCTTCGGACAACAAGCCACCATCCATGAGCGTGTCGGTGCAACGGAGGGCCGAGAGGGGCCAGAGCCAGGCCGGCCGGCCTAGCCTAGGCCGACCGGCCTCTAACTGCCGAGCGTGGATCAAACGCCACTGCAACCGTCATGAGGAGAGCATCAGGACCATCCAGGAGAAAGACGGTGCCAAATGGCACCATCTCCAGGCCGAACGGCCTGAAGGAGGCTGGCCGGCCTATGACCGTGGCCGTTACTCCTCCCCTTTGGCATGGAAGCTAAGCAGGTCCTTGGCGTCATCCCTACGCGTGATACCGCCCTTGGAAGGCTATAAAAGGCGACCTCCACCCCCATTCTACACACCACGGTGAAAGGGAGAAGTCCAAGTGTAGTGTAGTGCTACCTATCTAGCTTAGAAAATAGGGAGAGTGGTGAGGTGAGAGTCCGGAGAGGAGCCGAAGTGCCGGCCCCTCTCCAACTTTGTGCCTCCGAGGAATGAAGCTTCAGTTCGAGTAAAGTTCCTCTTCTTTTGTCTTTACTGCTTTCTCTCCTTACATTAGTAGTTCTTGAATGCTTTCTCTAGTTGCGGGTACCTGAGTCTGCGCGAGTGACAGCGACTCTTGTTTGGGGTTTCCTCCCCTACTCGCGGGACGGGAGGTCAGTAGCTGAAAGCTTAGGCGTGGTGCCTGTGCTGGCTAGCTACCTCAGGTTGTGTTGCACCCCACGGAACTGCAGTGGTAGGCGGCAGGTGGTGACAGCCCTGTCTGTCCTTCGTAGTCCACCACGTTCGGGTGTACTCATAACAGTAGTGCTGAGCCCGGAGAACCCCCTCTCTCACCCCGTTCTGAGGTTCTCCCGTTCTAGCCGTCGAAGCAACTAGAGGAATCAAGTATTCCTGATAGGAGGTTAGCAAGTAGACATTAGATTACCTCTACCCAACTTATCTGTTCTTCTTCACTCCCGTCGTCCCTGGATAAACCAGAGCCATTTCTAGTACACTTCTCGTTCCTCGTGGATTCGATACCATGGATTACTTCTAGGTGAAAGCTACATCGGCATCCGTACGCTTGCGAATTTATCTGTTAGGCTAAGGAACGCCAACAGTAAGCAGGTAGAGAGCTTGACTTTAGTTAGCTACTCGTTACATCAGACAAACTATCTATATCTAATCTGATCTGCTTCGACGGCTAGAACGGGAAGAACTCATAACGGGATGAGAGAGGGGTTCTTCCGGGCTCAGCACTACTGTTATGAGTACACCCGAACGTGGTGGAGTACAAAGGACGGACAGGACTGTCACCACATGCCGCCTACCACTGCAGTTCCGTGAGGTGCAACACAACCTGAGGTGGCTAGCCAGCACAGGCACCACGCCTAAGCTTTCAGCCACTGACCTCCACCCAACGCGAAGGGCTATAGAGGAAACCCCAAACAAGAGTCGTTGTCACTCGCGCAGACTCAGGTACCCGCAGATCAAATAAATAAGATAACTTGCTGAAAAGTAAGTTGTAAACTAGCGAGGTACTAAAGGCAAGAGACCGAGGACTTACTGAAGATAACTCTTGAATATATTCCTCGGGGGCGAAAATGTTGAGACAAGACCGAGGAAGAAATCCCGGACTCTCTCTACAAAGCTCGGCTGTCACACGAGCAACTCACCCACTCTCTCCCTACTCTAACTCTAAAGATGAGAGCAAAATCACTAAGCTACTCTTCTCTCCTTTCGATGGTGTCTTGAATGGGGGTGAAGGGTGCCTTTTATAGCCTCCCAAGGGTAGAAGCCGGCGTAGTTGTCACACACACCTCCTGCTTAGCATCCACGCGAAGGGGGAAGCGTGGATGTCACGGTGGTAAGCCGGTCGGCCTCATCTAGGCCGACCGGCCTGGCCCTGGTGCCATGTGGCACCGACCTTTGCAGGGACGGCCTGGATGATGTCCTGAAGTCGGTAGTTGTTGCGTTCAGTTAAAGCTGTCCAAGAATCCTAGGTTGTGGGCCCTTCAATCCATGCTAATCCCACTCTAGGCCTTCCTGGTCTTTTGATCAAACCGACATCAAATCCACGGCTCATGTTCATCCTTGATAAGTTTGTAACCTTGTGGATCAATGACATGGCCAGAAGATGGGGAAGGGGGCCGGTCGGCCTAGCCTAGGCCGGCCGGCCTGGCCCTGTGCCCAATTTGCTTCATCTTTTGCTTGATTGCTCCTGCACTTACAAATTATACAAAACTTGTGGAACTCATTAGAAATAACCAATTTTACTTTGTTGTGAGCAGGATGAGCCTGAAATGTGACGGAATGTTGGTGGCAAAATCGTATCGTAACGACCACCAACAACATGCACATCTTGATCAAAGAGTATGACTTGCTTCTCCTTTGGATCCGGTCTTTGACTTAGTAAAATATGAGAAACAAGTATGCTTTCATCTTTCCCACCTATAGCTCCACATATAAGCCTTTTAGAAGTAGGTTGAGAGAAAGGCAATTTTATGCCTTGGTGAGGATCTATACACCCTTGAACGACTTGAGAGATCATTTGAGGAACTTTGCTTTCTTTTGAAAAACCTTACAAAACCTCCGGATTGATTGCTAAACAAAAGATGAGTGATTGGTGCTCTATGAAACCATTCTGTCTCTCAACTGCCCAAGACAAGAAGAGTCCTACAAGCCCCATAGGAGTAAGGTAAAAAGGTGAAAACCATGACGACTTGCGAGAGACAAGGTAGAATACTTTGTTATGCGCATGGTATAAGTTGGGAATTCAACATTGTAGCAATTTCTAATCAACAACCTAAGTCCACCTTTTGCTCAAGGATGAGCAAAGGGATAGCTTAGGGGAGTTGTTGACGGTTATTAAGTCCGAACTAAATGCAATGTTTGACCGTCAACTATACTCGGAATAGGGAAGAAACCAACCATATAGTGATTATTACTAACCTAGTTCCACATGTATTCCACCATAAGCCTCTACAGGGACACAAGTGCGGACTAAGAATGCACAAAGGATCCGAGACCCACCTGGCAGAGCAAACCGCCTCAATTTGGCGGAAATCACCGAAGATCACTACCAGGGCCCACCTGCCAGTCACCCACAAGAAGGCGATGCCAGGAAGGCACCACCTGGGGTAGGCCAAACCTAGGGTTCAATTGAACCCAGGCTGGCTCCTCCCAGGCCCAGCCGCCACGTGTTGTCCTATGGTTCACTCCTGAAGGCGGTTCCTTGATCCTCGCGGCCTTATCCTCTCTAGAACCGCCTTAACCAAGCTATAAAAGGAGGAGGAGACCCTCCCTACTATACACACATCGCATTTGAAGCCTTCTCCATCTCTCTAGTGCTACACTTGTAATCCTTAGGCTAGTGGAGCTAGGCTAGAAGCTTTGATAGCGAGTGCAAGCTTTCCTCGGGTCGCTGAGCAATCTCCGGCCTCCGGTATGGCTTTGTATCCCAACTTATTAGAGTTATATTCATAATAGAGTATATGGTTGCTATATTGCTCTGCTAGTATATTATATCATGTCATATGGTTGCTATTCTATCTTGGTGATATATCATATCATGCTTTGCGCTTTACCGAGTTATAGTTCATATATGTTTGGGCCAGATGATCTAGGCAAGAGCATCGGTTTGGTGTGCTTTCGGGTAGATCCTAATCTTTTACTTGTCCATCTGAATGATGGGAGACCTGGGGAGACTAGGGTAGACTTCACATATGCGAGCATGGTGCTCGGGTATGCTTGGTCCATCAAATAATCCTATATCCCACGGATTCGTAGGGGTATAAGAGGTAGGTGTTGACAGCACCTATTTAGCCTTCTTATTCCCCCACGTTCGGGTACGGAGTAGGAGTTCGGAATCAATTCCTAACAACACCTAGGATTGATATTCTCCACAATGTCTAGCAGCCTAGCTCTGAGTCCTAATCGTGTGTGTTGTATGACTTCTCCTGACATGGATATAACCGTAGGACCCCCTTATGCCTATGCTCCCACTAACCTTAGGTTTATTTGTTATTCTTTATTATGAGGCTGGCTTATGTGTGTTAACCCTATCCAAACATCATATATATATATCCTTTATTTATCTATCTTACCCCTGTGGTAGGCTAAGGTCTCACTACGTGAGACAGGCACATTGGTAACAGCCATAGATGGACATTGGTAACGAGCATTGTACCCGTTACCCTTATCAGGTTACAAATGACTCGACATTGGTAACACGTGTATTGCCCGTTACCAATTACACGACCATGTAACGGTCGTTTACAACGCCCGTTACAAAACACGAGTTACCAATGGCACTATGAGCCAGCTTATGCGGGCCCACCTGCCAACATTGGAAACGACCGTACCATGATGACCGTTACAAATGACCATGTTCCCGTGGCCCATGACACGGTCATTGGTAATGGTTATATGATGATGCCCATTACCAATGACCAATAAGATGGTTATTTGTAATGTCTGAAGAATGTAGCCCATTACCAATGTCCAATGCCCCCCTAGGTAGCGAACAGCCTCGCTTCTTTCCACGCACTACAAAATCCAGCACTAAAGCAAAGTTAGTTTGTATCCCGTGGACATTCTAGAATTGCTGGATACTCCTAATCAATATCTGCTACCACACTGGACTTATAAGTCATCAACTAGTTTTTTATAAGCAATGGAAATTACATGACACTAGTCGTCAACCCGTGCCTTCGCACGGGCTAGTGATATAATGTTTTTTTTGTAAGTGCTTATATTCTCTTAATATAGAACTATTGCACCACTATTTATTGTTCATTTGCTTTTATTTTGATTTGATTAATTTTTCTAGTTGAGTACATGCACGTTTTACAATGCTTGTAGAGATACCCACCGGTACCTGAAAGTACATGTTATTTTGAGTAAAAAAAGTTAAGTTGATGGTTTGGTCCCACAAAAAATAATTAAATCGATGGTTGGTCCCACTATTTTTTTACCTCTGTTTATCACGTCTAAATACTCCATTTGGTTCGATCGTCCGATTTCTAGGAATGGACGACTCTCGTTATTGCCAAGGATTCTAAAATTCCTCATTAAATAAACATCGTTATCTTATGCTGTTAGTTGAAAATTCCTATATAGTAGTGTATTTGGTTTATTTAAAGCCACTGCCAATCAACAATGCACTATATCCTGCTCAATCACTGCAAAAAGGATTGATACTTTGACTAAATATTCAAAAGGTTATTTGAACTTATTATCAAATAATTTTTATTTTCGTATACAGTCAAGTCATTCCTTATTTAGTCAAGAGAGTATATTATGTACGTGCTATAGGATAAAACAAAGTCCATTGATGACAATTATTACAAAAGCAAAAAGGATAATTTTTGTGTATGTATTTTGTTCAAATCGTGACAATCATGCTTCTACTGTTATGTATAGTGAATGTGATTTAAGATATATAGTAACAATTGGTCTAGTGTTAGCAATTTTTGTTATCTGCTGTTGGAAAAAAGATAAAATAACAGTTAAAAATTATTGGCCGTTTGAGAAAAATGCTAAGCACTACTAATACTCTCGCCCACTCAAAAAATTAACCTTTTGGAATACTCTTGTGTGTAACCGCAATATGCATGTGGTATAATATATATACTGCTTACTATATTTGATAAAAAGGTACCCTATTTAATTTGGACTTGGTATTTGTAAAGGAAATTGTTTTTTTGGCAGGAACCATCGGATAAGAAAGAAACAACAGAGACTGCTAACTATATTTGATAAAAGGTGCCATATTTGGACTTGGTATTTGTAAGGGAAATTGTTTTCGGCAGGAAGCATCGGAGAAGAAAGAAACAACAGAGGGAAAAGTAGCGTCATTGGGCTCAGTAACGAAATTTGGAATAAAAACTGTTGGAAAAGAAAAAGGGAAAGAGAAGTAGCGTTTTCTAATAGGACTCTTTTTGTAGCGACCACAACCTGGAGTTGGCTATCACGTGGTTTTCCTTTCTAAAATTATAAGATGAGATCAAGACCGTCTAGAACTTGGCTCATGATAGATCGATGGTTAGGAATATTTGTTTTTCTCCGATTAACGTGAGAATTTCTAGAGAGTCTGTGATTAGTATAGATATAGATAGATACTTGAATACAAGAAAGAACCAATCTCACAAGATAAAAGACCGAGTTTGATATTATCTGAGATCCCGAGTTCAACCCATTTTGATTCCATCTGAATGTAACCAGATGTCCTTCTGTTGCAAATTATTCCCTCCTTGCGAACATCATTACAGTACCTCTTAGTTTTTGTCCTGACGTACGAGCTTGATGATGATCTAGAACACGAGAACCTAACTTCCGCAGAAGAAGGTTCCAGATGAAATGATCAATACAACTGCACGAACATAAGGAACATGTCAAAGGAAAGCTGAATTTTTTCAGCGGTCTTTTGGCATGACTCTTGTGTTCGTGCCGTTCTATTGATTGGTTCCATCTAGAACCTCCTTCTACGGAAGTTGGATTCTCAGGCTCTTGATTATTGTCAAGCTCGTACACCAGATCGACAAACAAGACATTTTGTAACGATGTTTACAAGGAAGAAAGAGTTCGCAACAGAAGAACATCTGGCTAGATTCAGATGGAGTCAAAGTGGATTGAACTCGAAACACTCAAACAATACTGGACTCGAGCTTAGATCTCATAAACGATAGATCAGCAAATTCATGTATCTTTGTATGTCTAGGCTTTTCCAAGGCTTATAAGACGAGTTGATGACTCATAAGACGAAGGCGACAGGAGACACATATTAGAATACCGAGCAACTCCAGAATGTCCAAGAGAGACACTAACTAAGCTTTAGTGATAGATCCTATAGTGCATGATGAAGATGCAAGGCTGCCGCTACCTAGGGGGGCTTAAGGTTAAGTGAAAATGTAGATGGCCACATATAGAAATCATAAAGTGTTTCAAGTTCATTCATATATAAAGAAATCATCTACTACAAACTAAGCCTGCATTCTAAATGCCACCTGTCGAACCACCTTGAGAATCACCACCATCGCACGATCAACTGCCGCAAGCCCTGACTCCTCACGTCTCACCTTGCTTTGGGCAATCAGAGCTTTATCTGCAGCACAGCCATAGATGGCCACACGGGCACGCATCCTATGATGAGCATGCATGCTAACTTGACCGAGTGCTAGCCCGCATATGCTCGCGGGTACGAATGCTAAGAAGCCCAACACGATCCACCGCTCTAATGACAAGAGGGCCATGCCCTGCACACACCATCCATTTGCGTACCCTTAGGCAGGCTTTGGCCCGATGCTCCAATGCTTGAGGCCAAATCATTGCTTTAATATTCATGAAAGTAATAAAAAAAAGCTTGATCAAAAAGAAGCATTTATCTTTGCAACAATTAATCAAAGCATTTCTTAACTAGTGGACAGACTTAGTACTTGATTAAAAAAAGAGGCTTTGATGTCCACACTATCAATCTCTCTATATATATTATCCACTCTCTTATCCACTCTCTTTATGTATATTTGCACTCTCTTTATGTATGTGTGTGTGTATTTTTCTCTTGCAAGAAAGAGAGAAATAAAGAGAACATCAAAACCTCCTTCTTGTAATCGAATCATTAGTCTTTTTCATCAATTTATGCAAGCATTTCATATTTCTAAGCACATAGTCATCCATATTTTCATATTTCATATTTCTAACCTCCTTCGAGCACCTTTTCTTTGGTTACCCCTTTTCTGAGGCATGCTGGATCTTTATTGGCATTCAATCGGATGCTAGTCTTGCTCCCCTAGAAAGAATTATTCATGCCCATCAACTGTTTGGCTCCTGCATATTCAGAGAAGTGGTGATCATTGCATCATGGTCAATTTGGAAGCATCGCAATAGCATCATCTTTGATGGTGCGGACCGATCGTTTGCGAGATGAAAGCAGATCTTCACTGATGAGTTGTAGCTGGTCTTGCTTAGGGCAAACCAAGTTTTAGGAGATAAATTAAAACTTTGGATGAGTAACAACCTCGTGTAACTATGGTGCCTGTTGACGGCTATTAAGTACCAAAAATAGCCATGAACATTCTTGAATAAAGTGAAGGATTGACATTTCTTACACGCATTTTCCCTTTCGAATAATGTAGTTCCATATGTCCTTGAAGAATATTTGGTTGTAGGTGATTTGCTACAGAAATAAAGGAGAATCCACCCTCATGGATCCAAGAGACACATCTTTGATGAATCAGAGTCCGCCACGTGTACATCACATGGATTGAAGGGCCCACAATTGTCCAAATGGCCTCAATCCACCGTGGACATATGCAAACTGCCTTAAGGACCCACATGACAGACACTTAGAAGAAGCACAGCACGAGGGGACCCACCTAGGGTTCGGCCGAACCCTAGGATCGGCCAAACCGCCATTAGGTCGGTTCATCTTGGCCCTCCACATGGTGCTCTGTGGTCGTTCCCCAAGGTCGGTTCTGAGGTGCTCAAGGGAATATTCAACTCGAGATGTTGTCACTTGAGGCCTATAAATATGAGTGTAGGGGCTCCAAAATGAGAGAAACAACTTGGGCAATCATTCTCTTCCTTTAGGCTCTAGGCTTAGTGGAGTTAGGCTAGAGTAGCTTTATTCAAGTTCCAGGTGATCTTGGAGCTAGGGTATGGCTCTTGTATCTTCTAGTTCTAGGATGACTTTGATCTACTTCAGTGAAATATCTTCTTCATATAATATTTGTCTTGGTCATGATATGAATGAGCTGTGCTTGTGTTCTTGTTATCATAAGTTGCTAGGCTTATATGCTCATGAGTTAGTCATATACCCTTGCTTCGATAGCTTAGGCTCAAGTGCTCTCATACATGTTAGACTTTGGTCTAGTTCAATTAGAGTATGGTTTCATGCGCTGAATAGTTTATATGATCTATGCCATGGTATGAGTTCACCGGCTGTTCTTATGGTCGCGTTGATCATAGTCTTAATAGTCCAAAATGGTCAACGTGTTGTGAACAATGCGAGCATAGAACTCGGGTTAGAATCAACGAGTGGATATGAGTGTGCACTAATGTACTTATACGTGGGATATCTAGAGCCTAGCAATGGTAGAAGCTCCATACATATGCATGATGGACTAGTACAACTAATCATTGGTGCATACAGAAGGCCAAAACAAGTTACAATAATGCCTCCAGGATGGCCGATGTGAAGGTGGTCCTTGGAAAAATTGTGACACAAAGACCTGAAGGAATCGACTGTGAAAAATGGAGATGATGGTTATTTCTTAGTGAAGCCGATGGCTCAAAGCTAATAATCGCCCAACACCTTTCACACGATGCTGAGTGTTGCCATGGAGATGGAGACGGGGCTGAGACCCGTTCCAAGTTGATGATGGTGCGACACAATTCCAGAACTCGGAGTGCGTAGCTCCGATAGAGCTAATTGCAGCTGGTGACGGGTTCTCGATGAAGGAATAACGCCAGGCTTAACTAAGGTTCAGAAAAGAGACATGGTATGATCAAAGAAACTTTACTTCTTACTACAAAATACTTGGGAGTTTTTTCTTACAGAAATAAAAATAGGTTAGCTCCTCAATTATATGAATTTCCTACCAGAGCCGTATGTTGACACATCTTTGAAAACCCTTACACATATGCTACATGTTTTTGCATTGAGCATTGTCAAATTGTTTGTGACCCTTGTGAGATTCATTTCATGCTTTTAAGATCAAGATCACGTACACCTCACATATGTTTCCATTGCTAAGTATTCTAGGTCTTAACTACCGGGCGCATCGCTGTGGTTTTTATCTAGATTCATATACTCGGTTACTCATATGCTGACTTCTACACTGGGAGTTACGGAAAACATGCCTTCGATCCACAAAAATACTAAATCCCTGTAAACATGACTTTTCATATTCATTGCAAAAAAGGTATGGGCTATGCAAAAAGAAGAAAAGAAAGAAAAGATACCTGTGCTCAAAAGCATGAAAAAAAAGATATCTGTGCTTAAAAGCATGAAAAAAGGAGGAGAAAGAAAGATAGCTCATATCCCGAGAAAGAAATAAAAGATAGAGTCATGCAGAAGGGGGTTCGAGTTCCATCTAGAAAAATTTCACACACATGCACATCTTGATCTGATTGTATGATTTGTTTTCTCCGTTGGATCAGTTTTTGACTTTGCAAAATATGTAGTGCAAGTATGCTTCCTTTTCATCTCTTACCCTGAGCTCCACAAAAGGCCTTATTAGAAGTAGAGGAAAGAGGCAACCCAATGACTTGGTGAGGATACACATCGAGCGATATGAGAGAATCATTTGAGAAGCAAAGTTATATTTTGATTTAAAAAATCTTTTAGAAAACCCAAGTTATTTAGCAGGAAGAGTAGAGTTGATTTGATTTTTCGGATTGGTTAAAATATTGTGATAAATAAGCTTGAAGAGGGTCATCGGCTATGAAAGGGTTGTACCAGAAAATTTTGTTGAGGTCTCTGGTTTGCTATGGTTTTCATCTATCAGCTGCTCTGGGCTTTATCTACGAGTTATTGCAGTCTCATGGCTATAGTACTGGAAACGTTAGTTAATTCATTGGAAAATGTGATTCTGATAAGGAGCCTCAAGGGAGACATCGGTTATGAAGAGTAACAATAGAAACATTTGAATGTCGGGTGAGCAGATTGAGACATTGATTTTTAAGAGTTTCGAAGCACGAATTCTTCAGTATGAATTATGGAGTGATCGGTTACTCGTGTGAATCGGCAAGAATACCAACGTAAGAGCTGATGGTTCATAGCAGCAGTCGTCGATGGGACCGGAGGTCTGTTAGTTGGGAATTCATACGTAAAGGCAAAGAGGAGCAAAAGCTAACAGAGATTTACGTGCAAGACACGTGTGACAGCGTGGCCTTAATTAATTAATGTGATTAGCATCCTGGCTGGATTATTTTATTATTGGTGAAGAAAAGGAAGCCGATGGGGATGGCAGATGGTTGCCGATATCAAGTGACGACTTTTTCAGCATCTACCTTATCGCAATTTACCTTTCAAGTCGGCGACTTCGCCAAACCCTTAGTTGCAGTAGATTTTCTCTTTACAAGTTCTTCCAGTGAAGGCAGGGCTGCATCGGCTTTGATCTCCGGCTTAACTGTAAGTTCCGCGTCGAGTAACGTAAGTAGGCTTAAGGTTGACGGCGCATCGCTTCTTCCTCTGCTTTATTTTACTCAAATTTACCGAGTATCTTAGTTCTAGGTTTAAGTTTAATCGCTTTTATCTAGATCTATCTTGCTCACCAGTTATCGAGTTTCTATCTTGTGACCGGTAGATTCTCACTAAGTTATCGAACGTGCCTAGATCTGAGTAGGTTTATCTTAATCGGCTCGCTTGCTCTATTTCCAGTTACGTTCACAGTTATCGATATTGGCTAGTTTTTTTTACAAGTTTATTTATATTCTTGTTTAAATTTAGCTTTTATCACAATTTATCCAGTCTAGGTACAAGTTACATAAACTACGTTACATGCATGTTCTACGTGAGATTTACACGAACTAAACAAACCATAACTATATGGTTCTTAGGATTAATATGGACATAAATAGATACACATGCGGACACTTTGTAGGAATCACCGAGCCCTCAAGCAAAGCTATGGGCTACGAGGCGGAGGCAGCGCAACATAAACAATTGGGAGCCATGCCTCATCCGCGTTGCCCACCATCATCTTCTTTTCGAAGTCTTCTGCGAGGCCGTCGACCGTGGCGCTGTCTCCATCATCGTCGGTCACCCTGGTGCTCTGGACATGCAACAAGTCATTGCACTGCATGCTGTCCGGCATGTTCACTTGTGCCTTCAGTGTCGCTATGACGTAGCGCTTTGACCACGGAGGCATGATGCCCCTCTCTGGCACCGTCCAGTACTTGGACTGGTTTGCCTGCGCGGTGAAGGCGACAAAGTCGCCCGACCTGTTTGTCAGCTGCAACACACAGGATACATCCCTGTCCACCTCAAACGGGAAGCGAAGTTCGAGGGGGTCGATCGCAAGTCGACGCTCTAATAAGTTGCACTCAGATCTCTGCAAGAAAAAAAAAAAAGCAGAAGAGAGATACTGATGCTTTCAGTGCTCTGGGGAAAAATGCAAGTGGAAAGAAGCTTTACATTCATATTAATCCCGGCCCACGCACTCCAGATGTTCACAAAGCTAAATTCACTTTGAATCTATCAAAACTGAATATTTACCCATAAATTTAACCTAGCAATGCATACATCATTGCTTCGCCCTCATTCATCTAAAGTTCACTATATTGATTCTACAGAAATCAACAAATATATAAACATATAATATTGTAGGAAGAATAAATGCATAAGATTGGTGGAACAAATTAAAGAGGAGCATTTTGTCGGTGAGAAGGGATATAATAATCAGTGTATAGTTATTGAAAGTGTGATCATATACCTGTCCAATAAGTGATTTCCTCACAGTTTCAATCTCGTTCAGTTTATCAATAATCTCTCTGATAGCAGGCCTTTTCACTCGGTCAGCTTCCACACACCTTAACGCTATTTCGATGCATGTCTTCACTGCTAGGCTATCTGCCTCCTGCAATGTTGTATCTCTCGAAGTTGCCTGCAACGTTTTCTTCCACTGTTCTTGTACCTTTGAAATGAAGCATTATGCAAAAAGTTAGCATGCTTGCACAACGAAGTAGCAAGGAAGAATCATGTGCTCATGAATGTACAAGACAGATAAATTAAATACTCTTACGTGCTCAATAAATTTTTGCGGAAGCATTTCAGCACTTTTTGAATGGCCCAAAGGTCCTGCCATTATCTGTATGATTAAAACACCCAGGCTGAATACATCAAACTTTTTTGAAATCTGCCGTTTGTCGATGTATTCTGGAGGCATATATCCACTGCATGATACTAAACAATTAGAAAAGGATATGGGAAATTATCAAAAGAAGTGGGCTTCATGAGAGAAATCAACTTACGGTGTTCCAATGAAGTTTTTTGTGGTATGAGTTTGTGTTGTACCAAAGAGTCTTGACAAACCAAAATCAGAAATTTTTGGCATTATGTTCTCATCTAGTAATATATTAGCAGGTTTTAAGTCCAAATGGTAAATATGATCTTTTGAGCCGTTATGAAGGTAATCCAAACCCTCGCATATCCCCTTGATTATTTTGTAACGTGTGTGCCAATCAAGTCCACACGATTCATCTGTAGGAGTACACAAACATAGTATTATCAAGATATAAAATCTAATTACATTCGAAATGACATTGTCACAGAGTAGCACACATGTCGTACCAGAAAGATGCTTGTCAAGGCTTCCACGCTGCAAATATTCAAAGCAAAGGGCTCTCTCTTCCATTCTAGCTAAAACATGTTCTCCATGGACCTTGACATATTTGTGTCGTATTTCATAGCAGTAGCCAACTAACTTTATAATATTTTTATGTTGGACCTTCATAAGGTTATTGAATTCTTTCTTAAATTGCACATCATCAAGTCCAACCATTTGATGTAGCTTCTTGATAGCAATCTCTGTCCCACTATCCAGTACTCCCTGTGTTGAAGTGCATTTGTTATTCTAGATAGAGAAGCAATAATAGACTTTGCTTATGTTTTTTCCTTAAGGTTCGTGAACTTTTATTTCTATTTCAGTGATCAGCTTTGTAGCAGAATTTGCTGTAAAAACTTCGATGTGTGTGGTCGCATAAGCTGGAGATAATTCTATTTTTTTAAAAGAGATGGTACCAGGGGTATATCACTTAGAAAACAGAAATACGAGTATCAACAATAGTACCTTGTAAACCAATCCATATCCACCACTGCCAACTTTGTGATCCTCGGAGAAACTATTTGTTATCTCTTCTAACTTTTTGTATGTAAGATCTATTGGCACCATACTTGTATGCTGTAACTTCCTATCCATGTTATTGATATATATCTCTTATTGAACAGATCTCTTCAACCTATAACTGACAAATCCATTGGTGTACATAAGAATGTCTATAAACATACCTAATGCAAGCAATTCTGCCTTAAAAAATGATCTGATAATAGATAGCTTTGTTAACACAGTTTGAACTATATAAATCTCATAGGATGGATCTACTATTGTACCCTCCATAATAACCAAGAAAAAAGGAGAATTAGGAAGAGGAAACCCAAAGAAACATGTTTGTGGACTTATGCTCTCACATGATGAGCAGCCCACAAGAAGAGGGGTAAAAAATTAGAGAAGAAATGGAGAGGCAAATGGAAAGCAAAAGACATAGTTAGGAATATGCTTCATTGGCACAAAGGTAGAGATTTGCAGTTCAACAGACTAACCTGCAGAGAAGAACTAAAGTAGGTGAAGAGCCGAAGAGTAGGGTGAATTTGCATAGAGAACGATCAGTACTGAGAAAATATTAATAGTTCGATGACCTAACATGGAAGGAGAAAATTTGCAGTTGTATGGTTCCTTTAGATCTCAAGACTGTTTCCATCGCTTTCGCATAGGTCCAATGGATTTGGTGATGGAGCTAGCACTGATTGGTTCCGAAACTTCGTTTAAAGGTTCTGTGGCACGGATAGATGGCTCCCTTCAGCCGGTACATAGAACGTACTCAGACAAAAAGTAGAAGACGATGACTTGTGATGTTGTACGGTACTGTTACATCCGTGGCAAACAAGGAATCCAAATCTCACCACACACTCGAACATCCTCCAAATTCCATGACTAGAGGTTGACACCATCGATCTGGATGATCGATCTAAAGACTACAGACTACAATTGCTTAGCATGCAAGCTAGCAACATGACTACAGACTACAATTGCTTAGCATGCAAGCTAGCAACATGACGACACAATCACTAGATGGTGCAGGAAGTTTAGTTACAAGGATGCACATCATCCTATATCCGTAGATGGTGCAGGAAGTTTAGTTACAAGGAAACTTCCGGCAGGGGCCGCGTTTAGATGCTATGAAAAAAATTTTGCAAAAGAGAATCTTACATGTATGAAGCACTAAATGTAGACGGAAAAAATAATTCATTATATGGATGGAGTGTATGTCGCGAGGCGAATCTAACGAGCCTACTTAATCCAAGATTGCAACAGTAATGCTACAGTAACTGTCCACTAATTGTTAATTAATTACCCTCTAATTACCCGTCATTAGATTTGTCTCGCGATTTGCTGGCTAGATCTGTAATTAGTTTTACCAATAGTTTACATTTACTACTCCTAAATGATAAATTTTCTTTGATGTGACATCTCGAAAACTTTTCACACTCCCATCTAAACGCGGCCAGGGATCAAAAGATTCGTAGGAAGAAGAAGCAAGTATGCACACCAATCAGCAGTGAGTGTCCGCAGAACGTGAAATGTTCTGAAAGTATTGTCGAGTACTCAACTCCACCAGACGTAACTAAGATTGAGTACTCAACTCCACCAGACGTAACTCAGACCAAAACAGCTCAGCTATGACGCCTCCATCCGACCCCTCCATCCATCCACAAATATAACTATAAGGTTAGGTTGAATCTTTTATTATTTTATCCATAAATGTAAGGCTTAGTCCATATTTGAATCCAAGTATATGTGTCATCACTTTAGCGGCAACACAATCACTTAAAATTACTAATACTTGTGAAAAGAGAACAAATATATATATTTATGGAAAGATGGATAAGGGAAATACAAGAAACTGGGTCTCACAACTACAAAAGGTTATATTTAGAGGGAACTGAGCGTAAGGTGGTGGAACCTGCCGATCCGGGTTCGAGTCCTCGACTTAGTGTGGGTGCTCACATTTTCCTAAATTTATTCGAGTATTTAACTATTACTATTCTTTCATCGGTAGGGCACGTGCCCATCAACAGCAAGGCACATATGGTTTTGTCTGATGGAGATGCTTATAGGGGTACGGTTACATACATGCATTCATATGGATAAGTGTGCATGCATGTAAGTGAGCATCTGCGTCGTGGTTCACAAAAAAACGTTATTTTTAGAGATGCCTCCTTTTTTGGAGGCACTGGCTCTTAAACGACTTGTCCTAAAAATTGCCTTTACTTCTAGGATAGTATAAGTAGGGGCAATTTTTATAGACAATCACCTAAACTAAGCAGCCCTAAAAATACTAGAATGTCATGGGAGGAAATTCCTTATTTTACATCAAATTATAACTCAATTCCTTCCTTAGCCCAGAATTTTTTCGCTCCCTAATGTGAGACAGAAATCTAACTTTCATTTCTTATTTGACATTCACATCGCTTCAGTCAGCTAACACCACTGGACGAGGCCTCATTGGCACCTGTTGGGAACCCCCTTTAACACCGGTTCCACAACTGGTGCTAATCTTCCTGTACTAAAAGTACTAACATTTAGCACCGGTTCAAATAACCGGTGTTAAGGGTGCTCAAAAATATGCGCCTGCATGGGATTCAAACTCGAGACCCCTTGCCTCGCACATACCCTCCTTACCATCTCACCTACACAACACATGTGATTGGGTAAGAGATGCTTTTCTTTTGAAGTAACCCGTGAAAGACCCTTTAGCATGGGTTTTTAACACCAACCGGTGCTAATACTAGTATTAGCTAATACTAGCATTAGCACCAGGTCATGTTTTGGCCTGTTCGGATGTCCAAATCCAAAAGTGTTCTCTCTACTAGTGTAAGTTGAGCAAAACTAGCTACCTTTAAACCACCACCAGAAATTATTAAGCTTTTTCTAGTGATAAAACAAATGGATATGAACCATTTGAAGCAAGTCACGGTGGTCATCAAGCGAGGCCTGGGTGAAGCAAAAAATTAAAGAGACATATATGTGTGTCTTTTAAAACACCGCGATTTCATTATTATACTATGAGTAAGAGCTATCCAGAAAGGACAAACCTTTCTGAAAAAGGTGTCTCCCCGTAAAGGGTGACGTTTCTAATTGACACAAATTTAAAGCTACTCCTAATAGTTGCCTAACAGTGATAAATAAGTTGGACTTTTACTTCCTTCTATGTCATGCCTGACTGGAGTCTTTATTTTAACTAAAAGGAGAGATTTTATTATCCCAAGGGCTATGTATCGATGTCAAGCATTATGTCATGCTCGCCCTAGTTTACTCTTAATTTGTTTACATGTGCCTTACTTGCATGTCAAGCATCCGCCCCACTGATCAAACTCTATATATACACATGGCCGGTTCTTCCATATCCAAATTCCATTACCTCCCTTCTTCCTCTGCCTCCTTGTTTTCTCTTACACGTGGCAATCATCTGACGTGAATACCCTACCGACTGGCATACAGAAGGATTCGCCAGTGGTGAGGCTTCTCCTTTTAGCATTTACAAATGGATTCAAATCTCACGCTTTATTTTCATTACTTAGAAATGTTTCATGCATGATTTAGTGCGTAAGTTTCATGATTTTAAGAAATGTTTGCGGATGTAGAGTAGGAAGGGAATTCTGCTGTCACCAAGTTCTCCTTGTATTTCTTATTACATATACCCAGCTCGCTCTTAATATATCTCTTGCAGTACTTAAATGAAATATTAGGTCTAGATCTGGGAAGAAGCACAAATCTTTGTGTTTCTAATAGTAGATGAAGGTTTTCACCTTGTACATCTTTTAATTTGTGTACATGTTCTTTCAAGTCCATCGATCTGTGCTGTTTTTCTTAATACGATTTGTGCAACATTATCCATGTAAAAGAGTGTAAACATAAACAAGAAAATTTTCCTATATTGTGTTGTAGTAAAGGGGATCTAGCAGATTCCTTAAAGTTTGGAGAAGTTGATCCAACCATATGAAGAAGCCAAGTGATGTACCGTTACCATTTCTGTTAGATATTACACATCAATTTTCAGATCAGCGAAAGCTTGGAAGTGGTGGGTATGGAGAAGTTTACAAGGTATGATAACACTTGTAGTTTAATTCATGAAGCAATACCACAGCTAGTAGTGAGTCCACGCGAGTTCATTTGCATGCATGTTTAAATCGTCACTTTCATCATTAGGGTGTACTAGATGATGGGTCAGAGATTGCTGTAAAGAAGCTATATAACATGCCTGGATTTGATGATGAACAATTCAAAAATGAGTTCAATAACCTCACAAGGGTTCATCATCAAAATATTGTACGACTGATTGGGTATTGTGATGAAGTAAGACACGTAATTTTCAAGGAGAACGGAGAAAATCTTCTGGCTAAAATGATATATAAAGTTCTCTGCTTTGAATATATGCAGGGTGGAAGCCTTGAAAAGTTTGTGGCAGGTATGATGATAGTTTTGTTTAGTTTGTTCATATCTATGAATAGCAAGTAAAGAGAAAAGTTATTCATTAGTTTTAAGCATTTGAAGAATGCTGTTTTGTCTACTTTGTTTATATGCAGAAGAACATCGTGGACTTGATTGGCTTACACGCTACAAAATTATTAAGGGAATTTGTGAAGGCCTCGATTACCTTCATGGGGGCTTGAAAGAACCTATTTTCCATCTAGACCTAAAACCTGCCAATATACTTTTAGGGAAGGACATGGTTCCAAAAATTGCAGATTTTGGGCTATCAAGGCTCTTCAATGGAACACGAACCCATACCACAAAAGTTTGCATAGGGACACTGTAAGTAGAATGTCTTTATATGACGTGTTTATTCCTACAATTAATTAAATTGTGTTTTCTTAACATTAATGATCTCACGCATACTTGCAGGAATTACATGCCTCCAGAGTACTTACAGAAACGTCAAATATCAAATAAGTACGATGTTTTCAGCTTAGGTGTCATAATCATAGAGATAATGACAGGACCTATGGGCTTCGCAAAGTATGCTGCATTGTCATCTCCCCAACAATTTGTTGAGCTTGTAAGAATAGAAAATGCTTGTCTAGACAGAGAGCAATTTTCATTTGTACAAATATCATTTTGTATATATTACTTTCTCAATTAATAATGATATCACCTTTATATATCAATTTTGTAGGTACACAACAATTGGATGGAAAGGATAGGGACAACATCAAAGTACGCAGAGCAAGATTGCCAGCAAGTGAAGAGATGCATTGAAATAGCCTTATGCTGCGTGGAGGCTGAGCGAGACAAGAGACCCACTATAAGGCATATTATCCATGAGTTGAAAAAGACGGAAACGAATGGAACAGCATCATCCTGGGACAAGGTATGTCGTGTGAGAATGGAATAGTGTTAAACTCCATTGAGCCTAAGAGAGACAAGAGATCAGTGCTTTACTGTTGGTACATCTTGAATTTATCTTGCATAGAACGTTTGTGCAATTCTTGGCTCATGATCATTTCCTTTCCTTATTATTTTACTACTATTGGTACATTAAATCTACCTTCAATAATTTTCCTATACTCTAAATAAACTACCATGGATGTGAATTGAAAACTCGGTGTAGAAACTTTTGCTCCTAATATAATTGCATCTATATATATACTCAGGCTACGCTTGCAAAGATTGGCCAGTGGGGTGGAGTTGGAGGGGGGCCCCGTGACATTGAGGTAGCACCCCAACGTCTGGAAAGCTTAACGATCCGTAGTGGCGAGGTCATCTATTCACTCGAGTTTTCATACAGTGACCACAGTGGGCAGCAGCACACTGCAGGTCCATGGGGCGGCCATGGGCCTAATAAGGGTAGCTATCATCGTACGGTAAGTCAAGATGTCAACGGCGAGAGAAAAAAAAATACTTTTTGTTTTTTTATTTTTAATCCATATAACCCATTCAAAATTAATCTTCTTTGCTAAATAGTTGATTTGATACTAATGCTATTCATCTCCCTCACAACAAGCAGATTATGCTGGACCCCTCAGAGTATCTGTTGGAAATTTCTGGGACAACTGGTCCATTTGACAGAGCTCCAGCTGGTGTCATAACGTCACTTTCTTTTGTCACTAGTGCCGGTAGCTATGGACCCTTCGGACAAGTGAGAGGAACATCATTCCAGGTTCCGGTGCAGAGCAATGGCAGCATTGTTGGTTTCTTTGCGAGTGCAGGGTGGTATGTGGATTCGTTTGGCATATATGTGAACCCTAAACAGGAATCAACGAAAGAAGGGGAGGTGTGTTCGATGAATGTTATTGTTTGATAATATTCACTAACTTTCTTTCTTATTTATGTTATTTAATTAGCTTATGATTTTGATATACTTATCTTGCGTTCGGTTTTAGACTGTGCTCGCCAAAATTGGGCCGTGGGGTGGAGAGGGAGGGAACACTTGGGACATTAAGGTGGCACCACACCACCTGGATAGCGTGAAAATATGTAGTGGCATGGTCGTCGATTCAATTGAGTTTTCATACCATGGACATGGTGAGCAGATGCACACTGTAGGTCCATGGGGCAGTGCCGGTGGGAGCTCTTGTACGGTGAGTACATATATAATTCTCTACACTTGAACGTGCTCCACTGCCTCTCTATCAGTGTCAGCCAAATAATATCTTTTTAAATAAGAGAAGACCTACCTGACGTGAAATATATGACATTTATAGCACAAGCATATATTTAAAAGCGGAAGGTCATGGAGTATCATATTTGGGAATAATACTATATGCAGGATATATATACTGCTGAAAAAGTATATATAACCCCCCCAAGTATGGACACTGGTACACATGACCACCCCCCCCCCCCCCCCACCCCACCTCCAAAACCGGGTGCCATGCACATTAAACTATCTAAAACCGGACAATTAACCCCCTGAGGCGGTATTAGGGGCCAGTTTTGCTTACGTGTACCTGGTTTTGAGCTCCGCTGGCACTAGTGGCCACGGTGGCGCTCAGACCCAAGCAGTTGGCGGGAACGGAGGGATATTTCCCTCCAGAACTGCCGGCCCCTCACCTATTGGCGCCAAATCTCGGCGGGGAGAAGAGGAGACTGCTTAATTATTGTTGGTGGTCAAGATTCTCCTTTTATTCATCCGTTCCCCAACAGGATTTGTCCGTTCCTGATAGAACTCATCCGCTCCTGTCACAAACTCATCCGTTCCTGCTGAGACTCGTCCGTTCGTGCCCAGGAACTTGTCCGTTCCTGTCAAGCCCCCACCCACGCGCTCGGCCATGGCAGAATCGAGCTCGCGGGCGGCGTCTTCAAGTGCTCGAGGAGGCCGCAGTTTGGAGGGGATGGAGACTGTTTGGAGACTGAAGAAGGAAAATGGCCAGCCAAAGAACCAAGCTTTGTGTGATGTTGGATTGAAATGGGAAAAGAAGGTCAGGAGCTGCAAGATGGAAGAAGTGAAGCTGGCAAAAATTAATTCAGCGAGTGCATGGATGCTAGGTGGTGTGATGTTTGGCAAAGCTTAGTGTTGGACTGTTAAGCAAGTCACTTATTTTGTGTGATGTTGGTCAGTTAAGCATGTCAATTAGTTTGTCTAGTGTTGGACAGTTAAGCAAGTCCATAATGTACTGAATTTTGATCAATGGGAAATGGAAATGTCTTCAATTATATGTGCCCGAAAATTGCAAATGCATAACTGACTTGTAGCACAAATGTTAACCATGACAAAGTGCATATTCACATAAATAGGTGGCAACCATTACAAGCATGCTATTTACAAAAGTGTTCACTGCATGGATAATAAGAGACACATAAGTTCTCTAGGTGGCAACCATTACAAGCATCATATTTACATAAGTGTTCGCTGGATTGATCAAAAGAGACCACAAAAGTATTGTCGCCACTACACCATAAGAGACCACAAAAGTGTTTCCTCGCACTACAAAAGTTGTGGCTGCCAAGTCATGAATAAGTTCAGTAGTTGTTCCCAAATAGCATGTACTGCAGCCTGTTAGTCCCTGTAGAACTTTGGCCTCCCATCTGGCTGCTGCTGCCCTGTGCTTGAGAACCATGTATGTCAAGTCTTGTTTGGGCTTGACTCTGTTGTGTACCCACGGGACACTACAAAGAAATGAACAAGTTAAAGATGATGTTACCTGTGCAATACAAGTTGAAATGGCTTAAATTTTACCATGGGTTCCCTTTGCTTCCTCTTTCTTGTTGGAGCGGCAGATGTAGAAGCTTGCATTCGCTTCTTTTGCCTTGCAGCCACTGGCAGACCTACCAATAGGGCGAGGTAGGGCGGCCGCCCTACCTAACCTTGGCAGAGAAGACCCTTTACCCTCCTATTTTTCTTCCAAGAATCGAAGATCCCGGCGGCGTTCTCTACGGCGTCCTCGTTCTGCAGCTCCGCCGCTCCGAGGAAGAAGAAGCAGGTGCATACGCTTAGATAATAGATGAGATAACAGATGGCCCAGCCCAATGACTCGATGAGATGGCCCAATGGCCCACAGCTTAGGCTCAACTGATCCCCAATTCTTTAATCCGGCCGGCGTCTCCGATGCCCCCCGTGCGCGTCCTGTTCTTGCACCGTAGCAAATGAACAGGAACCTATTCAGGCTTTTTACTGAAGGTTCATGTTAGTTTTTGATCCAAGAATTCGAGTACTGGTTGAGAGATTTCATCTTCACACTATAGACGATGCTCAGAGAGATTACATTTGTCAAAGGGACCAACGAATGTTGTTCAGAGGTCATAAATTTCCTCACGAGTCAAATGATGGTATTTTAGAATTGCAAGTTATTTTCCTTTTGTGACCTTGCTGTATATTAGTCTATATGGTGCAAAAATTGTTTTATTCATCACATGCACGGGATGTACCATCTTGATTTTATCTCCACAATTCAATTGCCTTTCCTTTCCTTTCTAAATATGGAGTGTCTATGCGGTTTGATAGTAAAATATGTGTGTTCCACTGTACGCCCTACCTAGAATTTTTTTCTGGGTCCGCCACTGCTTGCAGCATCTCTCTTTATGTAAGCATTCTTCTTCTTTCCAGCTTCTGGATTTCTGGGACACTTCCTAGCATTGTGTGTATCTTTCTTGCATAATCTACACCTCATCTTTATGCCAACTTTGCTTAGTTTTGTTCCCTTTGGAGCTTCTCCTACCTCCCTTGTCCTTTCTGTCTTCGGCCTCCCTGGCATTTTCACATAAGCAGGAGGAAGTGGCCTTGGCATGTTAGAAGTGGGCCAATTGTTTGGACCTTGGACTGGTTGCAAGCAATACTGATATGTTTTCTTAAACTCTGAAATTGAGAAACATGGTGCTATGTACTCATCCAGCTGCCTTGATGCCCTGTAGATTGCACTTATAGCATGACAACACGGCAAGCCTGACAATTGCCAATACCTGCAAGTACATGTTCTCTGTTCCAGACTAACTGTGTACCTCCTGTCATCTCTTTCCTGCACCTCAAAGCCATCTTGCCCATTCCACAACACACAACAACTGCCAGACCGCAAAATGTTGACCTTAAGCTTTTTGAACATATTTGGACATATTTCACCTTGCCATTTGTCAGCCTTTTCCCTATTTTCTTGAATTCTCATCATTATCTTGCGCCTAATAGCCTCATGCATAGAGATCACCGGATAAAATCTGGCATCAATGATAGAGTTATTGAAACTTTCACACATATTGTTATCAACTGAGTCACAATTTGAACCAAGTTTGAAGTAAGCTCTGCTCTGGTGATGTGTTCATCATGTCCCTTGCACCTTGAGTAGTGTCTGCAGCCAATCGAGCTCTATTGTAGTTGAAGAGTGTCCTGCATGGTGACTTTGCCACCCTCCACCATTTCTTTTGTAGCTTCTTATCTGTATATTTCTTTCTCCAGTTTGCATATATGTGTCTTGCACACATTCTATGCTCTGCATTTGGAATCAATTCACCCACAGCCTTGAGCAAACCCTACAAAATAGTACAAGTTAGTTAAGAAGAAACCTTTTGTTGGTACAAGACTAAGAATACAAGACACTACCTTCTGTTGGTCAGATATGATTACCCAACCTTCACCCCCATCATTGATGTTGAGGTCCTTTTGCATCAGTCCAATAAACCAGTACCATGAGTCATAATCTTCCTTCCCAACAGCAGCCCAGGCAATAGGGTACATTTGATTATTGGCATCCCTTCCAATGGCACATAGCAACTGACCATTAGTTGCTCCCTTGAACCAACAACCATCAAGGCCAATGACTCTCCTACAGCCAGCAAGAAATCCCTTTTTGCATGCATCAAAGCATACAAAGAACCTCTCATATACATGTTGGTCCTTTATTTCTGGATTTAAACATACAACCACAGTACTTCCAGGGTTACTCCTAAGCAACTCCATTTGATAGTCATACACTTTTGAGTACTCCCCTTTCATAGAATCCAGTGCTGCCTTAAGTACCAATGCCTTGGCTCTCTTACATTTTGCTATTGACACATCAGCTAACATGTCTTTCAACACTCCTTTCTTGATGAGCTCTACTTTCCAAGTGGGATTGTCTTTGATTTCATTGAAATACCTCTTAGCAATGAGTGGAGATGTTACCAGCTTGTTGTCCCTCCTAGGTGGACAGCAATGGTCATCTACAAAAGTCACAACCTTAAACCATTCAGACCTACTTCTTTTGGATCCATAAATTAGCCATTTGCATCCAGGCCAAGAGCAAATTGCTCTAACCCTGTCCTTCTCATCCTTTGGAAATAGAATATGTCTATGTGTTGTTATTCCATACTTGATCAAAGCCTTTTTGAACTGCCTGCTGCATCTGAATGCCATTCCAAGGGAGAACACTGGAACTATAGCTTTACTGTCATATCTGTTCTCTGTGCTCTTCCACCTCTTAGTTTCCCCATCACTGTCATCTCCATATGAGTACTCATCGCTAGAGTCCACAAAAGGTTCTGGTTGTTCTCCTTCATCCTCCAACATGCAACCTTCAGCAAACAAAGCTTCTTGACTGAATTTACCAAGCTGACTACCATTAAACCCAAGCTTCTTTCCCTTGATGTTCCTCTTCAGTTCCTTAGCAAAATTTCTCATCTCTTGAGCTTCTTCATCCTCCTCAGAGCTGTCCTCTTCAATAGGCTGCAGGTACTCGTCATCTGAGCTGTCTGAATCTCTGCCTTCTTCTTCATCTGAAATAGCAGGACCTTTGCCTTTTACCTCTTCCCTGATTTGTGAACTCTGTTCATGCTCTGCTTCAGCCTCTGCCCACTGATCTGCTTTGTCTTCTCCTGCATTACTCACCACACAAACACCCTCCACATATACATCTGCTACTCCACCATCAATCACATGATCAGCCATGACTTGACATGATTTATCATCAACCAACAGGATTAGACCACTCCCAGGCCTCAACCAATGCATACGCATGACATCAGTAGCTACCACATGATCTGCAAGGTGCCCTTTTACCTCTGGTAAAGAAATCTTGTCAATCTCAATATTGGACATCCCAATAAGGCCCCCGACATACTGTATTCGCCCACCAGAACTGTCGAAAGACCCACCAAAGTGAAATCTAACTGAAATATAATCCAACGCATCCATCCTAGCAACATAAAGAAATAGTGATCAATTTCTCAGAACAAAATCATTTTTATTTCTTTAACAAATTTTACACAGTCGACCAAAATACAACTTCTTTATCCACTACATGTCGTTATCCATCTACCATGAATGAATCCATATAAGCTCATACAGCCGAAATAAAACTTCACTTGGCAAGAAACAAAACCCCAAATCCCCGAGACCCTAGGTCCAATCGCCATTCAGATTGGGGCAAAAACCAAGGCAATCCAGTAGAGCAGACGAACCTGGTCAGCCTGCTGCTGTCCCCTTAGCCAACCTTGCTCTCGATCATGGAGTCGCTGTCCGGTTCGCCGGCAGGGACGGGAGGGCGTCGCAGAGAGAACGAGAACGAGGGCGAGCCAGAGAGGAAATGGAAGAGGAGACTGGGGGCCGGAAGTTGGACAGGCTGGGAACGAGAGGGATATGGGCCAGGATACTCGAAATACATGGGCCTGAGTGCCACCGTGGCCACCAGTGCCAGCGTGGACCTTCAGGAGCTCAAAACCGGGTACACGTAAGCAAAACTGGCCCCTAATACCGCCTCAGGGGGTTAATTGTCCGGTTTTAGATAGTTTAATGTGCATGGCACCCGGTTTTGGAGGTGGGGGGGTCATGTGTAACAGTGTCCATACTTGGGGGGGTTATATATACTTTTTCCTATATACTGCTGACTCATTCTTCTTTCTCTGCAGATTGAGCTTGGCCCTTCGGAGTTCCTGACGGGGGCCTATGGAACGACAGGTTCATTTACAGACGAACCAGCTGATGTTGTTACATCACTCACTCTGGTCACCAATGCACGGAGCTATGGACCTTTTGGACAAGGAGGAGGAATACCTTTCCAGGTGCCCATGCAGAGTAACAACAGCATCGTTGGCTTCTTCGGGCGTGCAGGCTCATACCTTCATGCAATTGGTGTCTACGTGAATCCTGAACAGAAAGCAATGGAACAAGAGGTGCACGTTACTAAACTCACTAAGAGAAATAAAATAATGTGTCTTCAAATGCATAAAGGGACGGCATACTTTAATTTTCACATAATTTTATCGATGTTCATCTATGTACCTTGATCTTTTTAGATAATGGAAAAATTTCCGGCTTCAAACCCCTAAAGAGAGGCATTAAACCGCAATTGTTACATGCACTTCAAGTTTAACACACACTACGTTTAACATTATTGACCAATTCGTAAAAAGAAAGGCCATCCATGGGATGCAAATGCATAGTCCTAGACTCCAGAACTTGACATGCCTCAACTAGATGATCCCTCTGGTTATCTATCAGTGCACTGCAATAGAGCCAAGAACACCGTAGCCAATGTGTCCCCCTGAAAAGAACCTGCAACAAAGTTTTTGGTCTACAATTGTCAGAATCATTTCTTGTGAGCCAAATTGCCCAATAAATAGTTGCACATCCTATCAATAACAATAAATTATGCTTCTGTCCCCTTTTCTTAGACCAACCATTAAAAAGATGATCTATGTTTATAGGTGGAGGTATATCAAATAAAATGTGAATTGCACGCCAAAGAAATTTTGCATAATGACACTCAAAAAATAGGTGATGAATAGTTTCTAGCTTGCTACAGAAGCAACAAGCTTTACTTCCTTTCCAATTCCTTCTAGATAAGTTGTCTTTTGTCAGGATCATTCCTCTTTTAAGATACCACATAAAAAATTTTATTTTGAGAGGACTCTTCATATGTCAATTTTCTTGCGTAGCTTTGATACCGTTATTAACCATGTGCCTATACATTGAATTAACTGTGAAAATCTCATTCTTCTGTAAGTTCCAAAGAAATAAATCCCTACCCTCATTTAAATTAATATGTACAAGTCGTGCAACCAGGCTATACCACTCGGTTAACTTGTCCTTGCCTAGAGCTCTTCGGAAGGACATATTGAGTAGGCTTAAACTGAGCACCTCTGCCATAGTTGCATATTTTTTTTGTACTATATTAAACAAGTTAGGATATTGTACTTTTAGCTTCTGAGCGCCTAACCATTTATCTTCTCCAAATCTAATTTGGTTACCACTAACTTGCTTGAACCGTCCTAGATTTAGGAATTAGTTTTTTACTCCCATTAAGCTAGACCAAAAAATGTGAATCCCCTGCTCTTTTGCTTGCCTGGTTAAAGTTCTATTTTTTAGATATTTGTTTCTAAACAACTCTTGCCATAACCCTTCTTCATTACCTAACTTAAACAACCACTTGCTTAAAAGACATTTATTTTGCATGTCTGGATCTTGTATCCTTATACCCCCTATTCTTTTGGTTGGCGTAGGATATTCCATCTAACCAGTCTATTTTCTTTTTTTGTTGATCATTCTGCCAAAAGAACCTTAACCTATAGTATTCAATTTTTTTTGAGAACTTCCCTGGGACCTAAAACAAAGAGAGCATGAACATAGATAGGCCAGAGAGAATTGAGTTTAGTAAGACTAGATGACCCCCTACTGAGAAAGTTTTTCTTTCCATCCGCTTAGCTGTAGTATTTTAGCTACACTGGCTTCGAGTAAAAAATCTGCACTACATAGGACTAACTGCTACTCTCTCTGTTTCAAAATGTAGGTTGTTTTGATATTTTTAAATTTTATATATTGCTATCCACCTAGATATATATTTATATCTAGATGCATAGAAATATATATAAACCTGTAAAAGCTACAACCACATACATTTGAAACGCATGAAATAGTGCATTTTATTTCAAGTTAAATACACAATTAGTACACAAACTTGGTTGAGAGGTGCATTTAGATACACCATCTCTCTAATTGCTCATTTGGATACAATAACTGGCCAGGTGGGTGCAAATAGGTACATTATCTATCCAAATACTCATTTGGATACAATAACTTGGCAGACAGGTGTAAATAGGTACATTATTTTTCTAAATTCTTATTTGGGTGCAGTAATTTTGCACCTAGGTGTGTGCTTGCTCATGAACGTGCAAAGCGGACAAACTTTTGACATGCTAGTAGCTGATCTAGCACACAATATGTGTGAGGTTATGTGGTGCTGAGAATATATTGCAAGTAGGCCTTTTAATAGTTGATTTCCTCAATCATGTGTACTTTGGCACTAAAGAGAGACTTTCAACATCGGGTGTGGAGTGCACAAGCGTATATTTTGACAGCTGTTCCATTATATGAAGAGAAGCAATTTAGAAATTTTTGTGACTTCTAGGAATTTTATAATCTAGGAAAAAAGATGATGTATCTAAATGCACCCACCTGCCAAGTTATTGTGCCCAAATGATCAATTAGAAAGATTATGCATCTAAGCGCACCCATCTGCCAAGTTATTGTATCCAAACGAGCAATTTGAGAGATAATGCACCTAAATGCACCCACTCGCCAAGTTCATATACTAATCATGCATTTAACTCTTTTATTTCTCTCATTTCGTCAAACCCACTCACTTCATTTTTGTGCTTGGCTGGTTCGCACTCTGATAGGCCGGGCTGACCAGGATTGGGCCATGGGGCGGAACTGGAGGCACGGCCCATCACATGGACGACAAACCAGAACCGCACCTACTGGAGAGCATTACAATTCATTGCGGCACTGTCATCGATTCCATTACATTCTCATACAGTGACCATAGCGGCAGTCAGCACACTATAGGTCCCTGGGGCGGTCCTGGAGGGAATGCTTATCTGGTAAGCAGTTCGTGTATTCCAAACCACAAAGTTTCACTTTGAAAAACAAAAACAAGGATAAACTAGTTTCTTATGTTAATCCTAGATCTCTACTAGCTAGCTTCAATGTGGTTTAGATCTTACTTCTGTTTCTTTCATAACCGTTCCATTGGTAACCTGATAGAACTATTATTCAAAAAGACATGCACTATAAAAAGCTGTTGTGAAACACATATCATGCACTAGAACTTTTCTGAAACTGTAAGCAGTTCTAATGCCTGTACACATATCTTGCACTAGAACTTAGCAGTAACTGTAAGGAGTTTTTAAGGCCTGTGTTCTTCAAAGAACAAAAGGTTGATTTGGTGATTTTCCTTACTTCCAATCGTTCTCGAGCAACACAGTTGCTAAAAAAGGTCATGGTACAGCTGCATGCTATTTTCATGTGAGCGTTGATTAGAGGAAGGTCAATTAAATTCCTGTTGTTCCTTTGTATACCTGCAAAATCAGCTTAGCTTGATCTAACCATTACTCTGTTCATGCAGATTCAGCTCAAGCCGTTAGAGTTTGTGCAGGGAATTTCTGGAACCTTTGGTCCTTTCGGCACATCAGCCAATGTCATCACGTCCCTTGCGCTCGCCACGAGCCAAAGCCGTGGCTATGGACCGTTCGGACAGGGAGGAGGAACTCCCTTCAACCTCCCGGTGGGGAGCGATGGCTGCATCGTCGGCTTTTTCGGGCGCGCAGGGTCGTATCTTGAGGCGATTGGGGCATATGTGCAGACCTATTGATCATATTATATCTTGTTTTGTACTCCCACTACTAGAAAACGCAGCATTCGTCGATGGCCGTTAGTACTGGTTGTTTAGTACCGGCCAGGCAGTACGATGGGGTTCCTGACCGGTACTGAAAGC
This sequence comes from Urochloa ruziziensis, assembly GCA_015476505.1. Taxonomy (NCBI): domain Eukaryota; kingdom Viridiplantae; phylum Streptophyta; class Magnoliopsida; order Poales; family Poaceae; genus Urochloa; species Urochloa ruziziensis. The sequence continues at coordinate 14,484,124 of CM027123.1, forward strand.
CATCTCTCTAGTCGTGTCCTGATGCTGTTATTTTGTGATCCTTCACAAATCATTTATTTCCTATTTTCTGTTTTTCTTCTCCTGGTTTAAGTGTATCTGTCACATATCATTTGCCAATTGGTGTGAAATTGGAGTGGGTTTTGTCTAAATACTGAGAATTGGCTGGTGATTATCTCATACAAATTCCGTGATTTGTTTTGGGCGGCAAGAAGTGTTTAGCGTTCTGCCTTGTTTGTATTTGATTGATTTCTCGCAAAGCATTACAACTTTCTCTTCGTCCTGAACGATTGTCAGGTGAGCATGAAACTTATTGCGCGGGGTATCTAATCCACTCAGTAGCCCATTGGTAGTATAATTTCCTTTCTTTGTACAATTGTTTTTTAGAAACGCTTTCATTCTTTCTTTATACCAAGGAAAAAGTCATATTTATCTCTCTGGACAACGGACAGAGTTTGTGTTCTCCCCCTAGATTCGAAAATTGTTCAAACTGACTACCTGGACTCCAAAACCAGAAAACAGATCTTCCTCACCCGAAACCAGTCCGGTTTTGTTCTATGTGGTGCCATGTTAGCCTTGAGGGAGGTAAATTGGACTCTTTGTGATAGTTCGAGGAGTCAAATAGACTTTATTCAAAAAAAAATTTAATATTTATACAATTTTCTAAGTTTAAATCTGATTTTAGAATTTTTAATTGTATAAATTTTCTCAGAGAAAAACTATAAATATTATTTTACCCCTCGAATTATCTTGCATAGTCCAATTTACATCCCTCGATGCTGACTTGGTGCCATGTAGGATAGTTGACGTGGCGTCACATAGGATAAAACCGGATTGGTTTTGTGTGAGGGAGATCTAGTGTCTTATTTTGGAAGTCCAGGGAGTCGATTTGGATGGTTTTCGAGTTCACGGAGAAAAACGCAAACTCGGTTGTGGTCAGGGAGGTAAATAGGGATTTTCATAAATAATAAATAAAGTTAGAGGCTTTATGGGCTTTGGGCCGCACGTGGTGGACATCTAAATGGGCTGGTTGTGCATGCATGCGATTCGTGCAAGTAGTAATACTCGTTCGATTCAAACTCCAAACCCTAGTCGCCGGGCCTTCTGCCCAGCCCGCCGCCGTTGCTGGACTTGTGCTGGAGCTCCACCACCGGAGCCGGAGAAGAATGTGGCGGCCGACGAACTTTTTGTAAAGAACTTTTGTTGATTTTTTAAAAAATGTTGAAAAGAATTTTTCATTTTTTGAAAAAAAATTAGTGCGAACATTTTGAAAAATATTGGTCAACATTTTTATGGAAAAATGTTAAGGTTGAACATTTTTGAAAAATGTTGGTCAATATTTTTTTTTAAAAAATGTCGAGGTTCAATATTTTTAAAAAACTGTTGAGGTTAAACATTTTTGAAAAACGTTGGCCAACATTTTCCGATGAAATGTTGAATGAGCTAATTGAGCCGGGCCTTGATGGGCTTTTATAGATGAATTGCTTAACCATCTTACAGAAGATATATAGAAGCCTCCGGGGGTCACCAGTACCTTCTTGAGCCCGTTGGGGTCCGTTGCTGTAACTAATCTTCTATGACAATAGGTATGGGCCATTTGTGCAAGCAGAGGAACGCATCAAAGCGATCGGCGTCCATATCCGCACTTTGTAACCACACCTTGTTCAGTGTTGCTTCTCCCTAGTCTATACTATAAAGGATAACGAAATTTTAATGGTCAAGCAAATCTTACATCTTACACCTCAATCGGACCCACAAGGGAGCAGACCACCGTATCTTTTTTACTCCCCTCCATGATAGATCAGAGTCCATCCTTCCAAAAAAAAATATACCATGACTCATTTTTTTCAATGTGTATACGAAGACTCCATGCAATACCTTTTCTCATCCAATGCCGTGAGCTCCCTAGCCTCATTGGCCTTTCATGCTAGAACAAGGACTACATCCATAGGCGCCGAGTCCGATCTGTGGCCCGAACAAGTCCCTTGTGGGCACGACTGCCTCGGGCTCCTGTACACACGTAGCCAATTGCGTTCCACAACAACAAAATACGTGTACAACAAAATCTACTAGAGTTCCAGTTCAACCATGCTTTAGTGTTTTATATTCTGAACTAACCAATTATAAAATTACCAAAATATTATGATATTATATGTTAGATTAATGTAATTTGAAAATGTAATTCTATATATAATTTCTTTTCAAAACACGTGCCACACTTCGGTTAGTATAGTAAAAAAGAGAAAGTAAAATAGATGGCAATAATCTGGTATGCATCTTTCTGAATACTGAACAGTGGTTTCAGAGGTCTGTCTGATACATTTGGTGTTCCAGTTTTCTCATTATGCTTCTGATTTTCTGAACATTCATTAATTTGTACCTTCAAACTATGCCTCACAAAAAATGAGGTAAAACATTAATTCCACTACAACTCCCATCATCCTCTTTACATAGACGTTTGAGTTATTATTTTTTTGGAATTTCTAAATAATAAACAGGCCATACCCATATTCCAACACCCTTTACTGTTAGGAGAGATAAAGAGAAAAAAAAATAGCTGCCCTTGGATAAGCAGCTTCCAAAGTTCGACTGAGACAATTGAAACGAAAAGCAGTTGCGAACTGCTGGCTGAAAATTCAAGGCGCACAGGACCTGCTTGCATTCATCATGCATTTCTCTTTCGGCAGGAGTTTCCGGTGACGCTCAGGATGTGCCCCGCCAGATGTGCGCGGACAGGGAGTCCAAGGTTTTCAATTTCGGTTTTAAAAATTTTTCGGTCCTCTTCGGAAAAAACCAAAATTCCCGGAATTTCGGTAATTTTAAAAAATTTTCGGCCAAATTTTGGCTGAAATTTAAATTTTTTGAATACTTCTGTGGTTATTAAAGTTCGTAGTCGAATATCAATCACAACTTTTCTTCGTAGTGCAATGGTTTGGCGTCTATTGACGATTCCAGTCAACCTGGGTTCGAAACCCAAAAGTGGCTGTTTGTTTTATTTTGGAAAAAAATGGGAAAAACACCACAGCATGATGCGGGAGTCGAAAATAACACCTCATGGCTTCTAAGGATGGCGACGGACCACTGAGCTACAACAAGTTTGGTGACATTTGGCGCTTGTTTTACTTATATTAGCAATACTAATTTAAATTCTTTCAAAAAAATTTGACCGAAATAATTTTTTTTCCATTCACCACTGAAAAAACGAAATTCCGGAAATATCGGCGAAATTCTGCCGAAATTGTGAACCTCCAGGGACTGGAAAAAGTGGTGAAGGGATTCGCCCCCGGCGGAAGGAGCGCAGCGTTGGCGGCGGCCTTGACGCGGGCCACGGTGGTCTCCGCCTCTCCTGGAAGGAGAAGGTGCGCGCCACCAGCACCTTCTAGTTGGCGGCGGCGGTGTTTGGGCCGAAGGCCTCGGACTCCGGCAGCTCCAGGCCCATGCGGACTGAGCGCGGCTGTCATCGTCATGCGCGCCACGGCGTTGGGGAAGTCCGTGCCGGCGGTGCGGTACAAGAGCAGCTTCTGGTTGTAGTAGAAGGTGATGTAGGGGAGGTCGAAAGTGGTGAGGGTGCTGCGGTTCACGGCGGGTGCCACGGTGCAGAGTGCCGGTCAGCGGTCATGGTGAGCATCGCCTCATCGGCGCTGCTGCTGCTGCCGTGCTCCATGGCCATTGCTGCGCCCTACTAGGTGATCAAGTGGATGGAGAACAAGTTAAGCCAATGTGAGCAACATTGAGCAAAGAAATTTTGGACTATGGAGTGGAGCCAGGTGCGTGATATAGCCAAGTTAAGGGTGGGGAGCACTAATTTACGGTCGCCGGTAACAACCTCCCTTTTGGGATTCAAAAGCTGAAAAAAATCGGAGCCTACCGAATTGGACGAAATTCAGAAATTTCGGGCCGGCATTCGATTGAGTTTTGAAAAAAAAATTGACTGAAACATAACTAAATTTTGACATACATCACATTTATTTTATCCTTGCGACTCACAAAGATTATTGCAATATCCAGCAAACCAAATTGAAGCATAAGACAAGGCTAGCACTTGCAACTAAATCAACGAATGAATGAAGGAAAAAAATCAAACAAGAAGTATTCAGAAAGCTCCAAAGTCGATCAATACAATACTCTACCGCAACTGAAGTCTTTTGCTTTTCCCCTCGCTCGCATGCTGCCGCCGGCCGTGCTCCTCAGAGCATGGCGGGCGCAACTTCCCTAACACAGATTAAAGCTAACCAACATAGATCAAATTGGTGACGGATTGGAGAGAAGACTATGGAAGGGAACGAGCGGAGATGGTGGTGTCAGAAGTCCGGAACGAGAGGAGAGGAGTAGATTGAGGGAGGTCACATCCGCATCGCGTGCCTAGATGCAGCGCCACCACTGGCGAAGAATAGATGACGACAGAAAAAATGAAATATCTAGGTTGTAGAGTGGGCTTCAAAGTTCTATACTTGGAGGAGGTATTTGTGGGCTTATTTGATTGATGGGCTGATCGAAATTGAAATAGGACCGAATTTTTTTTGGCCGGCTCATTTTTATCTCGGATCCGTGGATGATTTTCGGTGAAATTTGGCCCATTTGGCCCGAGTCCGAGAACCTTGGTTGCCCTTATGATCGTCCGACCATCCTTTTCTAGTGTTTTTCCTGCCGTGTCATTCATTCCCTTTCAGGAATCCACCATGTCACCCAGACCACTGCTGCGCACATCCATGTTTTTTTTAACAAATATCATATTTTTTAAGCTAAATATTGATGCAAAAAATAATCCAAACTTTATGGATAAAAAATTGAAATAAAATAAGAGAAAATGCGTACAAAAGTTTTGGAGCATTTAAGAACAAAGTTTTTAAAACAAAAAAGCGAAAACTCAAAAAAACAACATCGAACAGAAAATTATACAAAAATATTTAATACAAACATTTAATAAAAGATAGGAAAAAAAAACTCAATGCAAGCCTACATCTCCGACGAGAGCTGCCGCCGCAGTACGGATCAGGCCAGCGGAGCGGGAGCTCGCCGCCCCCACTCTATCGTGGGCGATGCTCGGCGCCTCGCGGCTCCCCTATGCCGGGTCGTGGATGTCGCCCTTGATCTGCCGCCAGTTGGATGTCGCAAACTCAGCCGGCCACCGAGGTCGTCCGCGCCCGCCGTAGGAGATCCATGTTGCGATGCTGACACTAGAAGGAAGAAAGAGAAAAGAGAATGAGTGAATGAGAGAGTGTACGGATGAGGATTGGATGGAGTACGTCACCGTCGTCATGCGCCCCGCGAAGTAGACGGAGTATATGTCACCGAGGATCCCGCCGGGACGAACGTGCCGTAGTGGAGGCGGCGGTGGTCGGGGAGGACATGATTGGATAATCCACACGCACTCGGGGAAGATGAAGCGCTTGAGCGTCGCCTCCGTGGCGCGGTCCAAGGCTGAGGCGAAGTCGTTCTCGGGCAGGCCCCTGGCGAGCGTCTCGGGGTCCTTGCCGAACGCGAGGCCGCAGATGTTGTCGAAGGTGAGGCGGAGCAGGAGGTCCTGGAGGTCGACGACGTGCGCCGCCTTGTCGTCCTTATTATTGGCGGCGGCGTCGGCCAGGATGGGCAGCAGCCTGTCATGGATGGAGCGCGACACCCAGCGCGCCATGGCGGTGCGCAGGGTGCGGGTGGTGAACTCGAGCGCGGCCGTCTTGCGCTGCGCCACCCACGTCTCCCCGTCGGAGTTGAAGATGCCGTCGCCGAGCCAGGGATTTGGGATTCGGACCGAAATGTCCGAATTTCACCGAAATTCGCCCATTTCGGTCCGGCCCGAAATAGAACTAAACCAGTCAAAAAAATTCGTTTGGATTCAAATTTCGGCCAAAACCGGTCAAATTTCGGTCAATACCGGTCAATTCCGGTCAAATTTCGGCCAATACCGGTCAATTCCGGTCAAATTTCGGCCAAATTTGAATTGTTTGACTGGTCAACTTAAACGGGAACCGGTCCGAAATTTCCGAAATTTCCGAATTTCGCCCATTTCGGTGCCATCCGAATTTTTTTGATTCTTGAATCCCAAATCCTTGCGCCGAGCAGGTCCCGGAACACACCGTGCCAGAAGGGGCCCTTGGGGTAGTTGTCGAAGCGCGCCTTGAGGACGTGCTCCAGATTGAGCGGGTCGCAGGTCACGGTCACCATCCCGCCGCGGCGCGCCACGCCGGGCACGGCGAAGATGCAGGTCCGGTACGTGCCGCCCGTGCGGCCAAGGTTGCCCGCGATCCACTCGTGCATGTCCCCGGCGTGCTGCAGCAGCCCCGGCAGGCTGCCCAGCACCGGCCACACCCGAGGCCCGCTCAGCCCCCGCGACAGCCGCCAGAACCATGCCATGTACGCGGCCGCCGCCGCCGCCACCACCACTGCCCAAGTTGTCACCACCTCCATTACCGGCCGGCTGTCGCCTATCGACCAGCTGCTAACTAGTGTATTTGTCATACACTTGTCGCCAGCGACAAGCCAGGACGTGAGCACGCAGAACCGAGATAAAGAGATGGATAGTTCAGAGACGAGAGAAAAGTTCTCCAAACTGCAGCTCGCGAGTGTAGATTCAGAAATAAAAGAAAACTCATGTCTTCAGCCTCGGCTTTAAGGACGAGGCACACACACGCTACCTAGCTAGCAGGTCCCCTGACACCCTCAAACCCGTGTTTAGATCCCGTGAAAAGTTTATGACGAAAAGTCACATCAAAGAAAATTTACCATTTAGGAGTAGTAAACGTAGACTACTAATAAAACAAATTACAGATCTAGATTGGAAATCGCGACACGAATCTAATGATGGGTAATTAGAGGGTAATTAATCAATAATCAGCGGATGGTACTGTAGCATTACTGTTGCAACCATGGATTAAGTAGGCTCATTAGATTCGTCTCGCGAAATCCATTCCATCCATGTAATGGGTTACTTTTTTTTGTCTATATTTAATACTCCATGCATGTAAAATTCTCTTGATGTGACATTTTTGTGAAACCATTTCACCGGATCTAAACACGGCCGTAAACACGTAGGGATGGCAATTTTCCCCTGGTGGAGGTGGGATCCCTATGGGGCACCCAACCCGAATGGGGCAGGGACGACGGGGTGGAGGCAGGGATATGTCGCGGGGCTCTGATAGGGACCCAATATTTGCTACCAATAGCTATCTCTTATAGCTACCACGATCTGCCTTGGAAGCTAAAGCCTTGCTTGTTATATTTAAGTTTATTTCCAGAGGATCATAAGGTTGAGAAAGATCATTTGATATGGTGAAGGCTTTATCCATGCAAAACAAGATAGGAGCCTGTATAAAGTTGGAGAGGATTACTTTAACGAACTCATCCAGAGAAGTTTGGTCGAACCAGTAGATGTTTTCTTCCAACTTCAGGCTGGGCTTGCCAGGATTAGACTATGGGGTGGAATTAAAGAGACTAACCGTCAACCCGTACGTTCGCACGGGCTAGTTATAAGTTGTTAAATATCCTAATGTAAGTATGGTTTAAGAGTGTGGCTTTCATGGGTAAATATGCATTACCATATAACATTAAAACCCAATTTGCCGTTCTAATATATTGGAGCCACATTACATACCACTATTCTGTAGAGAATTTGATGCACCTCTTTATCTCAATACTTTTCAGGAACACATGTTTCACAAAATTTGAGGGTTAATTTCAATCATCAGTTTATTAGTGCCATAAAATTCAGAATAATGCATGCCAATATTCTCATTAATGCAGATAGTATTTAATGTGGAAATCTGAATATTATTATTGTCATTTGCACAATATAAATGATATGGATATATGATAAATACACAATCCTATTTTATTAATATTAACAAAGTAAAAGCTTTAAATTTATTAAACAAAAACTCAAGCTGTTCTAATAGATTAAAGTGGCCATCATTTTTTAGAACTCGTCATTGTTAAAGTAGATTGGTCGCATAGTACGTTTTTTCCTTCCTGACCTACCTGGTTGCTTTGAAGATTGTAGTGCTCTGCCCGTAACTAAAACTTTTGCTTAATTTGTTATTAATCCATTGCACCGATGTATAGACGCTGCTTCGCTCAATCGTCATGGCTCCCGGCCACGTGAATAAGGTAGGTTCGCTAATAAATCTCACGGCTCCTGCCCATCATTGCGCTGGATGCCATGGTGTTACGGAAAAATCTGCATATCGTCCTAATAGTCTGGCGGTTTGACCTGAGAATTTCCCAGGACCTATGGTGTTGGACTTCTTGCAGCCGGATGCTGGCTTCATTAATCTAGGTCGTCGGTATTGTTGTGGTGCTTCATAGTAGTATGCTGAATGCTGGTTTAATTATAATGCCAGCCTCAGGTGTCTGCTCAACTCCCTGCTGAACTTTCGACGTGCATCGGTGGGTTGTCAGATGATCTTCAGCCGGACACACCAGCTTCACCTCTATACTGCACATCTTCTTCCATGCATGAATGCATCGATCTTCTCTTCACTTCAAAGGGAGATCAACTTATCATCACTGACTCCTCCGGTCCCTTGCCGCTTGCCTGCCTGTTCTGCACGCTTCACGCTTCAATTACTTGATTGTTCTCCCGCCCATGAGCCAACAATGGCAAATTCTGTGCGAGGGCATGGCGTGGCGTCCCTGCTAGGCGATGATCTCTTCAATGGCCTGGTTTCATTGAGGTCCATTGGAATTGATGGAGTACTCTCCTGATGGATATATATACAGATTGATGCGCCCATGTAGAGATCATTTTTCTTATTGAAATTGACATCGACGGGAAGAAAATTGCTTTCCTTTTTCAAGCCTAATATGTTTATAGAACTTTTTCTTCTTCTAACTGGAAGGCAAATAGAGGTTCATCTTCACCTAAAAATCTCTAGGTCTGAGAATCCGCCCTCCTGTTCAGAAGGAGCAGCCTGAATAAAACTCAACAAATCTGAGGTCTATAAAATCTTATCTTGCCATAGAGATTGTGAGGATTGCAGAGAGCAAAACCCATCTGGGCACTGCAAGAATATTACGAAACAGTAGCAACAGATGTATAAGAAGAGGAAGAAGAAGTATTGCAGACCTGCAGAAAAATCGTTTAGTTACCCACAAATCTTTCCTTGATACGTGTCTCTGGCTGCTGAACGGATTGAGGAGGGGAGCGTGTCGATTCAGCGATGGCAGACAGTAGAACTGAATCTACGGCAATCGTGACTTCGATGCATGTGGTCGCTACTAGAGAATCGAGGAGATAATGATGGCAGCCCGTCTGAAGAAGGCCATGATGAAACTGAAGGCCGAGGGTGTAGTGGGCTGGAGTCTTTGTTGATTCGATATCTGGGATCGTGATTCTTGCTACGCAATCGATCCTTCTGTATGGTGGAGGCGATGGGATTTTTCTTTTTGAGGGCATGGAGGGGATGGAGTTTGACGTGGGTTTTTCCTCTACAAAGAAAAGAATGAGTCCAGGAGGTGGACGTGATGGAGTTTTATGTGGGGAGTTGGAGTAAATCTAGACCATTGATACTGCATCAGATGGCTAATTATTTTTTTATTTTCTCCGATTAATGTGGGTTTTTTAGAGAGTCTATGATTAGTATAGGTACTAGTCGACAACCCGTGCATTCGCACGGGCTGCACATGTATTGTTTGTGGAGATTCGGAAACATCTAACAGAATGCTGATTGTTGAAGTTGATATCATATATTAGATTGAAAAATGCTAGGTTCATATATTTAACAGAACTCAACAGTGAGCACATTGCGCCTTTTTTATGGAAATAACCTAATTACAGTATCCATAAACTTTGCACGGTTTGAAAGCATACTTATACATATCAAAGCTTTTCATGCTGAATGGTAAGGGTAAATCTTTTTAACCGATGTGGATCGACAATATAATAACTCCACTTGACTTGTCTTTCATGATAAAAATGGCCAATGAAACAACATTGGTTCTATGCTAATCGAGGCATAACCGCATAATCTTCTCTTTTCTTTATGAGAATCCAGGAATAACACCCTATAGTGGAGAGCAGAGTGAAAACAAACAAAAAACACCATAGTTTGCAAGCATGAATGGGCACTTCTGATCCAGTGCCTTCTTGACGTGTCATGGATTTCAGTAAAAGATCAGAAACATACATATGTGTCATAAGTATCATCTATTCACCTGTGTTGCTCCTCACTCCTTGCACAGGTGATTCCTCTATGTCAACACACACACTTTCTCGTCACTTCTGGAGGATTACGGCAGGAGTGGCATAGTAAACAGCAGTGTCCAACTTCGGCAATGGCGACAACATGGATTCCGGCTATGCCAGAAGAACCTAGGCCATAGCTCAAGGACATCTTGGCCTAGTGGCAATGGGACATGTAAAAGATCCCAAACAGGATCGAGGACATGCAAAAGGACCATGCAAGGTCCACGTTATGCTGCCATGCACCTGATCAACACCACCTTTCCAAAGCCCACAGATTACAGCTAGTCGATAGTTGACATCTGCTGCAAGATGAGAACGAAACCTCTTATTCGCAACCTCCAGCTTTTCCCATGTAGCAGGGACCAATCTTATTTGCTCGATAGCTTGTTATCGCATCGAGCCGTGGGTATATGCCCTAGAGCGAACATGGCTTGCATGGTGCCATGGTGCCATGCTCCTCAGGCATCTAGAAGCACGCATTTGCTGCCTATTTGAGTTTAAAGCCACCTAGACCTCCATTGCCGTTTGCACGATCTAGCGCCGCCCGTATGATTGGAAGTCTCCAACTATCCCTGATCTCTGATCTGGCTTCTACCGCTGGTTTTGTATGCCTAATTTTCCATATGGACCAATACGTAGCAACTATTTGTATTTCTATTTTGATATCTCGAGGATTTGTTTTGTAAAGAAAAATAAGAAATGTATTTCCTTTCATCTCTCACGGACAATAAGATGAGCATGGGAAAAATAAATCTAGAGAACAGATTTAGCCATCATAAGATATGGTCCCACCTGATGAACGGTCAGGAAATTGAATTACTTTCTATTTTACCATTGGGAAACTTTTGGACTCATGCACGCAACTTCCAGGCAATCATAACGTGTATGGCTAAATAGAAATTGAATCAGTTCTATTTTTTCCACCAAAGGAAAATTGAACGAACCTTACCCCAAAATAAAAGGAAAATTGAACGAACCCACTCCATCGGTTTGAATTCGTCTAGCATTTGGACTGCTTTTATGAAGAGCCGTGCACTACACCTTCCAAATTGTATGCGTGGAATCTATACTATAAGGATCCAACAAAATTGAAACTTTTTTCACCTCAAAAACTCGCCCCTTACCCCTCACGTTGGACCCACCCGTCGGTAAAAACTTCAAACCAACGAACCAAATAGGAGCCAAAATAGCGCGTTAGAAAATAGTTTGGGCGATTTCAGCTTTTTTTTCTCACCTCGCGGAAGAGATACCCGCCTGCGCGTACCCACGGCTGAAAATTAGGCGCTAATAGATAGGCAATCATCGCTTTCCATCTGTGCACACACGGTCTCCTTCTCCTTCCCTTAGCCCCAACCAGGGCATCCGAGCGAGGGCGACACGGCAGCGGCCAGCCCTAGCCTTCCGGCCCCTCCTCCGCTGGCGCAAGGGATGGTCGGCGGCGTCGATGACCTGAGGTGTGCTCCGTTCCACGAGCACGAAGGTGGCGCCCCGAGCACTGGCGCGGGGACATCGGAGGCTTGGCAGCCGGCGCAAGGCTGCGGCGGGTGGCGTGTGCACCAGCGGCGCTCGCGAATCCGGCGCAGGCAAGGCTGCATCCGCCGCGGCATAGCGAGGAAGGCGTCGCGATGGCTGGCGCTTGGCTAGATCGGCGCGGAGCAAGGCCTTGCCGCGGCGGCGGCGGATGGATCCGGGCCCGGCCGGATCTGGGCGGGGCGACATTAGCACAAGGTTGCGGGACCGGCGTCGCACAACGAGTGCACCGGCGGCGGGCGCAGATCCGGGCAGGTACTTCTCTTTTTTCGTTCGCACGGTGGTATTTATTTCCCATTATTCCTTCTTGATTTTTTTCTGTTTGATGGCCAGCAGCGTAGTGGCGTGATGGCCAGCGCGGCCGCCGAGCCGCTACAGGCCACTTGCCAGAGCGAAAAAACCACTTCTATCAGCGACCGCGGAGCCAAGGCTCGCGTTCTGATTCGTTGCATGCAGCTGTGGGTCCCGCCATGCATCCCGTCAGAATCTCCCCTTCGCAATACTTTATTGTACGTGGGTCCCACGGAGTCAACACCAAAACAGCCACAACTCTGCCTGGCCGACGCAACCGTGCCTTACTCACCGAGGCCCAAAACGTTCCTGCCTCACTCCTCTTGGCAGTTCCTTGCTTTTTTGCTTATTCCCCTTCCTCTCATTCGCTCCCTTTCGCTCGTCGAAGCGGCCGCCGCCGTCTCTCTCGTCTCCGACCATCTCTAACGAACACGTCGTCTGTTCCCCGTCTCCCTCAACGCCGGCTATGCTCCACGTTGCCGTCGTGCTCCAGTCACAGATCTGCCATACCTACCACTTGGAGCTCGCTTGAGGAAGAGGTCCTTGGAGCATCAAGATCTGCTTCGTCGAGCGCCCTCCGCCGAGATGTCAGGCCCCCCGCAGACATTTTCCGCCAAGTCGTCGGCAATGTCTGAGGACACTAGTTCGTCCATGTCTCCTCAGGTTTCTTCTAAATCTTTCATTGACTGCTTTTCCGTTTACTTTTAATTATTAATGTCCATAGATCTGATGGAAAAAAATGCGCTGCGTTGTTCTTTCTCATTTCCAACAGCACATCATCAGGTCCCCAATCGTGATGCAGACTACTCCAATTAGGTCGCCTAAAGGAAAACACGATGAACAGTCTGCTTTTCAGATGCTTGTGCAGGTATGTTTTGCATCAACAACACACCCTGGTAGCTTCCCAGAGCTTGCATACTAGCCAGGATTGTAGTTATATAGCGCTTGAAATGTCTCTGTCGGCAAATATTATCGAATGACGAATTTGTGTGCTGCAATTGGACAGAATTACAGTCTATGTCCGCTAGTTGTTGATGCAAAATTTCGAATTACGTTTACATACTAATCAATCTTGATAAGGTCCGTCTTGTTCTCATTATAATGGATGTGTTTGATGACAGGAAAAAAAGGAAACAGTTATTACTTTTAGAAGTTTTGGACTTAATTTCTTAATTTAATTGTAAAAAAGAGTTTTGCATAACATACTGTCCTTATTTGAAATCAATTTGCTATGTTCACATACATGGGTTCGTATCAGTTCTCAAACATCGCTTTGTGGTTGCAGGGTATAGACCAAAATATACACATTCCTCTGCATACAATTCTAATTGAGGTCATGAAGGGCATGCCAGCCAAGGACTCTCCTAGTTTCAGATGTACCAAACTTGGCGATAGTAGTTACGAAGCTGCTATTGATCTCAATGTAACAGGATCTCGGGTAACAGTTGAGCCAAATACTGGTGTTGCTACAGTGCTTGGAGAGATTTCTAGTTCAGAGGAAATGGCATTGCTAAGTGCGGTCAAGCGATCTTTTCATTACTTGGTAACTAAACACTCCGTCGAGGTTACTGACTACAGTAGCAGGATTGTTGAGGGATATGACTCCAAGTGTGTTCTGGGTGATGTGAATTCAGTTGGTTATAATCTTGATAAGGTCATGGGAGATTGGATTAGTGTGATTGATAAAATTGGGATGTTCCATGCCGAGTTGGTAAGGAAATACAAAATTCAAGCGAAACATGTACTGAAGACTGGTGCTGATGGGATATATTCTGATGCAAAGGATTTTGTTCAGTTGCTGTTCTCAAAGTATCATGATAAGCACAACGCCATACAATTGGAATGTAACGGAATATATGGCAAAAGGAATAAGTACATCAGGGATGTCGAATACCAGATCAACAAATACAGGTCGAAGGTAATATAACAAAATCATCTGTTATCTTTTCATTTCCCTGAATACTTGTTGTTAGACCATGTCTTGTACTTATGTTTTGTAACATTTTTTAATTGTTGCAGGGTTACATGCAAGTAATCCATTTCAATGATAAAGATGTCCTAAGGTGTGTTCTCGATTTACTTGCCTTGGGACCACCTGAGTTCAGCAATAAACCAGTTGGCCGTGGTGAGTTCCGTGGTGAGGTGATTATCCAGCTACCTGACATTGGACATGCCCGTTGTGGTGGCAGAACAAGATTCCGTGGTGGGGTTCGCTATAGTGCAGCTGAGGCAGAGCAACATGCTTCATATAAAGCGCTACGGTACATGGAGTCGAACCTAAAGTTGTCCGTTGTTGATATGAATTATCCAGAAAGGGTTGAAGAAGCAGGAAATCATGAATTTATGCTGAAGTTGCTTCGTAGCATTGTCGGACTTGCTCAAAGTGTTCTGGATGTTTGGTCTAACATGAATGAGAGCATTAAGGAAGGAGGTTATATGTATAATGGGAATCGGGTCAGTCCTTTAACAGCTGATGAAGTTGAAGCACTGAAGTTCTGCAAGGATGGGTTCGCCAAGATTGAAGTTGATTGCAACGTTGCATACCAGGATGCCATGAAAAATCTGAAGTGCCTCGAAAAGTATAAGGAAAGTGGTTTGTACTCAGACAACTGATCCGGCTATGGCACCATGCTGCTCCTCTTATGTAATACTTAGCTTTTAAATCTCTAGACTAATTAAGGGAGTGTAATATTCGGTTTGTGTGACTTGAATTGTGTTTGCTTGTGTGATGTTTCGAGAGTTGAACCTGAACAAGTATTGTTGAATTATATTTCCTGGATATTTTGATGCTAGCAAATCTCTGATTTTGATTCATTACAACGTCCTTGTTCTCCCCAGGCGTCAATATGTATTTATTTGAATTTTATTTTTACCAGTTGCAGTTGGGAACCCAAATGCATCCTAATACCTTGTCTGTTTGTTTATGTGCCGCTTGGCTCCTGGTAAGCAAGAAAAAGGACTGTTTGTCATCGAATTTATGATTCATGAGATTGAGTGCAACACAAATTGAGTGCACGATCATAGTTCAACACATCACAGTTGATCATAGTGCAACACAAAATCAACTAGTCATTGTCATTTTACTTACTACAGTTCCATTGAAATAAATTTGCAGACTACCAACAGTTGCACTATGGTCACACACCCGATGTTACTGTTTAATGATTACACCAAAAGTTCACAGAATACATGTTCTCCCGGCTCACACCACAGTCATGATGGCTTCCTTGATTGACTCTGGCAGGTCACCTCTGTTCCCATGAGTACGAAGCAACTGATGTAGAAGATTGCATTTGTGCAGCTGCTGCGATTCCTGGAAATGGGGGAAAAAATTCGGTTCCTTTATTGCTTCCTACCTCATTAGGTTTCCACAACAATAAAATATTTGCAGCTACAAGAATAATTTTCTTCAATAACTCACGTTGGTCAGTATCCTGGTCAGTGTCTTTCCGTCAAAGTACCGAGCATAGAACATCGTGTAGAGCCCAGAATTTGAGCTGCAAATTATTTGTTATTGTAGTAAGCTGCCATCATTATTAACATGAATACTGATGTCTGCAATAATTTATGATCAGGAATTACCTGTCACAATGCGCCCCTTCAATTGCAAGGAATTCTCTCTGCCATTCTTGCATTGATACATTTGGGTAGGGGAAGTAAGTTTCCTTGCAAGTGCTCATAGCTTCGTGGAGTTTGTCAACAATGTCGTCGTGCTTAAGCATTACTGCTTCACTTCCACTTACCATAGTCACTGGATCTATGATGACAATAGTTTTGCGCTCGAAGTTCCATACATACAGTGTCCAGTCGCACTCAACCAAGACAGGAGCTATTACCTGTTTAATTAGGAAACAAACGGGTAAAAATAAGTCTATTCTCAGCTTTCCAAATTTGTTTTTAAGAAATTAGGCATGTCCTCACCATCTTGCACTGAGAAATCTTGTATGATATGTAGTATTCATCAAACATTGGACTTAAAGTGTGATCCTGTCCAAAATCTTTTCCTTGCAGCACAGCATTCTTAAATTCCGAAAATTGTAGGCATCAGAAGATGATTGCGGTAGTTAAATGATCACAGGATTTGTAGCTGGTCGCAATTACTTACCGCAAAGTCATACGGAACGAAGTGTCTACACCTTTCCATGGTGTAAGAAGCATAGAGATCATCATCCATAGTTTGGTACAACCGCACAATGGCATTGATAACCCTTATGTTGAAGTCTATTGCAGATGCAAACATGTGATATATTGCTCCTCCGTCAATACGCAGGTCTGTAGGATGATGATGTATGAACCAGGTCCTGTTTGAAAATAAACCTTGTGACAAGAGCTTCTGAGTGGTACAACAGAAATAACAATTAGAAACCACACAACTTATAACCCCCAGGTACGAACCTTGCTTTATCTTCATCGGACAAATTGTTTAAAGCTTCGTACAATTTCTATCTAAATGTGTACTAGGTTTTTCTATGTGTTGCTATCTCTACCGTCAAGAGTTTTGCACCCTAGGTTCCAATCCTAGCAACTACACATGGCAATTCTGGAAAAGGTAAATACGGAATGTAGTGCAAAGATAAAGTGAGGAATGTAAAAACAAACTCCCGACATGGTGATGTATCTCGAGGTATCGGAAAGCCGTGGCTTTCCACTAGTCCTCGTTGTTGGAGCCCCTCTCAAAGGGAATGCCCACGCAAGGGCATGAACTCCCCGGTCGAGTCACTCCGTAGGATAGCCTACGGGACTTGCCCACTCGCAAGTGGGTCTCCGCTTGGCCTCTCCCGGATGCTCCTCGCCGCCTCCACTTGGTTGAGCTTCGGCAAATCCCCTAGGGCCTCACCTTCCTACCACAAGCACCAGCGGCCACTCCACAAACTCCGTTGGATGGTCTCGCAAGACTTACAAGCCCCGATACTTACAACTCTTGGTGCGCGCAAGCTCCGATACAAAGAGGTATGCAAACCCCGCCTAAACTCTAGGCTAACACATAAAGCAATGTGCTACAAGGTCTAAACTTAAGTCCAACTGAGCTCCGCTCGCGTCGCCTCCCAAGGGCGACCGAGCGGACCGCCGCCGCCGCCACCGCCAGCCCCTCCGCTCCCTTCCCCCACCTTGCCGCCGCTAGAGCGCCCCGCTAGAAGCCTGTGCGGGCGCGAGGACGGCGGCGGCGGGGCCTCTTTTGTTGAGTCTCCTCCCTCACGGAGCCCTTCTCTCCCCGTTCTGGAGGCGACCATGGCCGGTGTGTGCTCCGGCAGCTTGATGGCCCTGCCGGCCGACGGCGGCCAGATCCACTCCTTGCACTGCCGGATCTAGCGCCCCCACCTTCCCTTCTCTCCCCGGCACTTGGTGCTACAGTGTCGGCCATGGCTGTTGCTGGCGTCGAGCGCGGCAGATCCGGGCCCCCCTAGGCCAGTCCCGGCCTGTCCCCTGTCGGATCTGCTGTCCCCAAGCTTCAACCTGGCACAGGGCGACGGCGGCGTCACAGCCAAGCTGGAGCCCTACGGCTCACAGGCGGGCCTGGTGCCTTGCTGCTCGCGCGAGCCATCGAGGGCTCAAGCAGCAAGGTGCCGTCACCTCTCTAGGCGGCCACTGCATGCAATCGGTCGAGCTCCAACCCGACAACAAACGGCTCAATCAGCTGCCCCTGCTTCCTCGTCAGGCAAGGGACATCAGGCTAGGAGCCCCAGCAATGCCTTCCTCCCCGCCGCACCTTGCTGCTCACGCGAGCCATCAAGGGCTCAATCAACAAGGTGTGGTCGAGTGGCAGTGCTGGTGCGATTGCTGGTGCGATTGCTAGGCTCTGAAGCCTGCCTTGTCCAACTCTACATCGTGCTTGCTAGTGGAGCTTGGATGCCCGTGATGCTGGCTGTCCGACATTGTTCCGGTCATGTGGTTGTGGATTCAGGAGAGCTCCAGGCGAAAGCCGTGCCCGATGCCTGTCGAGCTGGCGACGGTGACGCCATCGGGCACCACTCACCTTCTTGAAGGCGTTGTCATAGTGCTCTCCTCCCATGGCAACCGCATGTTTCCTCCGGGTGAAAACCCAGTTCTGATTTTTTCAGACCGGCGACGGTGGCATCAATGATGTCATGTCCTACCTGAAGGCGTTGTCGCGGAGGTATCTCACCAGTTCAAACACCGAAGTGCTTTGCAAGGTTCTTTGGTAAAATCCTCCTTTGGTGGTTGCACAAACTGCTTGCTGGGTAGTTTCTACTGTCAGTGGCTCTACTTCGTCATCGTCCATGCTCCTTGGTTGCATCGTCTCACCAAATGCTGGGTTGCGAGACCATGATCCCCTCTCTTGGATCTCCTCGTTCTCCCGTCGCCGACCCTCCCCCTTTGAGGATTCCTCCCCCTAAATGGCGTTGGCGGGTGGCGATTGGATCCCAGATGTGCACCATAGATGATGTAGATCACGACTGTCGTCTGTCGGACTCGACTCAAAGCTTTACAGTCTCCTATGGAATAGAAATTGTCAGAGTATCGACACCTGGTAGTGGCATAAACCGGTGAACAATGACATGCTCCTGTTTGGGGGGACTAACCCTTTGGCCTTGTAATAATGATGTTCTCCCTTTGTCTCAGTGGTTTTGATGTTGTTTCCTCTCGTCCCCCTCTTTTGTACTCCCTAGACCTGCCAAGGTCGATCATTGTAATACCATCACCGGCTTGCCGGCATCTGTGGTAATGGAATTCAGGTGGGAACTTTTCGTCCCCACCGGTGACCCATAAAAAAACAAGGTCTAAACTAGCACTAATCAAGCACTAAGCACTATGCTAATTACCTAGATCTTCTCTTAAGCACTTTGGTGGAATGAGCACTTGCAAATGAGTAGAACAACTACCAACAACTTCCTCAAGCACAATCTCTTCTCAAATGGCCGGGGGTTGGGGTATATATAGCCCCAAGCCAAGAAGCTAGCCGTTGCACCAACGGACAAGTTTCTGCATAGCACCGACTCATACGGTGCTAGCACCGACCTATAGCACCATCGCAATTGTTCACTAGCCGTTAGATGCGACCGTTGCTTCAAATGGAGCACCGACTCATACGCTGCTGGCATCAAGGTAGCACCGGACCAATCGTTGCTATGCTAAAACCTTTCAGAGCCGAATCTGAGCCGATCTCAAGCCGAGCCGAGCACCACCGTCTTGTCCGGTGCTTTCCTTGTGACCACCGGATTGCCCTATGCTCCAAAATCGATAGTCTCTGTCTTGAGCGCGAGCGCTACCACCGACTGATCTGCTGCTTGCTTATAGTGACCATCGGATAGGTCGGTGATCACTTAACACGTGTCTTGGCCCTGCTGGTGACTTCACCACCGATTGAAACGGTGGTATCTCAGAGATGCTCCAATTCTCTCTGAGACATACTCCGGTGCTCTTTTAAGCAGGATTCTCTACTCATTCTTGCGTGATCTTGTCTCGACTACAACATACCGCCATTTGGAAGTCCTATTTTAAGACGTCCAAGTGGCAGTATGTTGAAGTCAAGACAAGATCACACAAGAACGCGAAGCGAATCCTGCTCAGAGTACCACAGACGTAATTGGGAGAAGACAACCGGAGCATCTCGTTGTACCAGCGGATGAGTCGGTGCTACACATGGAAGGGCCAAGATATGCGTGGTTTCATTGACCACAGGATAGTCCGATGCATGAGATGAAGCACCATCAGACAAGTCAGTGGTAAGGGACGCAATCAAGACAGAGACTAAGAAAAATCGAGCATAGGATGGTCCGGCGCTCAAGGGAAGGACCACCGGACAAATCGGTGTTGTCGGCTTGGCTCGCCCGTCAGCTCAAAATCGGCTCTGTTAGGTTTGATCAAGAAAACATGGACCACAAGATGGTCCGATGTTATTTGGACCAGAGTGGCGGATAGGTCGGTGCTTAGTTTGAAGCAACGGCTAGTGCAACTGCTATAAGGCAAATTAGTCTGGTGCAATGGGTCGGTGCTAGCACCAGACAAGTCAGTGCTACGCAGAAACTTGGCTGTTTGAGCAACGGCTAGTTTCTTGGCTTGGGGCTATATATACCCCAACCCGCGGCCATTTGGAGTGTCTTAGAGTTTGGGAAAGTTGTTGGTTGAGTTGTTGCTCATACACAAGTGCTCTTTCCACCAAAAGTGCTAAATAGAAGATCTAGGTGATTAGCATAGAGGTCAGTGCTTGCTTAGTGCTAGTTTAGACCTTGTAGCGCATTGCTTTATGTGCTAGCCTAGAGTTTAGGCGAGGTTTACATACCTCTTTGTATCGGTTCTTGCACGCACCAAGAGTTGTAAGTATCGGACTTGTAAGTCTTACGAGACCCTCCAACCGAGTTTGTGGAGTGACCGCCGGTGCTTGTGATAGGGAGGTGAGGCTCTAGGCGTTTTGCCGAAGCTCAACCAAGTGGAGGCGGCGAGGAGCATCCAGGAGAGGCCAAGCGGAGACCCACTTGCGAGTGGGGAAGTATCATAGGCTATCCTACAGAGTGACTCGACCGGGGAGTACATGCCCTTGTGCGGGCACACCCTTTGAGAGGGGCTCCAACAACGAGGACTAGTGGAAAGCGTTGCTTTCCGACACCTCGAGAAAAATCGCCGTGTCGGGAGTTTGCATTCTCTACCTTTACATTCCGCATTAATTATTGCACTAAATTCTACATTTACCTTTTCTAGAGATAGCAACACGTAAAAAAACCTAGTGCACATTTAGATAGATATTGAAATAGGTTTTTATATGTGCTCTAAACCTTAGTTTTTAGAGAACCCTTATTCGCCCCCCTCTTAGTGTGTCACGGCCCCTTTAGAAGCCACTTGCAATCTAGCTTTCTGTACCCTACATCCTGCTGAACCATAACAAAAAGGATTGTTTTATTTGAGTCCAAGTCTAAAAGGTTATATGATCTTACGAAATGACTTTGGATTTTGTATATAGTCAAGTAATCCTGTATTTGGTCAAGAGATTATACGGTGAACTACATTGTAGCCAAAAGCAAATAACCACTTGGATGACAATTAAGGAAACAAAAAGAATATCGTTTTCATGTATGTATTTTGTACAAAATGTGACAATCATGCATCTTCTATGCACACCTCAAGAGTGGCAATTTATTTATTTTTGGTTATCTACCATAACCGTTGGTAGTATGTTTGTTAGCAGAGAAATTTTAGAATGCTTGAAAATAACGAGAGCCGTCCATTCCGAGAAATCGAATGGTGGAAACAAAGGGAGTACCTAGAGGTACATAAACAGATGTACCAAGAAGTACCAAATCCATACCAAAATACGAAAGGTACCTCCCAGTACCTTTCGGTACTTCCTGGTACCTTTACCAAAATAGGAAATGTACCTCCCGGTACCTCCTGGTGCTTTTCAAGCATTGTAAAATAGCTCTTGTTAGCAATGATGTTGGTATTTGTCTAAAGTGTTGGAGAAAGGAAAAAAACGCTAAGAACTGCTAAAACTGTCGCCCACTCATGAACAACTTTTTGGAAAGATTGGAACTCTTTATATAGTGTTACCGTGGTATAATATACTGTGCACTATTTGTTAGAAATATAGTGCTATTAGTTAGACTTTAAACGATGCTCTCAAATACCTGAATGCATAATGGTTTTTTGACCTGTCGTGCAGGATTAATTGAAATTTGTATAGAGCTGAACCAACATTGTGCGGGCCTAGTGACGCTAGGATAGTGATTAGAAAGCTGACTGCCTTAACACTGAAACGGCCAATTCTTTAAGGCCAGTCTCAATGGGAGTTTCATGAAGAGTTTCATGGCATTAATTGACACGACACATCAGCAAAAATGCTGACTTGGCAGGGTCATTTATGAGGAGAGTTTCATGTGATGTGAGGAAAGTTTCATCCCCATGAAACTCTACTGACACAGTTACCTAGTTTCCAGTCTAGGTAACCGTGTCCATGAAACTCCCACTGAGACTGGCTTAAGACTGCCTTAACACTGAAACGGCCAATTCTTTAAGCTGAGCGCCCCTGCACGCCCCGCATGGGGGGACACTAGTTTACGGTCGCCCGTACCGACGCCCCTGTACGGTCGATTTCAGACAGCACCTTTTTGGAAAGTGGCGACGAGGCCTGCCCCACCCATTCCCTTTTCGGCATTCATCCCGCGCGCTACGAGGCCGCCCACGCCACCGCTTCACGCGCCAACGCATTCTCTCTTTTCAACGCTTCCGGAGCCGCCGCTTCCCGCACGCAGGTTTGATTCCCTCCGCTTCATTTTTTTTCAGGTTTATACTTGTTTCTCTTTTTCAAGCAAAAGAAAACATTCGGGACCGTGGATAGTGGGAATATAAATGGGTGGGAGAAGTGAATAAAAGCTTGTTTCAACGCAAACATAAGGGAAAATGCATACAAACAGCAAGAAAAAAGATATTAAACTTAAAAAACAAGAAAAAAAGATATACATGTGCTTCATTCTTTGGTTTTGTTGACAAATACACACCACAGACTTTTGACTAAAGAAAAAAAATAGTCTTTCAAAAAAGTAGATTATGTCTTTTGTAGCTGCTTCCTGTCACCTTGTGCTTGATCCATCCCCTCCCCAAAGAACATTAACCTTCTCACAATATTCAATTGCTATTTTTTGAATCTTTCGTGGTTGCCCTGTAGAAAACAGGTAAGAAACAAACAGAAAAGATATCAGTTATACAAACCTTCTCATAATTTTTTAAAATATCTAAATTAAAGATTTATATAACTTCGCTAAAAGACTTTACGTACCTTATACACAAACTTTCATGCTATTTTTTCTACAAAATTAGCAAAATTCTTTGCTAAAAAGTTCCCATATAGATTGTACATATTTTTTAGAAAAGTTTTCTAACAGTTATTTTTGTCATACATAAGTTTTCTAATACAAGTTCTAGAAAAGCTTTATATAAAACTTTTAGCTAACTTAAATGCAAAACTTTTCACGGTCATTTATACGCAAAAAAAATCTAGATGTTTTTTAAAAACTGATATATTTAAATTATATACACATGTCCTAAGAATTTATTACAAACTTTATGCACAACCATTCATAAAACTTTTATATTAATATTGATCCAACTAAAACTTATTTTAAAAAGTTCACATATAACTTTTTGCAATATATCGGCAAAACAATTGAAGCAAAAATGTTTGTAAAAATATTTTCTAAGTAAACTTTTAGGTAAAATTGTGCAACAAAACTTTAAAGGAAAACATTGCAAAAAGAAATTGCAAGCCAAAATATTAAAGCTAAAGTTTATACAAAATATTGAGTAATAAAAGTTCGAAGCTAACTGTGTACAAAACATTTTCTAAATAAAATTTTGAGCCAAGGTAGTTAAAAATTTTATATAAAAATTCAGGAATTGTTTATATACATATTCATAAAATTTGTACATAAAAATTCATTATAAACTTTCTGAAAGACATTCATAAAAATGCATATACAATTTTTGTAGAAAGTTACCTACTAAAATTTATATACAACTATTTTCTACCACTCTTTGCATGAAATATTTTCCAAACTTTTGATAAGAAATTTTCCGAATATTTTTATATAACCTTCCAAGGAATTTTTCTAAAAACATCTTGACAAAAATTATATTGAAACCTTTTCTAGATAACTTTCCATAGAAATTTTATAGATATTTTACGTATATATTTTTTCTACACAAAGTTTCATCTCTTTAACTTGAGCAAATAACTTTTGTACATGAACTCCTGTGCTTTATTCTTTGTAACTACGAAAGAAAACTTTAATAAATAACTTTTGCATAAAACTATGGTTGAAAAATCTTGTGAAGCTAACTTTTTAGGATAAGGTTCTCCAAGAAAAAAAACTTGCGTGGAACTCTCACTTCAAATAAAAGTCATTACATAATTTTTTCAGAACAAAGTTATCCCTGATGTTTTGAATAAAGTTATTCCATAATGTTTTCAAAAAAAAATAAGTTAATATCATTTCACCAAAACTATGTCAGCCAAACGAATAGTCTAACTATATTCAGCATGCTAGATGATACCCACTAATTCAATTTGAAAATATGAAAAACAATATATCATATAAGAAGTTGCTTGCCTGCATGCTTTAACAATCTCTTTGAGCTTGAGATCTGACAGAATATCTGTAGCACTGGTCAGAACACCTGCAATAGACAAGATGTGACTTAGGCCCTGTTTTGATGGAAAGATATTATGATACTGCGAAATACTTTGATTTAGAAAAGTCATGGGTAGTTTGGATCCTACAGACCTTGCACTTTCAAAAAACATGGATATTGATAAAACTGCAGTCTCAAGACCTCTTTTTTTTTTAAACCACTGTTTTTCATGTCTTTAGTTTCTAACACTACAATTTTTTGATATACCAAGGTTACTCAAAACTACCAACATCCAAACAGCCCTTAAGAATTTAAAGAGCACCCACTGATTATCAACTCCATTGAAAAAACAAAGCAGCACTCATCGACAACTTACCATACTGCTGGAGCCTGGAGGACATTCAATGCTAATTCACTAAATCCACACCAGGAGCTTGGGGGTAACACTTCATATAGATTACGACAGGATGCTCCTTGATATCGTGCCAAATTATTTATTATGGAACAAAAAAGTTTCAGACTATGCCTAGTTCTATGAAAAAGTTAAATGTTTT
Organism: Urochloa ruziziensis; assembly: GCA_015476505.1. NCBI lineage: Eukaryota > Viridiplantae > Streptophyta > Magnoliopsida > Poales > Poaceae > Urochloa > Urochloa ruziziensis. The sequence goes on from CM027123.1 coordinate 14,508,754, forward strand.
AATCCAAAATTGTTCCAAAAGCTCATTAACAGAGTAAAATGTAGACCTAAGTAACTATGTCATCAAAAGACATTTCTGAACTTTTACTTGTTGGCTGAAAATCTTGATGCGTATCTAGATAAACAACTAATCGCGATGTAGTGGAGTCCCCATTAGCATTAGGAGCACCACCAAGACCTGTCGAGTAGTTCATAAACTTCTGCATAGTTGGTCGTGACACAGCCTACTCTTCCAGTTAGCATGCAATAAAATCAAAGGATACATCATGAAAAAGTTAATAGAACACTAAATACAACACATGCATCAGTAAGCACTTTCTTAAATTGGGGCATTGGACAGAGCGAAAAAATCTCGTGTTAATAAATACATATTCAGACAAAAGGTAAAAATGCACAACTTGCCTTGCTAAACTCTATTGCAAGGTCTGTCTGGTTCCTTGTCGAGTATAGTACATAAGAGATATCTTAAAAATTATATACATGATAGGGGCATAAAGATATATTTATGTTAGTTCACAAACTTAGAAGGTTGTGACCAGTCAATGATATTTAGTAGGCCATAACCAACTTGAGACACTAACAACAAATGTCTATGCCAAAAACCAGACAGCTAGATGGCACATAGAATGCATGTGTATAGAAGGATTGAAAAATTGCTACTGGTCCGCAGAGGTAACACAAATTGTAAATAGCAAATTATATTGTTATAACTACATTTATGAAGTAGATGCTTAGTCAGTGAGCCCTTCAAGCCTAATCTACATTTGAGAACACAGATATTCAATCAAGACCTAAAGCAAGATGAAGATGTATTGCCAAAAAGGAAAGTAACTTTTATAACACAGAAAATATTTTTAGAACAAAATATTTATAAAAATATTATTTAGAAAACTTTCCGAATAACTTCCACAAAACTTTGTTGCACGACTTTTCTAGAGAACTTTCCCAATAACTTTTAAATAATAGCTTTTAAAGAAAAGTTTTTTTAGAATAACTTCCACAAAAATTCTACAAGAGTTTTGAAGCAAAAAAACTTTAGATAACTTATCTACAAAACTTTTCTAATAACTTTGTAAACAAAATGGTTTAAAATAGAAACTTTTCTCAAAAACATTTTCTCATAAAATTTGCTAATAACTTTTAAAAAGGTTTCTTAGAATAAACTTTTCAAATAAAAGTTAATGAATAGTATTAGCAAAAGTTAATGATATGTTACACTAGATGCCTGTCATACATAAATTAAAAGAAAAAACTTGAAACTTGTTTCCTAGACAAGTCATTCCTTTTCAACGTTTACATATTATTCACAAAATAGTTTCTAAGCGGCAAAGAGTTTAGACATGCAGAACCCTGCTGATATAGCATAACTAGAAATATGATGAGACCATTAGATGCATTTAAAGCTACTAATGAGTTGAAAATACAACACAAGTGAACAAAAAAGTTATGTCAAATCAAAGATGCATGCAAAATAAAGCTAAAAAGTGCAAGAATATACATAGGTACCTTTAGACTGGAATCCTATTGCTTCCACTTAGCATAAGCCTACTACTGGTAGACCAGCTGCAAAGAAATACTTTTGTCATGCATAGAATAACTGAAAGCTAGAAAGTTCCTCTTTTCTTTTAAAAAACAAAAAAAAACTCACACGATCTGGTAAAAATCTGCAGCATGCCATCTAAAATTAAGTACAATTTATTTCAGCACATGATTTTTAGTGTGGAGATAGCATATGGACAATTGATACAAGAAGTCTGATAACTTATGGACAAACTGATACAAAAAGTCATAATTATTTCTTAATCTATCTAAAAAAATACAACAGATATCAAAGGAATGAATGTAGAGGAGGCTACATGTATACCAATGAAAGAATGTTTTCTGGAGCCGATAATATGAGATATTATACCTTCTAATAACCACTCATTCAAGTTTTAGATTTGTTTACTAATTATTGGTTCCCAAAGAAAGATCATAAAACCATCAGAAACTAGAAACTAGTCTCTCAGTACATGAGGAGCATTACCCCTCATCAGAACTCAGCATGTAGAACTATTTGTATTCTTAAAAGCAAGTGCAATTAACTTGAGAAAATGTAAAGTTAAACCCTGAACTTTTTACCCTTTTACAAAACTTTCTAGATAAGTTTCTAAACAACTTTTCTTCAAAAAATTATATAGAAATACTTTCTAAAAACTTCTAAAAAAAATTGCAACCATTTTTTTTCCTATACAACATTTCTAGCAAGGTTCTCTACAAGAAAATTTTGGTAGAGAAATTTACAGAAAAATTCTTTGCTAATATACGTTCCCAAAAAGAGATTATACATAGTTTTGTAGAAATATTATCTAAACTTTGTAACAAATGCTATCTAATTTTTTTTTTGAAGAAAGTTTGTACAAACAATTTGTATAACAAAAGTTTTGAAGCAAAAGTTTGGCAAAATTTGTTTAACAAAACTTTGAAGAAAACTTTCTTAGTAAAATTTTCATAACAACTTATTTAGAAAACGTAGAACAAAAGATTTTACCAAATTCTTTACTCAGAAAACTTTCTAGACAACTTTTGAAAGAAACCTTTTTAGAACAAATTATTTGGTCAACATTTTGTTAAGATTTTGTTGTGAAAAATTTTGCTAGAGAACTTTGACTACAAACTTATATGAACAAACTTTACATTGCTAACTTTTGCCCATAAGTTTTAGATAAAAAGATTTCTACATAATTGCATTACGAAAATGACTTTTGAAACCTAGGGGAAAACTTATAAAACTATTCTAAAAGAATTAGAAAACTTATATGGCAAACTTTTGTGTTTAAATTTTGATAAGAATACAAAAATATTTTACAAAAATTTTGTGCCTAACTAATTTGGCAAAAACTTATATACAAAATTTTGTACATAAAGTTTGTCAAAAAAATGTCTAGCAAAACTAGCAAACTTTCTTAGTAAAATTTTCATAACAACTTATCTAGAAAACATAGACTCAAAAGGTTTTACCAAAATCTTTACTCAGAAAACTTTCTAGACAACTATTGAAAGAAAACTTTTTAGAACAAATCCTTTGGTGAAAATTTTGATAAGATTCTTTTGTGAAAAAAAATTTGCTAGATCTATAAACTTATATGAACAAAATTTACACTGCTAACTTTTGCACATAAGTTTTACATAAAAAGATTTCTACATAATTACATTACGAAAATGACTTTTGAAACCTAGGAAGGGAAAACTTATAAAACTTTTCTAAAGCAATTAGAAAACTTATATGGCAAACTTCTGCGTTTAAAGTTTCCATAAGAATACAAAAACTTATAGGGAATTTTCAAGAAAAACTTTACACAAAACAGTTATGTAACAAAATTTCAAAATAAACATTTGATCAAACATAGAATAAAACTTTTCTATAAAATGCACAAGTTAAATATCAAAGAGCAGTAGAGTATGTAAAATCAAACTGACATCATATATAGTAATACATTTAATCAGGAGAAATTTTATAGGACTTTCAGACAACAGTTCAGTTCACCCTAATAAACAGAAAAGTTTCTACCAAGCTGAACTTCCTTCTCAGAAAGAGTTTTTCTATTGTTCGTTTAGTCTTAGCTGGTACATGATCCTTACTAAGCACATTTTCTATCAAGAAATGATGGTTGCATTTATGAGAAACTACCCTCGTAATGGGACAAGGCAAGCTGAGTAGTTGATTCACGAAAACTACACTCGTAATTTTTCAAGGCAAACTATACTCATAATTTTTCAAGAAACTTTATAGAAAACTTGGTTACAACAAAAAAAATCTAAAAAACATTTACTCAAGAAAACCTTACTAATAACTTTCAAAGAAACTGACTATCACCAGAACTAGTCATCAGCAATAGTAAATAGCAGCTACTGACCATATAAAAATTAACCAAAAAGTCATCCAAGCTAGCATGATGAACATTACAACATAACTGTTGAGCAGTGACCAATAGTGAAAAGAAAACTTCTACTGGGAATCCCATGTGAACACAAAAATTTTAACATGCCTACCTCTAGTTCTTAAAACTCAAATTGATGCAATAAATCATGTGTGACAAACAAATGCGTATCTTGAATTCTTGACTCAATGGCTCAAGAAATATATTTACCCAGAAAACTTCCAATATTTGGCAGTTCTTTGCTCCTCCATCCCAAAACTGACAGGATCTAGCAGTCTTTTAGAAAGGTAATAGATTGAGCTACAGGTTCCACGCTAGTTTTTTTACATGTTATGATATATGTAAATAGGTTAGACTGAGTATTTACCTACAGGTAGTGAGAAAGAACTATCACTGTCTTGAACTGCTCCCCCATTTGCTGAAACGAAGGCATAGAAAAGTAAGCTCGTGATACTAACACAATATTTCAAGTGATCTAACACAACAATATAGGCAACATGACAGACCTCATGACATCCGAAAAATTTTAAGATATTAAGATCAATCCATTTCAGGGGAAAAAAATTCAAACACTCACTAATTGCAGTAATACTTCAAACATGGTGGTGGAGCTTCTTTAGCAAATGTATAAAGACAGGAAACTATGCATGTTCATCAAAGAATGACCTGTAACTAAATATCGCGCATCTCAGGTCTACACAGCATATCTGATAATATTCACTAAAAAGACAATGATGTAATTTTACATACCACATGTTTAGGGATTAATAACAAAGCACGGACTGAAGTCAGGGACTGGCATTGCCATGGGAGCCTGTCAACTTTGTTAAAAAAATGCTTAACAAAATTTTCAAGTAGAAGTTTGAACAAAAAATTGTGTTATAAATTTTTTATACAATACTTCTAAACAATATTTACCGGAACTATTAGATAACTTATTTAGAAAAATTTCTTAATACTTTTGAAGAAAACTTGGTCCGAATAAAAACTTTTCACAAAAACATTTACTCAGCCTTACACAATTTTCTAACACATTTTGCTAACAATAAACCAATACATTTTATAATATAGACTAGACAGTTGTGACTAATCACAGTTCATGAAAGTGCACTCAGATTACCAATGCAGGCAACACAAGAACTAAACTACAAAGCTATCACCAAGTCACCAAACAAAAAAACAAGTCCGCAAGCAAATAGTTCCAACTGCATGTTAAGCATAACTGAGCTCACACTTCTTTAGAAATTGTTAAACACCCAGGTAACCATACATCTTGAATGGAACCGGCAACTTCTTTATAAATCCATGTATCTAGTGTCACTGCAGAACCATGAACATAGTTGTTACAACATTTATTTGTTAGGGTGTGAGGAATAATCAATGTGCCAAAGAGAAAGAGTTTCACAAGAGCCAACAAAGTTCAGTGAGTCCTTCCAGCCTAATCCTCATTTCAGAACATATATGCTCAATAAAAGAGCTATGCAAGATAAGAGTTTCACAAGAGCCAACAAAGTTCAGTGAGTCCTTCCAGCCTAATCCTCATTTCAGAACATATATGCTCAATAAAAGAGCTATGCAAGATAAAGATGCATTGTTGAAAAAAGGAAATATATGTCAATAGCTACACTACAAGGCTGAAGTTGTACTCATTTTCTTCTGCAAAAAGTGTTGAAGTAGAACTTTGTGAAGAAAAATAATGGAAACAAAATATTCAAGCAAAAAGTTAAAAACAATGTTTTGCATGTCAACAATGTTTATAAAAACTCTTATTGAGAAATTTCAAAGAAAAGAATGTAGGAATAGACCGTGGACCATCAAGACCTACGCAACAATATTGTCAATAAGAGTTGCGTAGGTCCATCAAGACCCTCCTCCATTCTTTTCAAAGGGTTGACCGTGGATCATCAAGACCTACGCAATATTGTTTGTGCAATCTGGCCATGTCGCCATGTTCAAAAATGCATGTACCAGTACTTATTCTGCTAATATTATAGGATTATTGTCGCTCATCAGTATAAGTTCATAGATCTCACCGGACTTTGGAGCAAGAGCTGACATCTTCCTCTGGATTCAGACTTCAGAGTCCCTACAATCAATTAGCATCAATGAAGCATGTATCAGTTTCTCAAAACATGAACCAAGTATCCTAGATTCATGCCTAATTACCTTGTTCAATTTGCACACAAACACACCACGAGATTAGAAGAAAAAGAGAAAGAAGCAAATATACAAGCCACTCACCTTTTGCACGGCGTCATTGCAGTTGACGAGATCAGGGAGCCCAACTGGCAGGACATCTGTAGCAGAGACCAACGTGGGAAGGAGATGATGAGGGCGCGCGGAGCGGCAGCGATGGAATCCGCCCCGCCACCACGAGCAGGCCGTGTGGGGTTCCCACCGCTGGGATGCGAGGTCGCCTGGTCAGGATCCGCTGCCGCAAAATCCGAAGCCCGATGATGAGTAGCCAGAGGCTCTAGTGAGCGGGATCCGATGGCATGAGCTCGGATTCATCCGCATCGCTCCCCCATGGCCAAATCTCGGATCTGGCCATGTCGCTTCCCCGTGGCCGGATCTCGACGTCGTCGGCACAACTCCGGCCACCACAGCAGCACACCTCCTGGCGACGAGCGGCGGGCGCGGGGTCGAGCTCCCTCCGGCGATGAGGGGTGTCGGTCCCCTCCTCGGCGGCGAGCGGGCGCACCTCCTAGCGACGAGCGGCGGGCGCGGGGCCGAGATCCCTCCGGCGACAAGGCGTGCCTCCCCTCCTCGGTGGTGAGCGGGCAACGTAACCCTAGCGCGGTAGAGGAATGGCCGAGAGGGGAAAACATGGCGCTGACCAAAAAAAAAAAGAAAATGAAAAGGTGCGGTGTCGTAAAAGGAAAGGGGATGCCGCTCTTGTCTCTGCTGACGAAGGGACCGTAGCGCGTGTCTTGAGCACTCCTGCTAGCTAGGTATGGCTAAATTTTATCCACCGTATGTTGGATGATTATCTTGAATGGCAACGTATCCTATGAGAACCTAATTCCTGTGAGAACTATGAGAAGTCAAATTTAGGCCACATGATCTTCATCCAAGGGGAGCGCGTAGGGAGAGGTGGGAGGGGGGTTCTCAGGGCTATGTGCAGCGGCTCCCTGTATAGCACCCTGAACCGCTACAATAGCAGGTTGTTCCCTCCTGAACCAACTGCAGCGATGTCCTCTAACCGGTCCTCTATTCTGGAGGGCGCAACCTTCTTCCCCCAAATCTGGGGTGTGGGTCGTCGTCCGCCAAACTCCTCGCGGGGGCGCGTCCTCGGGTCGCCGACGCCACCGCCCCTGCTTCGCCGGCACCCCAGCTCGTCGGCTCCATCTCGACGTTGCCACCCCGACGACGCGGCTGGCCCCGCGCGCTGTCTCCTTGGTTCCTTCGCGCCGCGGGCCCCCTGCCCCTGCTCCGCCGCTTCCTCGCCGTGCACGCCGTCGCCTCCTTCCCCGCCGGCCCCCTCCTCTTCTGCTCCTCTTCCCCGCCGACCCCCTCCTCTTCGGAGCGCTGCCAAGAACCTTGTAGGTCTGGTTCTCTTCTGCAAAGTGCTGCAGCAAAGAGAAACCGAGGAGACGGCAAAGGTGAGTTGATTTTCTGCTCCTCTTCTGCAAAGTGCTGCAGCAAAGGAAAAATCAGCGTCAGTTTGCTAGTGCTGCAAAGTGAGTTGATTTTCTCTGTGATTTTCTAGAGAAACACATGTTGCTCATTGATATGACTAGTTCAAAGAGCCTACCTTTCAAATTATGCAAGTAATTCAGTAATTATGCCTACTTCATTGATATGTTAGCATTTGATTCAGTAATTTTGCTAATTTCATTATGCAAGGGGACAACTGTGACTAAAGTATACTTCTCGCTTGAGTTCCTATAGGATCTGTTGTCCAAATTTCCTAAACAGAGCTACCGTGAATGGGTGCTCAAATGGTGTTCCACTTTGTCTGTCAGGAGCAAAATGAATAGATTGCCCATGACTGATATTCCAGACTGTGATAGTTGAACACAGAAACACAATATCCTACCCAGTTGTCTTTCCATTATTCCAATATACTATCTTCAAGCCACACGGCTTATTTTAGTGGAACATGCTGTGTAACTCCTTTGATTCAGGAAACCAAAACTTCATGGAAATGCTTCATCTTATGCATTTTTACTAGTAACCACTCTGCACATAATACATGATAATACATGTGTATATTGGACATAGCCTAAACCTATCGTCTTTGCCAAGTTTCAGATATTTACCAAGTATTTTGATGTTTTTCATAACTATTTCTGTAGAAAATTGCTAGCATAAAGATTTCCAGGCTATGTTGCTTGGCTTGGTCACACAAGGGGCCTAATTGCTGTTGTTTTCCTGTTTCTTATTATGATTTATATAAAAATTGTTTCAGTAGCTTTCCTGTATTGTCATACATATTATTCTCAGAATTTTCTTTCCAACATTGTAGGATGGATGAGTATATGGAAGCCCTCAATGATGCATCAGTTGGTATTTCTGGAGAAGGTCTTGTTGATGCAGTAGATGGTGTTGGATGAGCGCATACTGGCTATTAACCTGGGTCATTGTCAACCTATGCAGCGCATGTACTATCAAGTGCTACAAGAAGATATCCTTGAGAAGATGATGGCTCGACGCCGTGGACCGAGTTAGTTTCTGTTTCAAAGATAATGTAATAAAGATCAGTGCTTTTCTTTGGATGATGAAGCGTGATGACCTTGATGTTTCTGTTTCTCTTTAGAAAATAGGCTCAGTTTCTGTTTTACAGATAATGTAATAAAGATCAGTGCTTTTCTTTGGATGATGAAGCATGATGACCTTTTGTGTTAATGGTTCTGCTGTTATCAGATTTGTTGCCAGAAAAGCATGGTGCTTTTCTCTGATTAGTGTTTTCAGGCACAAAATAGAGCCTGTTGCTTGTTCTGGCAAAGTGTGTATACAATCTTATTCTGTTGCTTATCAGTACTATAAATTCTGGCAAAAAATGTGTTATGTTCTGTTGTTATCAGATTTGTAAGTTTCTGAACATTGAATGCAAGAGATCAGACATTGTTTTTTCTGTACATTTCCAGTCACTGAGATTGGCACTTGATTTCTGAACTGCCATGTGATTTTCTGTACAGAGAATGTAAGTTTAACATGTTACTTTCTGTTTAACAAATTGTCATGTCTAATTTTAGCAACAGGATGTCATATTGACCCAGCAACAGGATGTCAAAGGACAGAAACGAGAAGGTAGCATCTGAATGTAGATGCTTAACTAGCATCTGAATTTTCAGATGTCATATTGACCCAGCAGCAGATTGTCATGATTATTGGGTACTTCTGATGATAAATACCGTATTTTACTTGCTGTTTTTCAGGAAGGGAAGATCCTGCTGGGGACACTCCTTCCTCATGCTGCCTGTTTGATTTTATCAGTGAGGTATGCCCATCTCACCTTCATGCAAGTATGTCCTGAATAGCTCTGTTAGAATTTTGAACTTCTTGTCCAGAACTGGATGTCCAAAATCCAGAACTTCTTGGATGTTTAACCAACACTGAGTATATCTGGATGTTTAATCCAGAACTGGATCTGTTAGAATAGTTCCTAGATGATGCTAGTTTAGAATGTTTTTTCTTCCAGTTCTGTGCAAAATCCTGGCAATATGTTTTTATCTGGCAATGTTTAGAATGTCATCTTCGAGGACAACTGTTTCTGTTTGATTATAGTGTGAGTCTATGAGATACACAAAGGCATTTTAGCTGCACACACATCCACTGACTGATACACAAAGGCTGTCGATAAATCAAACTTCAAGCGCCTGCACGGCGATCTGCCCTGGTGGTATGCGCGGCGAAGACGAGCCCGCCAACCGTGGAGAAGACGCGCCCTCCTGCTGCGGCCAGTGCCTTGACAGGTACACACACATATTGTATTGTAGTACACCGTACGATATACGTATGTACGTTATCAAGCAATACTAGAAAAACCAATCGATCAAGATTAGGAGGAGACGTGGTCGTTGAGGACGTCGAAGGGTGAGCTCGCTGGGCTCGGTAGCCTGCACGCCGTCGAGCTCCTTCTTGAACCCCTCGTTCGAGCTGGCGTACACCATCTTGCTCTTGACGTGCGCCGTCACCGGCGACCGCGACACGAAGAAGATCTTGCTGCGGTGCGCCTCGCCTGCAGCCTGCGCGGTGGCAGCTCCTGGAACCGCGCCACGCACTCATCGGCAACCGCCGCGTTCGCCTGCATGCGCATCATCGTCCCATCGCGTCGGATTTCGCACAATTAAACGAGCGTGCCGATCGCTAGCTACACTGAAGTCTCTGAAGGAATTTAAACTCGGCAGCAGCAAATGAATACGTTTTGCGCCAAATACGTACGAGATCGCGAGAGGTCAGAGCATGCACGTACCATGGCAGATCGGAGCCGGGACTGGCCTGACGGAATTCAGATGGGTGTGGGGATTGAGAGATCACAGCAGCAAGCAAGCTCAGTCTAGTTTGTCTGCTTTAATTGTGGCAGGATATGGCCGTGTCGTCGCCCGCCGCCAATCTTCCAGCGCCGTAGCAAAATCAGGTTCCGAGGCGGCCGCATAGTAATAATCTGCCAAGAACAGAGCAACAAGTGTTTCTCATCTGGAGCTTGTGACGGATCCAGAAAGCAGGCTATGCTTACATCTTTTGCCAGCAACCAGAAAAGCACAAAAATTCTTGCCATCCATGAAGAGGCAAAAAAAAAAAAAAAAACGGACAACAAGCTCACCAGTTCGTGCAATATTTGTACATCAGCGTTTGCTCCAAACTGAATAGTACATACATACAGTAAATGACAATTAATGTTTGTCAAGGTAGCATAACATGGTACTCCGTTCCAAAATATAAGTCGTTTTGGCATTTTTAGGTTCATAGATTTTGCTATGCATCTAGACATACTCTATAACTAGGTGCGTAACAAAATCTATGAATCTAGAAATGCCAAAACGACCTATATTTTGGAACGGAGGAAGTACCACAAACGCATGCAGCCAAACACGAACCTTACGAACGGCGACAAAATAGAAAGGGTAAATCAGACTTATTTAGAAGGTATACGTAAAAAATTGTCATAAACAGTATAATGAAAGAAGAACCACAGGTTCCCTAAAAAAAAAAAATCCCACAGACAAGCAAAATAGTCTTTGCAGCGGTATACTAGACTGCTGCTTGCTACTCTCTGAAGTCTGAACCCAGGTAGTATCGGTAGTGTATTTCAGCCAAACAAAAAATCAGGAATTATTTCAGCCAAACAAAATTATTTCAGGTATACTAGACTGCTGCTTGCTACTCCGCAAAATTTGCTTCGCTGTATGCCGTCTGAGGCGCAGTGCTTCACAGTATGCTGCACAATCAAAATGGATGTCAGGTCTCAACAATCGGCTAAATCTGTGTACGACCTCCATAAGATTGTAACGATTACAGGCATATATTATAGGTCTACAACATCCTGGTGTTGTAACCATTATTTTAGCAATTCTCATGGAAAAAGAAAACGTATTACTCACAACTTAATTAGGATAATTCAACCTACCCTATTATTTAAATCTCATTGTTCTCCAATAAGCAGTGATCAGGAAGTAAATTTTTGGACTAATATTACATCAAAGAATATTAGTCATGATATCTATTGCTTGCATAGCATCTGCTGGATTCGAGCATAATATGAACTTCAAATCAGCAGGCTATATTCTCCAGCAAGTTCCACCCCAGTACTTTATCTAAAAAAATCAAGTACAGGCAAAGATTAAGAGCTCTTCTACGGTGTTTCATACTACTACTCAGTGGTATATAGTATAGAGAATGGATAATTTAGTAATTAGCACTTTATCTAATTAAATCGTCCAATTTTCCAAGCTCCTCCAGTCCACAAGAGGAACGCGAGATGAGGAAGAAACGAAATAGACCAAATGAAAATGTAGAAATAAAAATGTAGGAATGAGAGGCAATATTATAAAGATATTACAATAATGTCACTCATATTTTTTTCCCATGATATCCTTATATCACTACACTACTGCTTCTATACTACCTATAGGTATGCAATTAATGTGGACCACCGGATACTTTTGTACTAGTCCTTTTCAAATACTAGTATAGGGTATGCAACACTGCAGAAGAGCTCAAGATTTAAATGATTAAATGCAGCTAAAGTGAAATTAAATCAATAAGTCTGGTACTGTCATAGACCAACAACTGTCAATATGTCAACTTGCACTTTAGTTTGTTAGTTCAAACTATCCATTGCGCTCACTATCACAAGTATTTCTGAAAGCCGAAGAAGACTAATGACACAGAATACGAACTTGAACGAGGTATACAAAAACTAACCAGAATGCTGTCACCGGATAGAATCAGGACACCACCCTTGAACAAGATGGCATCGCATTGTTCATAAGCTTACTTGAAACCGCAGAGGGGCTTGCAACATTAGCATCCTTCAGAGCAGAGCTGAGTTCTTCAACCGAAATTGGATGGACCGCATGAATCTGTCGTTCATCCTGCATGTCAGAGCATTCAGTCAAAGGTGCTGGTATCTCTGCGGCAACATATTTCACCATGAACCCTTCTCATCCGGATCAACCCTTGTAAGATACAATACCCTTGGCCTCTTTGGATGGTTCTTAGCTGCAATTTCCCAAACTATTTTTGTTTCTTGATTGATCTCAGAATCAAGACAGATTTCCTGGAGGTGTTCATGGCTTCTGATTTCAATGCCAGGTAGGTCACCTAGATGTTCACTGAGAAGCTGAAGCGAGATGAGGTTCCGCAAAGCTCCTTTCTCGATTGTAGGGAGGGTAGGACATTGCACAAGGCATAGGCGTAGCAGCCTTGGGAAATCTCGTTTTTTGATGCTGATGCCTCCAAGGCTGATCTTAATCAGTTTCAGGTACTCCAAGTGGATCAACCTGCGCAGGTTTGATATGTCATTGCTGATCAGATCATTAGTCGATGAAAGGCACAACTCAGTGAGACCACACAGTGATGTAGCAAACAGAGTCAGTCCACTAAGTGCTCCATGTAGTTTCAGGGAGCTGAGATAGCCAAAAGAATTCTCTAGAGAATGCAGAATGTTCCCCGACGAACTCATGAGATGCAGTGATAGAGAGCGCACACCTATACTTGTGTCCAATTCATGCTCGATAAAGCTCTTGATACCTGTTGAAAGTTCAGCCAAGCTCTTACTATCATTGTCATTGCACCATATCTTAACCTTTCTCAACTTGTTCAGGCGAACTATGAGCATGGGGAATCCAGGATTGTTATCCGTGATAAATCCTGCTAGAGTCTGTAAATTGCTTTCTTTCGGCAAAAACTTGCATAGTTCGGTCGTCTTCCAGTCCCTCTTCCCAAGCTTGAACTTTCCTAACAGGTGCGCTAAGTGGGGCAGCTTCATGACTTCCACGGGTAATGTTTCTATCCTCGCCTTCCTCATGTCCAGCGTCTCTAGGCAATGCAGTTTCTCAATTTTCTTTGGAAGGCGGCTAACGGTGCCTGTGCCTCCAAGGCTCAGATATTTCAGATGCCACAGCTTGTGTATGCCATCCAAATGATCGTCTTTCAAATCGTTGCATTCTTCCAGATCCAAAACTCGTAGCAGCTCACACTTGGCAAAATCCACAAGAGCTTCTCCGGCTCCCCCGAATACCGTCAGAGAATGAGCACGCAGTTTCTCATCAACTAATGTGCCTTCATGTGACAGACTGGTGTGACTGTTGTTCACATTTGATACCCGGCAAGTTGAAGTAGCCGGGCATCCCTCCATAAAGAGGTGACGGTAATTGCTTCTTTGTGGATCACGAAGAGATGTAATGAACTTAGCAGACATGGACATGTGCAGCATGAACTCGTGCATGATGCCATGAGCTCTGCACGTCTTCACTTTTGCGTTCTTGCTTGGGTCCATCCGCCGAATGATATTCCGATCTATTAATTCCTCTAAGACTTTATCTGCAGCAACCACAGCTTGGCATGGATCTGGATCATGCACATATCGTTCGGCTAACCATCTTCTCATCAGACTGCTCCTCCTGATGGGATGGCCATTTGGGAATACACATACATACAGTAAGCAGGTCTTCAGATCGACAGGTCTACCAGGCAAGCTTCTGTAGTTATTCAGAAGGACTTCTTGCAGCTTTCTGAAAGCATACTCCTTAGACATGTGAGAACCTAGATCTCTCCAAAAAAAATTGCAATCTCTTTCTGTGAACTCTGTTTTCCTCAGCAAATAATTGGCTACACTAAAAAGAGCGAGTGGGTGGCCGTCACATTTATTCGCGATTAATGTTGAACTCTGCTCAAACCCAGGTAATTGTTTCTTCAATACAGCTTCTAGCAACTCCTTGGACTGCTTCTCATCAAGAGATCTGACATTGTACACGTAGCCGTTGGTACCATGGCTGCAGCAGACTTCAGCTAGTGCTTGAATTCTTGTTGTCACTATTATTCTGCTTCTTGTATTTTTGGGGAAGGTAGATTTAATACAATCCCACTGTTCTTCCTCGATGTCATCAAATACAATGAGGTACCTTTGCAGATTGATTGAAAAAAATTATGTTAATATATTTGTCATTGATTGGAAGAGGAATTGGGTATTTTCTGCTAATATGATTGGAAATCAAGAAAACATCATTCAGTCTGAAATTGCCATCAGATTTGGATCTATGAAACTTTGGTTTGCGATGCACATATGGTGGCATAAATAAGTGAACTTTCTTATAGAAAAACTTCAGAGCATCACGAATTAATTCAATACTGTTCAAATCATATTGCTTTCCTCCCCAAACCATATATAATTTTCACAGTACTGGATTAGTTCATTGGGCATTCCAGTTTGAGCATCTCCCCCAACCATGAGTTCAAAATATATGGACCGTTTGAGCATTCCGTTTTGTCAAACTTCTTTAACTTGACCCATCAAAATATAAAAAATTGTATAGAATGACAGCATGGTTGATCTTGCTACTGTTATTAAGCAGAATACTTCCATAGTATACAATTTTCTCGATTTAAAATAGTATACTTCTATGGAATTGCGTGTCGAAGTTTCATATTGGACACCATGTTGATGTCCTAAAGGAATTAAACCTTGAATCTAGGAAGTGCACATGATAAATATTTACAATGTGAGCTTGAGCTTCCTTACTTAACTGCTCTGAATAAGTACAATTTAGCAATCATTCAAGAATTAATTGCCTATATATACTACTCCGTCCCATGATATAACTACTGTTAGTTTTGTTCTAAGTCAAACTATCTCACATTTGACTAATTATATAGGAAAAATATTTGTATGTACAATATCAAAAAAGTACAAAATAAATATTTTGATTTGATGATAGTATTTTGTTGTCATCGATCTTGATACATCTTGATATAAATTTGGCCAAACCTAAGATAGCTTGACTTAGAAGAAATGGAGTAATTTTTATCCAAAAATAGAAAATGAGTGATTACCTCTTAGTATTCAGGTAGCTTGTGATGTTGTCCCGGACCTGATGGACGTCGACCCTTGCTGAAGCTCCTGGATGAAGCTTCTCCAGAAATGCCGTGAGGAGCCCTTTGCTGCTGCCCCTATGCTCAGATGCCACGACCCAGGCTCGGCATGGATACTGGCGAACAACATCGGGGAACTCATACAGCGCCTTCGCGAGCGTGGACTTCCCTAAGCCGCCGAAACCCACGATGGAGATCACGTTCAGCTGATCCGGTTGACCCTCGATATTGTTGTTGAGCAGCTCGAGGAGCTCACTTCTGGGCTTCTCGATGCCCACTGGTTTGACCCTGCTGCTCGTGTCCATGTCCTTCAACACTGGGGATGTTGTGGACGAGGAGGTGCGTGTAGCGGCCGGTTGGCTGCCATTGACGTTGTAGTCGATTTTCCGCTGATGTGCGGCCCTCAGCCGCTCCTTGAGCTTCTTGACCTCGGACACATACAGAGGGCCACCGACTGCCTTCAGCCGATGCAAGAGTGACCCTTCCTTCTCACCTTCGACGACATGGCGCAAGATCCGGTCAAGGCAGTCCTCGATCTCGAGCGCCAGATCTCGCATCTCTTCCATGGATATGCTCTTCACGATGCTTGGGTCGCCCTTCTGCGACTGCCGATCTTCTTCGGCTCCGGCGATCATCTGCAGCTCAGTCTTAATGAAACTGATATCATCCTCGAAGCCCTTCCACAGCTCGCATCGCTTCTGCACGAGCTGGACTACCAGCGCCACCACGTTCTTCGTCACAGCGCCCACCATAGCGCCCAAGACTGCTCCAGCAACGGTTGCCACCATCTCTCCTCCCGATCGATCGGCCTGCTCTGTTCAGCACCGGCACCAGGTCAAGTTTTGTCTGTCGATATTCGATAGGAAGGTAGTAGGAAACAGAGTAAAGGCACCGTTTGACTGGCTCTTTGTTTAGGATTTTGCCTCGTCTTTGTGACCGTCTGTATGATTGTACTGTCCGTGCAGGGCCTGTTTAGATCCAGAAAAAGCGTTTTCTTTTCACGAAAAGTTATCCACGTAGAGAACCGTATCAGTTCATTTCTATCTCTATGCACGCTTTTATAGAACAATACTTTTCTGTACTTTTCACCCCATTTTCTCGATCTAAACACGCCCGTAATTAATGTGACACTGTACTGGTTTGACTTCACCGGATGTGTGGATGCAACAGGATGTAGCTCGAAAGGTTGGTGGATGGACAGGAAGGCAAAATGGAGCCACAGGTCAAGAGATACCCACGACGAGGGTGACAAGGCGGAAAAGACGATCAATGGGCAAGGCACTACCGGATTATGGGTCTTTGCCGTGTGCCAGATGCACACGGCAAAGGCTCACAAAGTTTAGACGGCAAAGAGGCCCTTTGTCGTGTGTCCTTTTTCGGACACACGGCAAAGGCTTTACCGTGTGCCAGAGCCTTTGTCGTGTGCCATAGGGAGCACACGGCAAATAAAAGTTGCCTAACGGCCGTGCCCGTTAACGGCCCCTTTGCCGTGTGCCATGGGCACGTGGCACACGGCAAATGGTAGCTATGCCGTGTTTGGAGGAAAAAAGATGAAAAAAAAAGTTACTTTGCCGTGTGCCTCAGGCTGACACACGGCAAAAAGAAATTGCACACGGCAAAGGCATTAGTTTGCCGCATGCAATGCCTTTGCCGTGTGTTGTGTGTGGGCCGTCACCCAGTCAGCCCTGTGCCGTGTGCCGGCCGTCAGGCACACGGCGAAAGGCCGTCACCCAGTCAGCCCTTTGCCGTGTGCTGGCCGTCAGGCACACGGCAAAGGGGGGCCTTTGCCGTGTGTGGGCTCTTTGCCGTGTGCCTGGCTGTCGGCACACGGCAAAGAGAGCCCTTTGCCATGTGCCTGTGCTCTGGCATACGGCAAAGCCCAGTACACACGTTAAAGTCCGGATTTCCGGTAGTGAGTGGTTGCAATCCAGCGACCCGCAACCGTAGGCACCCGCAAAGAGATTTTTTTAGAAAACAAAATATCTGGCCTCTACGACGACCCATATCCACAGAGAGATCAGAACGAACCACGCATGGTGTGGATAGGCCGCGAGGCGAGCTTCTTGGAAGGTGACAAAGAGGAAGAAGTAAGAGCCAAATAAAGACTAAAGTCAGTGATATAGATCATAATTATTCTCTTTGGAAAATCATATTTATATTATTTTTTAAAAGAGAAGCTTTCAAAGAGATACAGCTGCACTGATGGTGAAAATCCCAAGCAACCGCTCTCCCTACCACGGGCTCCTCAGCTGTTCTCTGCCTTCTTATCAAGCACTGGTGAGAATTCTTTACTTCTGCCGTTGATCCCTTTGCTTCTAGTTCTGCACTACGGGCGGAGAGATCCCGCTTGGCTGCTCCGGATCTTGATGACGGAAGAGTATGGATCTTGCTGACTGACCATAACTTTGACAGGATTGCTATGTCTGCTTGCTCGTCGTAGTATTATGTTCCTCCAGCACTTGATCACTTTGGTAAGTTACTGAATTCTTGTTCCTGATCCATGCTTCTCAGTTCTCACTGCCGAAGTATTTTACGCCCCAACATACACACACAGTAGCTAATACGGCTAATGATGATATCTGTGCTCTGGTCGTTCTCAAAGGATACAAGCATGGAAGTTCTTAAGAGTGCCTCACTGGGTGCCATGGGTTCCCTTCTCAGGAAGCTCGATGAGCTGGCGCATACCGAGGACAGGGTGCGTCAACTCAGAGATGATCTTGGCAGCATAAACATAAAGCTGGTGAAGCTATCGGAGGTGAACAACTCATCTCTCACCGTGAATTACTGGATGAAGGATGTGCGCGAACTCTCTTATGACATGGAGGACTGTGTGGACCAGTTGATCCATGCTGACGATACAGATACCAAGATGGATTGGATCGACAACCTCTTAGGCTTTAAGACTCGTGTGGCGGAGGCGAGGGAACGATACAACAGGTTCAACTTGGAATACGGTCTGAGTCATCACACAACCAGCCATAATCATCATTTTCGAATCGTGACCCGGGAGCCCAGCACTGTCATCCCTGTGGACCCTGTCGGCATGGAGGGCCAAGAAAATAAACTTCGCCGGCTTGTGGAGCCAAAGAGCGATGACGAAAATGACCTGAAGCTGAAGGTTGTGTCCATTCTTGGTGTTGAAGGAGTCGGTAAAAGCATGCTTTCCCAAAAACTATGGCATGAGCTGGGTGGACAGTTTGAATGCCAGGCTTTTGTGAGAACGGCCAAGAAGCCTGATATAAGGATGATTCTCATAAGCATACTGTCACAAATCTACCCGCAGCAACCGTCTGAAGCTTGCCAGGTGCCAGATCTTATTCGTGATATCAAGAAGCATCTTAAAGATAAGAGGTTTTACCTAGCCCCCTATGCACTCTTCTAATGTTTCATATACATAAGTGGACAGATTATTCCATATGTGCAATTTGTTCTTTTTTATTCATTATATTTGTGAAGAGATTGAGGTGTTTCTTTGCTCAGATGTTGATCTCATTGAATGACGATTTTGCGACATATATGACTAATAATATACTAACATTTCAAATATGCATACCTATTTCTGTTTCCAAAACATAATCACCAGAACATTTTATTATTACTCTACTTACTCTGAATTTTGATTTTATATCAATATAAAAATATGAGAATTTTAGAATGCTTGGGAATAATGAGAGCCGTCCATTCTGAGAAATCGAACGGTGGAAACAAAGGGAATACCTAGCGGTACCTAAATAGAGGTACCAAGAAGTACCAAATCCATACCAAAATAGGAAAGGTACCTCTCGGTACTTTCTGGTAACTTTACCAAAATAGGAAAGGTACCTTCCGGTACCTCCTGGTAGTTTTCAAGCATTGTAAAATAGCTCTAAAAATATATGATAATTTGAAAATAAGTCCTAGTATCCATTGAGTGATTTTTGGGTATTAGAATATCTTTTTGCGGAAGATAGAGTTGACCTTATATGTCTCCTGGTTACCAAAAAAATAATAAGTGCTTGTTGATAATAGGAGTGAAATATCATTTATTTGAAGAGCTGTTTTACAATGCTTAAAAGTACCACGAGGTATCTTTTCTATTTTGGTAAAGGTACCCGGAGGTACCGAGTGGTACCGAGAGGTACCTTTCCTATTTTGGTATGGATCTCACTTGGTACCTTTTTCTATGTATCTAGTAAAATGAGGTGAGGGAGGCTCTAGCAAAGGATAAGTATGAAAAGAAACGGAAAGCAAGCAGAGAGAGTCAATGTGCATGTGTTGGTCAATGCTTTCACCTAGAAAAAATTATAAATATGCAATATTGTTCCTCTCTTTCCCAATTTGATTTGGATATTTAAACTATGAGAAATTTTAGAATACTTGGGAATAATGAGAGTCGTTCATTCCGAGAAATCGGACGGTGGAAACAAAGAGAGTATCTAGATGTACCTAAACAGAGGTACCTAAGAGGTATCAAGAAGTACCAAATCCATACCAAAATAGGAAAGGTACCTCCCGGTACCTCTCGGTACTTCCTGGTACCTTTACCAAAATAGGAAAGTTACCTCCCGGTACCTCATGATACTTTTAAAGCATCGTAAAATAGCTCTTAAACTATTTCAGAATTTGGCAAATTTGTATCAAAGATATCATAGGTAATGAGGAACCCATTTTAATTGGGTTTAGATCAAAATTCTGAGCCAAATGTGAATTATTTTTTCCCAAAATGGACAATTTTGAAGTCTTGTATGAACTTTTAAGGATTAATTTTAATTACCAGAAATGTGGCGAAAGTTCATCAACGTACTGTTGCATTCGTATCTGTTGCCTTGCCAGATTTTGTAATTTGGCAAAAAAAGTATCAATTATATTAAATATTTTAGATAATTTCCCATGCAAACAACACCGGGCGGGTATTATGTTGCCGCGTATAATTCTAGTTCTGTTAAAATTAGGCATTCGGCTCCAATGATGCATGTGATAAATCCCTGAGAGCCATCGGATCAGAGGAGAACATCCCATCCAGATCCAGATCCACACCGAGTCTCCTAACATCAGTCAAAAGAGTTTTTTTCTTTATTATTGTTTCTCTGTTAAAATGGGCCTGCTAACCCTGCAAGCTATACTTTAAGGTTAGACTGTGCGGAGTTATTCTACGTTTCGACCAATCTCAAATCTCCATCATCAACGTTCTAAAAGACTGTGCCATGTCAAACCACACTCTATATTTTGTGATGGAGGGAGCAGGATTATAGTTCCAATACTAGTTGTTTTGCTATACTACCTTGCTTCAATTTTGCATTATGTTTCTGGTTGCTGTGAGTCTGATGACAAGCACGTTTAACATGTGAGAGAAGAAATTATAGAATGATTGTGAATAATGAGGGTTATTCATCCCGAGAGATCTAATGATGGGAAAAAGAAAGTACCTCAAACTACCTAAAAAGAAGTACCAAGAAATACCAAATTGGTGGGTCCAAATACCAAAACAATTAATTTATTTTATTTTTCATAATCAATTTGAGCTATTTTACAATGCTTGAAAAGTACCAAGAGGTACCGGGAAGTACCTTTTCAATTTTGGTAAAGGTACCAGGAAGTACCGAGAGATACCAGGAGGTACCTTTCCTATTTTGGTATGAATTTGGTACTTCTTGGTACCTCTTGGTACCTCAGTTTAGGTACCTCTAGGTACTCCCTTTGTTTCCACCATCCGATTTCTCGGAATGGACGGCTCTCATTATTCACAAGTATTCTAAAATTTCTCTTGTAAAATAGCTCTAACATGTATGGATTATTTATCAGGTACTTCATCGTAATTGATGACTTATGGGCTGTATCAGTATGGGATACCCTTAGCCGTTCTTTTCCCGAGGGTAATCGTTGTAGCAGAGTAATGACAACAACAACAATTGAGGATGTTGCTCTGGCATGCTGTAGTTATGACCCTGATCATATTTTTAGGATGAGACCTTTGAGTGCCGAGCACTCCAATCAATTATTTATCAAGAGAGCTTTTGGCACAGGGGAAGGATGTCCTCAAGAATTCCATGATGTTTCTGATGACATTACAAGAAAATGCAGAGATTTACCACTAGCAATTATATGCATGGCCAGTCTTGTTGCAAGCCAGTGGGGAACAATAGAGCAATGGCGACATGTACAGAATCTTCTGTCTCACTATGTGAGATCAAACTCAAGTTCGGAGGTTCTAAAACAAGTACTGAAACTTTACTACAATAGCCTTCCTCGTAGTTTGAAGACATGTCTGCTATATCTCACTGTATATCCTGAGAACTACCCAATTGTGAAGGATGATTTGGTGAAGCAATGGATAGCTGAAGATTTTATTCGTGGCACGGAAGAGAAGGACATTCTACAAGTTGCCAGCAGCTATTTTGATGAGCTCCTCTGGTTTGGCCTGCTCCAACAGATGGCTGTTAACTCTAAAAAGAAAGGATTATCCTACGTAGTACACCCGGCAGTATTTGATTTTATAACATGCAAGTCCATGGAAGATAATTTCGTCACCACCATTGATTATTCTCAATCAATAGTAGCGCTTACTGACAAGATCCGTCGACTGTCTCTGCACTTCAGCAGTGCAACATATGCAACTCTGCCTGCAAGTATAGGGATCTCACAAGTTCGTTCACTAACTTACCTGGGACTATTGAACTGCATACCTTCACTTGTTGAGTTTAGGCTTGTTCGAATCATGATCCTTCATCTCCGAAGTGATGATGGGGACACCAGGCTTTCCCTCTCAGAAATTGATAAACTGCTTCTACTAAGATATTTGCAGGTCCGATGCAACGTCAAAGTCGAATTGCCGGACCAGATGCAATGTCTGAAACACTTTGAAACACTTGAAATAAATGCAATAGTAGCTGCAATTCCTTCGGATATTGCACACGTTCCGAAGTTGTCCGATGTGCACATTGGAGGAAAGAAAAATCACAAACATCTTACTCTGGATCCTGTTGCTTCAGGTAACGCTATATCTATGGATGACTCAAGCATCGCATCCACTCCTTCCATCCAGATTTTTGAGTTGCTGCCCCCAATTTGCATCTTTTCAAGGATCCCTGAATGGATTCAACAGCTCAGCAAACTTCGCATTTTGGAAGTTGTAGTCGGAGAAATGAGGGGGAACGACATTGATGTCCTTGCAGAGCTACCGGTGCTCACAGCTCTATCTTTGTATGTTCAGACAACTACTGCAGAAAACATAGTCTTCAGGTGTGGGGCATTCCCATCTCTAGAGTATCTCAAAATAACGTGTGGTGTACTGTTGCTGGACTTTCAGGAAGAAGCGATGCTTAATCTTCGGAAGTTCAAGATAGGCTTGAACGCCCACGTAGGGGAGGAGTATGGCAAGATACTAGGTAGCATCCACCACCTATTAAACCTCCAAGAGATTGCAGTAAGCATTGTAGCAGACACTGGTACTGAGGAATCTTACAGCATAGATGTGGAGTCGGCATTCCTGGACCAGATCAGCAGGCATCCAAGTCGTCCAAGCTTCAAAGTGAAAATGGTGTGTGGAGTTAAACCTTCAAATGAGGAAGACAAAGTTCTTAGGAAGCAAATGGGAAAATTGCTGATTGAACAACATGGAATTCTGGGGAAAATGCCCGCACAAGACACGAAAGAACATGCTGATTTGCGGTATGGATTTCCTTTGTCTTGATTCTAGGCAATCAGTACAACTTTACCAGTGCTAACATCCTCATCATTTACATATACATGAGTACTTATATTAGTATAAGAAATTACTGTTTCCTGTTTGTGTCGCTTATCAGCGCAGCGCAACAGATTTTTCTCCCTCACAGAACACTATTGAATCAGCACAGAATTAGCCAAAATCAACATACCTTTCAGCATAGCGCAGCGAAGCGAACAGGAACTCGGTACACATTTTATTTTTAAATTTCTATTAGAGATTAAAAATAAAAATATTATGTTTAAAATCCCATAGTCGCATGGCGTACTAGGTTGAGGATTGAGTTGCTTAGCTGGTGCGGCTGTACACCCGTTACGACATAGGCTCAAGTATCTTTTAAGTTGAATTTGGGTGACCATTTTCTTGATATTCAACCATTCAGTACCAAGGTGATAATGATATACAATGCTTGTAAAGTAAGAGCTATTTTACAATGCTTGAAAAGTACCAAGAGGTACCGGGAAGTACCTTTCCTATTTTGGTAAAGGTACCAGGAAGTACCGAGAGGTACTGGGAGGTACCTTTCCTATTTTGGTATGAATTTGGTACTTCTTGGTACCTCTTGGTACCTCAGTTTAGGTACCTCTAGGTACTCCCTTTGTTTCCACCATCCGATTTCTCGGAATGGACGACTCTCATTATTCACAAGCATTCTAAAATTTCTCGTAAAGTAATCACTGCTACTTGAAGGTACTTTTTATTTTACAAAAAAGTAATACAACAGATAATTTTCATAATGGTAAAAACTGATTGTTGGTCCAACAATTTTTGGTACTTAGACCCAACAATTTGGTACTTCTTTGTATTTGGACCCACCAATTGGTACTTTGTACTTAGACCTACCAATTTAGTACTTCTTGGTACTTCTCTTTAAGTATTGCATGGTACTTTATTTGTTTCCACCATTAGATTTCACGAGATGAACGGACTATCGTTATTCTCAATTATTCTATGAGAAATTTTAAAATGCTTGAAAATAATGAGAACTGTCCATTCCGAAAAATTGGCCAGTGGAAACATAGAGAGTATCTGGAGGTACCTAAACAAGGTACCAAGAAGTACCAAAAATAGTGAATATACATATTTGACCTATGTTCTCAGAATAAATATTAAACACTACATCATAAACTTTTCCCCAAGTGAGTAACATGTTCTGTTGATACGATAAATTTCTTGCTGGATATTCATACTGTTGCTTTGTTTGGCAGGAAAGCCAACATTAGTAATAACCAAATCTATACAATAAAGTAATAACATTTATGATATCAAATATGTGCCATTAGATTCTCCATTAAATATATTTTTTATAATATATCTATGTGGTGCCATAAACTTTTATGATTCTCTCTAAAAATCTAGTCAAACTCGAAAAACTTTGATTCTCCAAGAATATTGGAATGCCTTATATTTCAAGGACAGAGGGAGTAACTTTAATGTACGTTGAAGAAATGCATACTAATTGGTGCTATTACTAGCACAAAGTTTCTCACAATGGAAACAGGGTTATCTTAGTGTCTATTCTTGCGATGTCAAAACACATGCATCTGGTCTTTGTTGTGAAAAAAGTTACAGACTAAGACCCTTTAATGCTCCCTGGTTCCAATATAATAACATACAAACTTTGGAAGCCTAAACATTGTGCCCTCGTGTAGAACAAACAAGGCTTTTGTTGATAACGCAAAAACAAAAAACAAAAACTAGGCCCCTTCTCAAATTTAGAAGTCCAAGAGACTGATGATATCATTTTTTTTCTCAAAATCATTTCTATTTTCTTACAACTGATATAGTTCCCTCTTTTCAAACATCCTACGATTATTACAGAGATCCTGTCAAGCCATAATGCCTTTTCATATTCTACAAATAAGATAGATAACATGCCATATGGTAGAAAAAACTGAAATACAATATTTCTTTACATGAAGAAATAGATCATAATGTTTTTATGGAATGCATGTCCACCGGAAAAAAATGTAATAAGAGAAAATTAGAAAAGTAGCAAAGAGTGACTTTAGGGCAAAGATAAAGTCATTATTATTGGGTTCCACAAGGATGGAAAGATGCCACTAGAATGCACTAGGATGACAAACCATGGTCTTATGGATATACTCTTTTTTGACGTTATGCGCAAATCATGGAAGCACCCTATTGTGACTCCTTGATAAATCTTTATGACTTTCAAGACCTTTTATACGGTTACTAAATTGTTCTTCCTTTATTTCTTTTTCTTTGCTTTTCTTTGTTATACTCATCAGTGCTTAAAATTGAAAGCAGCCAAATCCTCCTCCATGCTAGATCAATGCTTTTTATTGATCATATGCCATGGACGTTAAGTGGTGTTGGTTAACACCCCTTGTATTGACTGCGGCAGAACTCCTGTTGAATAATAAGATGAGGTTAATTAATTCTATGCCCGATCCTTGCAGTAGAAAGGGTATAACACGAAAAATATGAGGGTGAGGCCAGTCTCAGTGCCAGTGTTATGGGCGCAGTTTTATAAACAGTCACATCAGCTTTTGAATGGGATGAAACTGTGACTCTCAGTGCACTAGTGTCATGGCACAATTTCATAGACAATATACACTATTTACATTTTTTCATTTGGCTATGATCAAGTGTGCCAAAGATGAAACGCCCACCCCTCAATAGAGTGTCATCCGTCTTGAGTACCGAACCGGTGGGCGTTATGAGGATGAAACGCCTCCTCTCTCTTCTCATTAATCTTGTGCCATGTCAACTAAAATGTCTATGTGGCAGCTCATTAATTGCTGATGAAACTAGCGCTGAGACTAGCCTGAGGCCTTATAGTGGTAGGACCGATGGTGAAATTGGAGGTGAAGACATTTTTTGGCGCAGAAAGACATGTAGTTTAAATTATCTCTAAAGTGCACTTTAGTACCGGCTGGTGTTAGCCAGTCGGTACTAAAGTGCACCGCGAGGCATTGTTCTTTCAAACCGGTACTAAAGTCGTACTTTAGTACCGGTTATAACACAACCGGGACTAAATGACTAGGGACGAAAGATCGTTTCTTCACTAGTGAAGCTTTTGTGTAAAACAAGTGTTCTAATCAATTTCTTAACTTCTCTAATTATAATGCGAGCTCTACTTTAGAAAAGTGGAAATCCACTCTTTGTTCCATCCATAACATAAAACTATAATAATGATGCAGGCTGATGAGCAGAAATGAGAAAGAGGAGGCTGCGGCGATGGATGGCAAACTAGTGGTGCCCGAGGATGGGTATGAGTGGAAGAAGTACGGCCAGAAATTCATCAAAAAAATCAAAAAAATTAGGTACTTCCTACTATAAGTAGATTAATTTGTTTTCAGTGTCCAATCAATTTCGAAATTCCAAATTAGTTTAACTTTCGGCCATTAAGTTACAACTTATATTTGTTGGTAAATCTCTGCCACACACTCCATCATTAATTGACCTCGCTCTTGGTGCAACAATGTTTTAATTCGAAGTAACAAACCGCCAACAATGCGTCCAGCAAATGTACTAAATTATTTCTCATGGTTACCGTGTGCATGTGCAACGACTACTACGTTCAAACTGATGATACTGCACGAGCTGAATGTGCAGGGCCTACTATCGGTGCCGGTACAAATCGTGCGGGGCAAAGAAGAAGGTGGAGTGGGCACCCAAGTGATCCCAGCATCCTTCGTATCGTGTACGACGGCAGCCACCAGCACGGGCTCCCATTAGAGGAGATAGTTCCTGCCCACCGGAGGACAAGCCACCACGTTACAGAGACTGTCAATTGTATCAGCCCATACGTGCAGACCCAAAATGCACCGGTGTATTTATCTCATTCGCATCAGTATGGACCAACGCTGTAACAAATAAATTTATAAATGTGCGTGTGTATTTTTTAGCCGGCACGTTTACGTAACGTGTCGGTTCTCTTACGAGCCAGCATATATTAAGTATTCTAACCAGTTTGAAAATGAATTGGCTAGAATATTTATTTAATGTAGCGGTTGAAATTTTGACTAACTAGTTTAGAAATTTGAACCGCGTTCATATGCGCATAGAGAGATCAAGAAGTTGAAGCGCCCAGTCTCACTTTAGTCCAACTGCTTCATCTTACACTGCAAATTGCAATGTTTCATCTTGCCCTGCAAGTAGCCATTATTATTGCAATTTATATATAATCATACTTCTGCTAAGATATTTGCAGGTCAGAAATAGTGTACAATTGCCAGGAGTAGCTGGGGAGTCTAAGTTTGTCTACACTCGTCATACTCTATTTTCATCCTCTAAAGAAATATTATATCCTGGTCATCGAGATTCTCTCCTCTATACCAATTTTCTTGGCACCCATCATACTCTATATCTCATCCCCTATACCAACTACTAGTCGATGGGGCCCACACTGTCAATTTTTTTTCTTTTCCTCCCTCCCTCCCCGGTCTCTCTCTCTCTACCCTCCCTCTTTGTTTCCTCCGTCCCTCCTCGTTCACTCCCTCGGGGCGCGTCGGCTAGGTGGATCTCCGGCGCGGCGCAAGGTAAGACGGATCTCCTGCAGCGGCATGAGGTGGACGACGACAGGTGCGAGGCAAGGGCGTGCCAGCACTGGGTGGGGGCCGCTACGGCGGCTCGGCGATGACGGCGAGCTGCTGCTCGAGCTCCACTGCAGCCGGCTATGCCTCCCTCCCCTCAGCTCTCCCTCCCTCCCTCTCTATCCGAATCATGACAGCACGGCCTTGATGGCCTCTAGGCAGATTGAGGGCAGGCTGGAGTTGACCGTGCGTAGGGCCCCTTCCGTCGTCGGCTCCTCGAGGCGGCGGCTTCCGACTCTACGGGCGGGGCAATTGCTGTCCGAGACGAGGTGGGGTTGGTGCTGCGGTACATAGCAGATCCGCTCGGTCCACCAAAAATAGCATGCACGGTTGCTATTTTGCACACGGCTGCATGGTGGCCTCCGTGCGCTCGATTCCCCGATAGGCGATCATTGTCTTTTCTGGCAATGATCAATGAAGGACGATGCACGCTGCTTTAGCATTCCCTTTTTGGATTCACTTGTAAGGCTACCTGCACTGGGCGCCTCTAAACGGACTGGTATCCGTTTACAAGTCAGCTTTACAGGTGAATACACCTGCAGCGAGGATCGGGACTGGACTGGTAAACAACAAGTCGGTCCCGTCGACTAGCAATTCTAGTGGCATCCAAGTCGTGCGGGCTGGCGCAGGGCCAACACGCCCACGCCCAACCACCGTGCCTGCGCGCGGAGAGGGAAGGAGGGGAGGGAGCAGAGGAGGGGCATTGTCCGCCGCCGCGAGGACCTGCCGTCGGCAGCGTGGGAAGGAGCAACAGCAGGGCAAGGAAGGCGGGACCGGGGAAGACGAGGACGAGGACGAGCTTGGCCTGAGCTCCTCCGCGACGGTCGGCCTGAGCCCGCGCCTTCCCCGCACAGGACATGGAGCAAGGAGCTCCGCCTGTTGGGGGTTGGTCAGTGGGAGGAGGAGCCAGGCCGGCCGCCACGAAGCCTGCCGCATCCGAACGTGGTCACCTGCAGCGAGCAAATTTGGCACCGGCAGCAATCAGGGAGACGAGAATCCCAAATCCGCGGCGAACCGACCAAATCCCGGATGATGGGGCTTCGAATCGACGAGGCCAGCTGCGTACCTGGGCTCCACCGTCGGAGGACCTCCCGGCGCAGCAGAGGCGGCGGCGGAGGCCGCGATGAGGCCTTGCTCGATCCCGCGTCGCCGTCGATTCCGCCCGCTAGCCGGGACGCCACTGCTGCCCGCGCGTAGTAGGGGCGCGGGGAGCTCTGCCTCCGGCCGCGTTGGTGGGCTCTACCGCCGGGGCCGCGCGGGCGAGCTCCTCCGCCGCCGGCCCCGCGCGCAGGTCCCGCCGCCCAGGCGCGCAGACCCCGCTGGCGTCGGCCGACGCAGCGCGCAGGACGGGCGCGCCGGCCTCGCCGCCGCGCGTAGGTCCCGCCGCCGCCGGCCCCCGCCGCCGCCCGGTCGCGTCGGCCCCATCGCCGCCGCGTGTGGTGAAGGGAGGAAGGAAAGTGATGAGGAAGAGAGAGAGAGGAAAGAGACGTGCGCGGTGGGGAAGAGGGTGTGGGCCGGGAAGAAAAAGAAACTGACGCGTGGGCCCTAGGTGTGGTAGTTGGTATAGAAGTTGAGCTGTAGAGGTTGACGGGTGCGAGAAAATGAATATAGACATGAGAATCTTGATGACTAGGATGAAATATTTCTTATAAAGGTTGAATATAGAAGTTATGAGTGTGGATAGCCTAAGCCAACGTCGGTGGACAAATCGAAAACAGGTTTTGCTTCCACTTTTTCCCTTTTTGCAAGCCAACCATTCTGGACGTGGGAAAATGGGTATAATTGTATAAATCTGGGTGGGGGTGAATAAATAAAAGTAGCATTTAATGACATTAAATAAATATTTTCTCATACATATAAAACTTTATTAGTAGCAAAAGTGATCTGTCCCGCCCTGCATATGCTTAATCATTCTTTGTTGTACCCGTGATGTGGAAAAAACAAACAATTATAGTTTTGCTTGAAAAACGGCATGTAAAACTTGCAGAAATTAAAAAAGTATTTCAACTACAACTTTCGTTGGAAAAAAATGTTTGTACTAAAAAAAATTGTTGTGTTGCGTATCAAAATATTTGGAGGAAAAAAAATATGGAGCCTTCCAAAGTTATCAAGCAAAACCTTGAGAAAAAGCTATGTATCAAAATTTAAAGAAAACTTATATAAAATAACTGTAAAATATTTTAAAGAAAACGTTTGTACACAAATTTGGATACAAGAATCGCTACAAAATATTATGGAGTAAAATTTGTTAAAAAATGTTCATGTATAAATTTTCTACAAATAAATCCAAAAATATATAAATTAACTAGAAAACATTTCTAATAAATTTTTAAAGAAACTTTGAAGCAAAACTTTGCGCAGTAAACAATTCAAAGGAAAAATTAGTCAAAACTTATGTAACAAAAATTAAAAAAATGTTTTTCTAAAAATTATATATCAAAATTTTAGAGCGAAACTTTGTAAAATTTGTATACTAAAAGCCATTGTAAAAAAATGTGGAAAACGGTTCTTTAATTTTGAGGTAAAACTTTTCAAAAAAATTATATAATAAATTTTGAAGGAAAAACTTTGTATAAAAAGATTGTTTTGGAGCAATAGTTTGTACAAAAACTGTGTAACAAAATCTTTAACAAACTTTAAAACAAAAATTTGTGTGACAAAATTCTGAAGAAAAACTTCGTATAAAAAGATTGGGGAACAAAAGTTTTAAAGCAAAAGTTTGTACAAAAGTTGTGTAACAAAATCTTTAAGAAGCTTTAGAACAAAAAATTGTCTGACAAAATTCTATAGAAAAATTTTGTATGAAAAAAGATTGTGGAACAAAAGTTTTGAAGCAAAAGTTTGTACAACAGTAACAAAATCTTAAACAAACTTTCAAACAAAATATGTGTGATAAATTCTGAAGAAAAACTTTGTGCAAAAAGATTTTGTAACAAAAGTTTGAATCGAAAGTTTGTATAAGAAAATATGTTACAAAATTATACTAAAAACTTACCTAGAAAATTATCCTAATAACTTTGTGTATAAAGGGATTGTAAGTAAATCTGACGCGAAAAGTTTGAACAAAAATTGTAACACAATATTCAGTATAATGTTTCTAGAAAAGAAAGATAATTTATGTAGAAAACTGTCTTAATAACTTTCTTAAAACCCATTTTAGAATATTTTTTTGACTAAATATTGATGAACAACTTATTATTATTTATTATAACTTTCATGAATAGCGTTGGTGTAAACAATTTCAAGTGGAGTGCAGATCAAGCATCTAAGAACTTTGCAGGTGAATCGACTAGTGAGAGTTTGCAGGTGATTCAACTAGTGAGAGTTTGCAGGTGAATCGAGTAATGAGGCTAACCAACATTCCTTTCCATAATAGGTGTAGATCAAAGAATCAAAGCAAGAGTTGTAGCACATACTCATCAAAGCATATAAGAAAAAACTGAACCTACCTTAGCAATGTGTCATAGACACACACAAAGGGCAGCAACAAACTCCTAGCTCCACTCAGCAGCACCAAACAACCCCTGCAAAGTTGTGTTCCAACAAGCTTAGTCAATGGGGTGCAGACACATTCATTTGTAAAATAATTTTATAACCAAATTTGAAGCAAACCTTTGCAAAAAAATCATGTGGCAAAATTTTGAGGAAAACCTTTGTATAAAAAAGTGTAACAAAAGGTTTGGTGCAAAAGTTTGTACAAACAATTGTGTAACAAAAATTTTGAAGTAAAAATTTGTAAAAAAAAATATGAGTGACAATGTTCTGAAGCAAAACTTCGTTAAAGAAATTGTGTAACAAAGATTTTATAGCAAATTTTTTTGTGATTTTTTTAAAATAAAATTTGCAAAAAAAATTGTGCCACACAATTCTGATACTTCATAAAAGAAATTGTAAAATAAAATTTTAAGGCAAAGTTTTGTAATAAAATGTTTTAACAAATTCACAAAAAAACTTTGATAGTTAACTTATCTAGAAAACTTTTCAAATAAGTTTTAAACAAAACTTGTTAGAACAAAAACTCTTATGGTTAATCTTGTGCTTCTCAAATTTTATATGTTGAACCTCCAATTTCGAAGAGGTATGTGCTATGTCAGGTTCCCTTATAAATTATTAGAGACTAGGCTATCGGGTCTGAATATGGTTATGGTTTTTGATCAGGTAGCTCTTTTAGTTATCTTTTCCCTCACCCGTCCTATATTTTTCCTTCAGTTGGCTTGCAAAATTAGGGAGCATTTTAGCTTCTGCTTGATTTCATGAAACCTCTTTATTGTGATGTCAAATTGGGGACACTTCATATCTTTTGTTTATCCTGCTCTGGTACTAGCTTATATGGGACAAGCAGTTTTTTATTTCACAACATCAAAACTTTGAGAGTAGTTATCATATTGGATTTTATGTGTTAGTACCATGTAATTTCTTTGATTTCTTTTCTCCATTTTAAATTATCAGTAAGGTAATTTGTTATCACAATACTCCAAATTCTAGGAACTTAATTAGCAATGAATTACTGCTTGAATAATGTGATATTTGTTTTGACAGCTTATTTATGGCTACTTAGCTCGTGTGTTTTTGCAGGAAGCTATTGTTATATCTCCAAAGCTGGGTCTGAAGGTGGTGGAATGCAAATATGTTGTGGTGGGAAAGATGAAATATGCTTATCTATTAGCTCATGACTATTGCATCTTGAAGGTTCACTATTCGCAGTGAGAATGTGAGATGCTTGCTTTCTCATTTGGATGTGAAAGCGTTTGTTCCTTCTAAATTGCATTTCCATTTGGTTTTGCACGTTCCGACTAGCTATACTCTGCAATCCCATAGGACAGTGATGGTCTTTTACTTTTAAGGATCTCAACTAGATTCAAGTTGCCTTTTTAGTCATTCCATTTTTTTGTCTATATGCCATAAGATGTATAGCCTCCCTAACTCATTGTCTTCTTTAATCAGCAGCTTTCTGTACTTTGGATGGAAATATCAGTACACCTTAGCTTGAAATGTTTTCTGTTTTCTCATGCTCTTGCAGTTCTCAAATGGAAAGAAAGGATTAGTGGACTTGTCAGAACCCTCAACGGTAATTCCCTATTTCAATATCTTTGATTTCGATTGGTTCCTTTATCCTCTGCTCTGATCAGTCTTAAGTTTATATACTTAAGTAGAATGCATATTCTAATGTAGTTCTCCGAAAGTAGAATGTTGTCTTGTTTACTTTTTCTTGAATCTTGCCAACAAAATACCATGTTATTTATCATATTCGTGATTGTCACAGTAGCCTTTTTCTTATGGATGTTAATGTTATTTTCAGGCTTTTCTTAGTTTTGTTTTCTACATGGAGCATGGACGCAAGACTGCTCTCGATTTCTCTATGCAAAATTTTGAAAACGAGAAGAAAGAACTTAGCCATGGAAGAGAAAGGTAATAGTAATCACTTGTCTGAACAGGTGAGATAATTTTTTTTCTGACATTTTAGTTGGCTATATTGAGTGCTCTGAAGTATCTCACATGGGGTTCAAGTCTTGTTTGTGTATGTGTTTATTGGCAAGATGGATATGCATTAGTTGTCTGCTCTGAACTTTTTAGGCCAAGTGGTAGTTGGTCTCTGCAACTATTTTATGCAGTGTGATATGTGCTCAATATTCCAATAACCTTGCATGACATGTAAGCATGGTAATTGCAGATACTGCATGTATGTTTCCAGAGCACGTATGTCGTACAACAAGTCTTATGTAAACTGTAATTTCCATGCTCAGAGAGTATATATTCAAACATATTTTCTTCAGTTTGGTTTTCCAATTGTCAGTGAAGCCTGGTCATAATCAGTGAAAATAGATCAGATTCTTACAGCTATGGAAATTTTTGTCAGTTTAATATCCTTCTAATGCTTATTTGAAAATGTGGGGAGCTTAACGAGTTGAGGTTTTTGCTCAGGCTGGGGGCATTGAAACAGATGTTTCTTTAGAGATTGTCTGCTTACAATTTTTCAGCAATTTCTTTTGCTATGAATTTTTAGGGCTATAATTTGTGTTTTTTTCTTGACTCCGTGTTCCTTAAAGGCATTCTGCAGCAGACGGTGGAGAGGGTTGTCACTAACATTTTAGTGATGGAGAGTTGAGTTGAGGCCATGGTCATGTGGTTGCTTGTCAGTTCCTTCCCCTTCTGACAAGAAGTAGATCGAGCGATTCACTGCTACACATGGTGATGTAAATAATCCTTTTGGATTTTTCATGTGAATAAATATTAAAGTCTGCAAGAATAATATGTGTGTTTATACTTTCTGAAATTTTGGCGCGTGATTATTCTTTTTGCAGGTTGAGATAAATAACTTACAAATTAATCAATATACTATTAAAATTGTTTTTTTCTTGTTTAAACCATGCAGGTGGGTATGCTGCCCATCTTATTGATTGTCTGTTGTGTACTTGTGTTGACATGTCGCCTTCCCTGGGCATTGCAGAAAGTCGTCACCCAGAAGCTCACTGCCATTATCAGTGCAGCTGAGCATGGGAGAAAATATGGCTTCCATGTTCCTCTGTGTGCAGTGGGGAAATTAAAGGGACATGACCTCTCTGATGTACCTATTGTGGTGTTGCTATCTAAGGCGAGGAGCATTTGAGGTTTGTTCCTGAAGCTTCTCTATCTTCTTTCGGTAATGGTTTTGTGAGAAATTTCCATCTGGTTTCATTGGGTCAGATAAACGCCAAATTTTTTAAATCACCACATTCTTTTTAATATAATATAAATATCTGTTGTTTTTTTCATACAGTTATCCTATTACTTTCATAGTATGCCCAAGATATAGATACATAGGCAGCCTTTTTTATTCAACACCATCATAGCATTTATTTTTGCTTTATGCATGGGGGCTTGGAAAATGAAAGGGATGAAGTAAGTCTGAAATATCAGCGGCATTAAGGTGGTTTCCTGCACATAGCTTTATCTTTTGATTGAACTGTGGTTCTGTCATCTTGATGCATTTCCATACTTCAGAAGCCAAAACATAATCCCAATTTTTTTTCCATCTGAATCATGAGCGTTTGTTCCTTCAGGGACCATTGCTGGAGATGGAGTTAGAAAATCCTGCACTTCTTTGTAGCAACTGGTCACAACTTTGTATAACTTGCAAAGTAAGTAGCACCCAATCGAGCGATCCAGTTGTCTGTTTCTTGATTGATATTCTCATGGATCATATTTCTTGACTTCATCACAGATAGTCAGACCTATTCATTCTAAACGTTACTCTACATGTGATCATTGCGTGTCTAATTGCATTGGAAAGGTAGCATGGATCAATAATTGTAAAATTTAATGTAGGTGCTTTCTGTATTGGATTTGAGTTAAGACACTCAATTAACAAGTCCTGAAAACTTGAAGTCAATGTAGTCAACAATAAAACTGAAAAGATTATGGTTCCTATTTGCTGAAAAAGAGATTCTACTGCTGACTTTTTGCCCAAAGTTTTGCTAACTGGGCCTTGCCATGGGACTTACTCCACCTATTACCTTTTGTTATTTCCAGTGAATCTTTAGCCTCCCATGTTCTTCTTGTCAACCTTCATGTTATATATGTTGCGCATGTCTTTGCTAGCATAACTATAGTAGAAAATAATTGGTAGGAGATTCAATTTAAATTGGTGCTAAATTGATGAGGTACATTTTATATCCATACTGTTTAAAGGGGCTTGATCTCGAACTCACTTAATAAATATGATAGCAGCTTTATTTGAATTAGTGCAGGAAGTCTCAGAGTAATTCATACTAAGCCTCTGGAGGAGGCAATTAGGATTCAGAAGCTGTGGCTACTAATGCTCCCGGCCAACAGGGTAAATGAATTTCATGAGCCATCTACACGTCTCTTCAATTTGTCTTGCGAGATAAGTTCTTGAGCATGTTTTTTGTTTTTCAGATTATGCTGATGAGCATGATGTGGTTGTGCATATGGGACATGGAGGCAATGCTGCTGTATATCCATGTAAGAACACTTATTATGAAATTTTAACTGGTTTCATGGATCTCTGGCTACTAAATTTCATCTTGATGTGCAAATTGAGGAGCTGAAAGCCATTCTGCTATTGGGTAGTTACATTTAGTTTTTTCCCAAGTTGCATAATTGGCTACCACTGTAGCATTTCTTGCTTTCATTTTTAAGAATGCAATACAATGCTAACAGATTTGTGAGGATATAAAGAACAATCAACGATTGATGAGGTACATTTTATAGCCATAATGTTTAAACAGGCTTATTCTTGAACTCAATAAATATGAGAGAAGATTTAGTGGAATTACCATTGGAACTCTCAAAGTAGCTATTAATTTCAAAAAAAAAACTCTCAAAGTAGCTTTATTGGCCAAAGTATTCTTTTTTTGGTTTCACAACCTGGTAGATTGCATAACAACCTGAATTCTTTTTTTTGAAACATAATATGAGGTCACATAGCATGTCATTTGGCTACAACAGGGATGGTGTAGGGAAAACTCTGTTCATTTAGTACCAGCAAAATTAGCTTGTGTTGGTGAAAGAAATTCCGTACAGATTTCTTTTCTTTCATTAAAATTCCAAGCATTCATATTTGTGACGGATTAGTGTTGATGGAAGAAGTTTAGTTGTTAAAGTCTATATCTCTTGATTAGAGACATCATGGTTGTCTTATGGTGATGTGAGTTTTGCGATGACTTGCTGGTCCCATGAACGCAACCGAGATGACTGGAAAGCTTCACCTGCACTCTGCGCCAGTGGCTATATGTGCTGCTATAGGCATACCATTGTCTAATTATTAAGGGGCCACCCTGTGCATTAGAGTCTCGAGTTGACATATGTTTAACAACCTGTTGTAGAATTTTAATTTCCACATTGTGGTTACTTCATATTACTTATTACCATGAAAAGCTGGTGCAAGTGAAAGAATCCTTCATTCCGGATGCCAGCTTATGCCTCGTAAGGATATATACGATAATATAGCAAGTGTCTGTTGATGAATGTTAGCCAAATGAAACTAATACTTCTTTGTCTGGCTGAAAAGTTGTTGATTTCTCATTGCAATAGAAGCATATCATCCTATGAGCATGCTAAAATTTTTAAGTCATGAATTGAATATTCCTCAATGCAAATGTGTTTCCAATTTTCTTTTTGACCCAAGGTAATTAGATTTACCCCTTGTCTGTTGTTTCTGATTCTCAGATCCAGCAAACTGGCATAGAGAAGAAGAGCATGATGTGGGTAACTGTTCATACATAAGATGAAGAAAGAGTGGAGAAGAAAAGAATATGATGTAGAACAGTGGAGAGGAGCAGAGTCCCACAGGACAAGATAATGCTTTGATGCCATTGATGTTTGAGATTCTTTATTAAGAATGCCCAGACCGAAACTGAGTACTGTCTTACATCATCGCCATCGGCTTCGGCCACATGAATGTCACCGTCTCTAGATGCATACGTTGGGTAGGCTAAGGTTAGAACATTTGATTGGTTAGTTGGGGTAGCTGCAAGTTTACTACTACCTCCGTTCCAAATTATAGGTTGTTTTGGCTTTTCTAGGCCCATAATTTTTGTTATGCACCTGGATAAACGCTATGTCTAGATTCATAGCAATATCTATGAACCTAGAAAAGCTAAAACCACATAATTTGGAACGGAGGACGTATTTGTCAAATTGTTGTTATGTTTGCAATGCCACATGCAAAACATTTCATGCACAGAAAAATGTGGCATGGGCCAAATGTTGGTTAAATATGAACCACTTTTACTAGCACACAACTCATTTTCATGCTTTCTTGGACAGGAAATATATAAATAGATTTTTTAATTAGTCTTTTAAACATGCAGGCACGTGCCCTTCCACTAGTTAATAAGAAAATATGAACAAAAAATATTGCACCTTGCAGGTTCAAACCTAAGTCTCGAGCTTGAGACTAGAACGCCTTACCATTGCACCATAGCTTGGTTTGTGATAGTTTTGCTATTTAAACTATTTGTTGAAACTTTTAGCGTTATTTTTTCTGGTTCCTTTCCCACGTGTGAATGGGCAATTGGCTGGGAAGACCGCTTGGACCAATCCTATTCCGCCACGTGGCAATGCCAGGAGAAGATGAAGAACACATGGATGATTTATTTTCTCTTTTTAATCCAAAATTAAATTTAGTAGATGGTTTTTTTTCCCTCATATGAACTCCAAATTTGGTGATTCTTTTTTCTTTTTTTTTTCTAAAATCACGCTCTGTCACTTGATGACATTTACTTGCAAGTAAACTGCTATTTTATAGAATTCATTATATACCATGTCTTTTTTCACCAATGTACAAAATAGAAAAAACATGCTTTTGCATAGGAGTTGCTAACGTAACTTTGTATTTGCCAATGTTATAGCCGAAATAAGGTAGCGTCCAAACTTGAGGTGCATATGGGTTGGAACATGTTATGGGGTATTGAAATCTAAAAGTTTAACTTAGTGTTGTATGAAACAATGTGAGAGAACTGTCCATTTGTGAGCAATATATGTTATCACTTTATTAAAACTACTTAAGTTTTTTATGGCAAGATTGTAGACCAAAAACATGATGTTATGCCAATTTGTAGATTTTTTGACCAAATTCAAATATTATTGTAATTATTATGTGGTAATTTAGAGATAGAAGTTTGAATTGTCCACAGAAGACAATTGAATTTTTCATGTATCTCCTAGATATGGAATAGTATGGAACATATAAGCCTAAAAATAATTTTGTGCAAATTTTCTGAATTTTTTTTGAAGTACATGTAGTTCAACTTGGAATTATTTTCAATAAACATGTAGAAAATTATTTAAAAGATAGAAAGTACCAACTGTCTTCAAATTTTTTTGAAACTCCTACACAAGAATTTATACATATTAATTTGCAACTAAAAATGTATTAGGGTATATTAGATTTTTGTGTTTGCAAATTACTTCAAAAGTTGCTTTGAAAAAGAAAAAGAAAAATCTTAAGCAGCAAAACATGGGCCATGACCACTTCAATGCAGCCCAAACATCGAAATTGAGAGGCCCAAACTTGACCTAGACTCGTCGTAGACCGTCGGATCAAATGAACAGCTAAGATCGGACTCCTAATGAATATGGGTAAATTCCCTCAGTGCCATAGAAATTTAGCACACTTCTTTCAGTGTCACAAAATTTTAGAAGTTTCCCTTAGTGACATAGAATTTCAGATTTATGCTCTCAATGCCATTCCATTCACTTTTTCATCCGTATGCTGTTAACTAAGGTGTGAAAAGACAGGTTTGCCCCGGCCCCACCTGCAAGTGTCTAACTCTCCCTATCCTCTCTTTTCTCTCTCTGAACCCGGCGCACGCAGCGGGTATCGGCGAGGGCCAGCGAGCTTGGACTGTCAAATCGAAGCTGCCCAGCCTGAATTAAACTTTTCCTCCACCAAATAGATCTCGTTGGCTTCCAAATCGAATTAGCCTGCAGCCCAATCCACTCATCTTCACGAATTCACTAATAACCAAGTCGCAAGGAAATCGACCAAGCAAGCAAGGAAATTGACGCATGTGAGCAAGGAAATGGAAGCAAGCAAGCAAACACAGGCATACGCGGATGCGCCTGCATCGCACCAGCCGGCGCCATGCGCCCATGCGCCGGTTCCCTGCCTGGGTGTGTCGTGCGGCTCGAGCACATCCTGCTGCCACCGCCCGCCCGTCGCTCGCGGCTCGCCTATGCCAAGGGGTCGCAGCCCCGCTCGTCGAGCGCCGCCGCCTGCCAGTGCGGCAGTGCTGACTACCGAATCCGCCGATGCAGGAGGCTAGCACGAGGATAAGGTCGGGCTGTGGCTGAGATGTAGGCGACGGCGGGGCTTGGAGCGGCCGGCATAGCACGTGAAGCCCGCAACGTGGAGGCGAGACAGAGCAGCCGACGGAGCAGGTTTTTGGCCGGCGGCGGCTGGCTGTTTTGGTGGAGGAAGAAGAAAGATGGAGATGCACTTACATGTAGGGTCAGGGGCAAATTCGTCCTTTTACACCTCAATTAACAGCATGCAGGACAGAAAAGTAGACGGAATGGTATTGAGGACGTAAGTTAGAAATTCGATGGCACTGATCGAGAGAAACTTTTAAAATTTTGTGGCACTGACAGAAGTGGGCTAAATTTCATTGACACTGAGGGAATTTACCCCATGAATATACTCGGTCCTGCTGTCGAAATCCTAACCCTCCCTCTCCTCCCACCGCCTCTCTTGCGCACTCCGAGCCACAGCCGCCGCTCCTCCTCCCTCCCCTCCACTGAGCCCGAGCCACCGCCGCCGCTCCTCTGACTCCCTGCGCTCTCCCACAGCCAACAGATCGTCCCCAAGGCAGCTGCTCTACCTTCTCCCCGTCGCAGATCCGCCGCCGGGGCCCCAACTCTAACTCCTCCCCGCCGCAGATCCGCCGTCGGGGCCTAACCTCTACTTCCTCCCCGTCCGCAGATCCGTCGCCAGCCCCGACACCGTCCGGTCCGGTCCCTAGCGCTGCCAACGGACGGCCCTCCACTCCGGCTATCGACCCCCCTCGGCTTCGACCCCGATGCGCGGGGGCTCATGGATCCGCTGCTGGAGAACTTGGTCCACGACGCCTCCTCACGTGCACGGCGTCCGCGACGCCTCCCGGCGCTCCTCCGCCTCGCCTGAACGCCTGCACACTGAGGTGAGCTAGTCCGTGCATGCAAGGTGCTCAACGAAATGTCCATGAGGCTGGAGAGTTGATGGATTATCCCTCTCTCTTTGTTGTGCTGATTGACGGATGGCTTTGTCTTAGTCTCTTAGCTTTGTTGTGGGCTCGGTAGAGGATTGGCGTGTAACAACTGTTCATGGATTAGTAGACAAGGTGCTTGATAAAATGCCAAGGGTCTGTATGAGAACAAAATTCGTTGCTTCCTTCAGTGAATCTAGCTGTTTGCCTGTTAAGTTTAATTCTGGACTTAATCTCCGCCATATATATTAGTGTGTCAATTGAATAGAAAATGATTTAGAAATTGGATCCTCGGATGGGGATATAGGCAGCAGTGGTAGCTATTTCAATTTTGTTAGGCCGTCTTAGGTGCTCCGTGAAGTTCATTTCTAGAATATATCTGCAGTATCTTTGATTCTTTGTTTCAGATAAGTAAAGTGTTCCTGGAAGATGAACAATAAAGAAGCTAGTTACTTGTTAGTAC
The DNA here is from genome assembly GCA_015476505.1 of Urochloa ruziziensis. Lineage (NCBI taxonomy): Eukaryota > Viridiplantae > Streptophyta > Magnoliopsida > Poales > Poaceae > Urochloa > Urochloa ruziziensis. The sequence goes on from CM027123.1 coordinate 14,549,624, forward strand.
TTGTACATTTCTAATCAAAAAATTCCAAGTCTTGACGTGCATATTCCATATATATACTGCTCTTTAATCTAAAAATATGAAACAACGTAATGTAGTTCATTTTGTGCCTTGAACTAAACAATGTCATTGTGCCTAATTAATTTGTTTTAAAAATCAGTACAACTAATGTTGCAAGGGGAGAACTGGAACTGGGACTGTGTTTCTGAAACTTCAACAACTTGTCTACTTGCTATAGTATTCGGAGTTTTGATAACTTTTGCACTGTGCAACCACTATGTATTTGCTTGCCTGGAATATAATGCTTATGTTACCTCGAATTATTAGTTCCTGTTTTTTTTTTTCATTTCTTATTTGTTTGCCGTGAGTAGCAGTTCATGTAGTTCTACCTGTTGCCGTGATTGCAGCTGGTTTCATAGTTGCCCTACTGCTTGTTTACTTTTCTCCCTGCCTACATAGTATAGCGCAGATCATACTGAGTTTTGTGTAAATTCACCATTCTGATTACTAAATCAGTCTGTTGTAATTCTGCAGAATTAGAGAACCGATGGATCAGGTCGAAGATGTCGCAACTGTCAACTTTGGCCAGAGATTGCTTGTTGCAAAGCTAGAAAAGACATCTATTGTATTTCTCTACCAGAGACGATGCAAATTTTTATTTTTGCCCCCTGGGATTTGGTTAATAATGTGAATATTGTACATCTAATCAATCTTGAAATGGAACTTTGGGAAACAAAACTATATAATTTTCAGTGTTAGTTCTTACTGCAATGGAACACCTAATCAGTCTTCAAATTTGTTTAAGCTTTCTATGTTGCCAACTTAACTTTATTTATTTCCAGGGCCTCATGATTGCAGCTGCCAAGGAAAACTTCAGCCATGAAGATCAAGTAAGGTATGCAGTATGCTGGTCTTTAATTCATACACACTCTCTCTCCGATGTATTCTCTTATATTGCTCCAAGTGTTTGTAGGTCCTGATCTAGTGTTAGCGGCCATGAGGCTGCTGTAGTACTTTTAGCCATTCCATCACTTTTGGACCAATTAATTTCTGTTGTTCGTTTCATGTAGTGCCACTGAATTTCTGGTTAGTCAATTTCAAGGATGTGTGTATGTGTTCATTTGAATGCCAAATCACTAGCAAACGCTCATCATGAGATATAAAATGTGCGCTGTTTGCATCTACATATTAAGGCATACTTATCTTTTTGTTGCACAGAGACATATATCACTGTGTATTGATTTAATGTACTTGTCTGTTGCGGTGGGAGAAAAAAAAGGAGTGTGTTAAAAACACTAATTTTCCTAGGTGCAGATTCTAGTTATGACTTGAATTCTCAATACCGATGAATGGCCTAAAAAATATAGACAGTGATAGTGTTTGATAGTGTGTTGTTTAAAATTGGGGGAATGTGTGCTTGATGACTGTTCCTGTCAAATAATCACATTTTTCCTGCATGAACGATGCCCTGATTTCTGTTACAGATCTGATGTGCATGTGCTAACTGCAGGGCATCGTTGTAGGATGAAAACTGTACCCAACCCATTCATGTTTTAGGTCTATATGTTTCTTCTGTACACATTACGCTTGCACATCGTGTACCTAATTTTTTTAGATTTTTTTCTTCAAGTATGATACCAACTATGACATCTTTGTGGCTTAGGGCCTGTTTGGCATGGCTCCAGAGCCGAACTCCAGGCCGGAGTCAAGTGGAGCTAGCCAAACACCCAACTCCAAAAATTACTGGAGCAGCCCAACTCCATGGAGTTTTTGAAGCCGCAGTACAAATTTGTGGAGTACCTCTTCTCCTACTCCGAAATGGGCCAAAACAGAGGTAGACGTGGAGTTGGGGTGAAATTACCCGCAATTGCCACTGGTTACACAAGTGAAACGTTATTTTTCTATTCTCCCGGTCTCCCCACCCGCTTGACTCCTCCCCGTCCGCGAGTCGCCCTGGCCCCTGTCTGCTCGCCTCGACTCCCCGTCCGCGAGCGCGCCGAGAAGGGCCGCGGTCCCCGAGCTCGCCAGGCGGCCTCCTCCCCGCCGGACCTCGCCCGACGGCGCCGCCCCCTCCCCCTTCTGTCTTCGCCGCCGGCGCCCCCGCCTCCTCCCCTCATCCATGCCCTACTGAAGAACAAGGTCTCCCCATCCCACAACCCTAACCCTAGAGGAGCAGCAGGTGAAGAAGGTCGCCTCCACGGCTCCACCCCTCTGACGCCGGCGAGGTAGAAGGGGAAGGGCGCCTCCCCATCCCAGCAAGCTCCCCCAACCTTGTAAGGTATTGCATCCCACCTCTATTTTGTGTGTTTTTTTAAAAAAAACAGTGAGTTCATGATTTGTAGAACATGCTCTGTAGTTGCTCTGTGCTAGTGGAATTTTGGGGATGAATTTATTGCTCTGTAGATCATGTTAGCGAATTGTGCATGCTCTGAATTAGCTTGTTGAGTTGGTATAGATGCCGGAAATTGATTGGAACCTAGAGAACACTCGGATCCTTTGTGGTTTGATGGCTGAGCAAGTTGAGAAAGGAAACCGGCCAAATACATTCTTGAACTCAGTGGGTTATGCTTCACAGATGTCTTCAAGTACTATGCTGTGGACGCGGGCTATCCTAATCGCCCAGGTTACCTAGCTCCATACAAGGGTGAAAGATATCATTTACCAGAGTGGCATCGAGGTATGGAACCAAATACTCCAACAGAAAAGTTCAATCGGATTCATTCATCAGTTCGTAATGTGATTGAACGCTCATTTGGACTATTGAAAATGAAATGGCCAATCCTTTATAAGATGCCCCATTTTTCCATGCTAACACAAAAGAAGGTTGTAGCTGCGTGCATGGTCGTCCACAACTTCATACGTGAGCATTCTAGTGGCGATAGGGACTTTGCTAGATTTGATCGAGATCCGAACTTTGTGCCAACTATCCCGGAAAGGTACAACAAGTATGCTGTGTCACGCCATGCCTCTGATACGTCTACTAATGAAGCAAGCTTTGTGAGCATGGACACATTTCGTGATAGTTTGGCAACATCCATTGCATTAGCTTGGAATTAATGTAATCATGTTCCTAAATTATGTACTTTGTATCTCGGATTATTTGGTTGGACTTGTATGTCGGATTATTTGATTTCATGGAGTATTCGGATTATCTAAGAATTATTTGGATTATGTAAGATATATATTTCGGATTATCTTCTATGTTGATCTTGTCAGCAATGAACAGAATCCATGCTTCGGTCCAGGGATTACTTTCCAGCCGGTCAAAAAATTATTAGTGTTCGAGATGTTTGGACGCTAGCATTAGATGATCCGCATTGCATCTTGCTGTAGCACACAAAGAACATATTTTCTTACGGTTCCTGAATTTCCAAACGCGTGGTAGTTGAGAATAACGGAGCAGGCATAAAACGATTGATCAGAGTTGACTATCACGATCCATTTCATAAAGCAATCCAGTAGTGCAAGGGTAAAATGGACAAACAACACTGACTAAACACAACTCCAGAGCTCAGAGTACCATTCTAGCCAAACACCCCTACCAGACAGCTCCAGCTCCACTCAGAGTCAGCTCCAGCTGGATTTCCGGAGTGGAGCTGCTCTGTCTGGAGTTGGAGCCATGCCAAACAGGCCCTTATTGTAAGTAGAGGTTCATTCCAAAATATGCAGATGTCTTTTAGAACTGACGGGTAGAGACACTGCTAAAAATATGCAGATGTTCTAGTACCCAGAAACATGATTCCAAATGTACAGTAAGAAAACTCAGTAATTTTAGTATCCAAGTTTGGTGACGCTTGTGCAAAACTCCTATACCAAACTGTTAGATCCCATTTTCAGAATGATTACATTTGTGCTAATATAAGTTGTTGTTTAGGAAAAGAGGTTGATAGTGCAGGCGTTGTTTCCATCACAATTGTGATGCGAAAAGCTTGAAAATGGATAGTGTACTGCTTCCCGTTTATTACATCAACTTTGATTCTGCTATTGCTTAAACAATGTGTTCATATACAGTAACAGTTAAACAACGAATAGATAAGTTTTACTTTTGAATTGCTCTCTGGATATGCACCTATGGTTTCATCTAATATATAACTTTCAAGCCACTATGCCTAAATCTTGGATCTTATTACTGATGTTACTTTTTCTTAATTTCAGGAGAACTTGGAGATCATGCAATATTTTGGCAGTTTGAAGAAGCAAGGAGAGGAGACCAATGCTTCTTCCAACAAGGAGTAGGTGATCCCTTTAACTTAGAGACTCGTGTGGTCGAAACATGTGACCATGATGTCTATTCTGGAGGCATGACTTCCACTAGTCTTGCTGTTTATTTTGAAACATATGGCCATGAATTTTTTATTTTTGCAATATGTTTGATAAATGGGCTAGATGTACTATGCTGCTATGATGAAATCTGTTATTTGTTTTGGCTGGGCTGGATGTACTTTGCTGTGTTGAATGGGTCGTGTGATGGCTGGGCTAGGCTATGCTGTACTGTAATGTCAAATGGGATGTGATGTCGAATGGGTTGTGCATGTATGTGGGCAGGCCTACTCGAGAATTGGGTCTAAAATGGCCTAGGCCCATGTTGATCTGGCACTGTAAAAAAAGTAGTGCGGGCTGTTGGATTGGGCCTTTGTATAAAAGAATAAATGGGCTAGACAATGAGGTAAAATAGATTTCTATATCAAATTAAAAGGGCTTACAATTGGGCTTAGCCCATTAATGATTTGCACATTGCATGGGCCTTCGTGGGCCATCAAATATTTTGTGATGAATCAAATCGTTACGAAGGTGCTGCCACGTCAGCTCCAAGTCACTGCCACATCATCCGCGTACAAGGTTTTGTGACGTTTTGTAGATGTTTAAATCGTCATAAACGTGCTGTCACGTCAGCTCCATGTCACTGCCATGTCATCCGCATAAAATGTTTGTGACGTTTTATAGATGTGAAAATCGTCATAAGCGTGCTGCCATGTCACTGCCACGTCATCTGCATACAAGGGTTCGTGATGTTTTATAGATGTTTAATGACGAAGCAGTGTCGTTATTAATTAGTGACGACACAAGAATCGTCAAAAAATTTGTGACGAAAAAAGCGTTTTCGTCACCTAATACCTTTTATTACAGGGAATAGGTGACGAACGAGTTCTTGTCACGCGAGTGTCACAAATTGCGATATGTGACGTAAATTGTAATTTCTGGGTGCTGGCCGGAGCCAAGTGGTTGGCCGCGGTGGGATGGCCGCCATCAACGTCGTGGTTAACTTAGCTTAGCTTGGCCGCTTTCGATTAGCCGGATTCTTCAGTTGATCTTTTCGTCGTATAATCTTTTAATGTAATTGAGGCTGGGTGCGTGCGCCAATTTTGGCCCGCGTTGTACAACAAACTCTCTATTTCTTCTTAATACAAAGATACGCAGTCCTCCTACATATTCTGAAAAAAAGACGTAAATTGTACTTTCTATGACATAAATGGAACGTTATAAAAGCCCACATTTCTTGTAGTGTGGGCATGCTTGGCTTCTATCATAGCAGGGCTCAAGAGCAAAGGTTCGGGTTGCCACGGCTGTTTCTCTGGTGGTAGCACTCATTTGTTTCATGTTATTCTTTGGATGGATTAGAAGGAAAAGAAAAGGTCAGTTAATGATGGTGTTGTTCTTACCTACTACCACTTCTGCCTTGGTCGTCAAGTTTTTTGTTTTCAGGTTTGTAACTAAAAAGACGACACAACTGTTACAGGTAAATGGAGTTTAAATAATACATTGAAGGTGAATATGCACCAGGAATTGGCAATAGAAGGGGCAGATTCAAATTTCACAATCTTTGACTTTTCACAAGTTTTGGAAGCTACAAAAGGCTTCTCAGTTGAGAATAAACTGGGGCAAGGTGGTTTTGGTCCTGTATACAAGGTAGAGAATGCTTGGTTGTGCATAGAGAGAAAGAAACAAAAACTGACGCATCATGTGGAGTTGAGAAAACTAATCTTATAGTCCATGCAATAATTTTGGTTCTACTAGTGCAGAACAAGATCATATCCATGATCAGTAAATAATGTAGAATAATTTTAGAATGGTTGGGAATAATGACAACCATCCATCCCGAGAGATCTGACGGTGAAAACAAATGAAGTACCAGATTGGTGGGTCCAAATACAAAAAATAGTGGGATCAATAATTTATTTAAATACTCTTACTATTATTAGAATTATTTTTTGCATTTTTTTCAAAACAAAAGGTATTTTCAAGTACCGGTGGGTATTTTAACAAGCATTGAAAAACAACTCAATAGTGTAAACCTCTTATTACAGGGTCAGTTACCAGATGGGTTGGATATAGCAGTTAAGAGACTGGCTTCACATTCGGGACAAGGTTTCAGAGAGTTCAAAAATGAAGTCCAACTGATAGCCAAACTCCAGCACATAAATCTTGTTTGGCTCATGGGATGTTGTTCTCAAGGAGAAGAGAAAATGCTTTTCTATGAATATTTGCAAAATAAAAGCTTGGATTTCTTTATCTTTGGTACTGCTTCCAATAATTTAGCAGTCCACATACTCTAATATTTTCTCTGTCATATTTACGTTTAACAAACGTGCAGACCAAACAAGGAGGGCTTTACTTAACTGGAACAAACGGCTGATGATAATTGAAGGAATAGCACAAGGTCTTCTTTATTTGCAAAAACATTCTCGGTTGCGTATTATACACAGAGATGTCAAAGCAAGCAATATTCTCTTGGACTCTGAAATGAATCCTAAAATTTCTGATTTTGGGCTTGCCAAAATGTTTAGCTCAAATAACACTGAAGGAAACACAAAAAGGGTGCACTACTGCAGAAACCACTATCCTAAGCGGCGCGAAAACCTCATCCGCGCCGGCGCCAGTGCCGCTTCCCTTTTACCGATGCCAATAAGGGGGTCATCCTAAGCGGTTATTTAACCGATTAGAATGAGTCTTATTTGAAGCGGTGTACAACAGACCGGCTCGTTTGGGTGACCTATTAGAAGCAGTGGGTAATAAACTGGCTCTTTTGGGTGACCTATTTGAAGCGGTGAATAACAGACTGGCTCGTATGCGGTAAACATTGTAACCGGCTCTTTACGCGCCGGCACATATAACTGATATATTGTACCCAGTTTTTTTTCACGCCGGCTAATATAAGGTGCGTACTCTAACCGGCTTGTTCCGTGCCGGCACTTATAAGGTGCGTATTAGAACCGGTTGTACTAATCATGGTTGTATATTCTAATCGGCCCAATTTTGAACCGGCTCAAAATAGGGTAACATCGTAGGGAAAACAATAATAATGTGTGAACAAACAATAAACATGACAGTAGAAGAACTGCACACAGATCAAAGCAGTATAATTAAAACTTGAAGCTGTACGTTTTACAAGAATAGGCATCAACGTACGACCACACTGAGCGTTGCAGATCAAAGCAGTATTACCACGGCTGCAGGTTTACAAACAACAGCATCAAACCATTGAACGCGTTGAAAGATTGTACATACCTCAAAGAAACGATTGAACGCAAAACAGGGGAAATTGGCTTTAAACAATTTCAGTGGGGTTTAGCAGCTGCTGCTTTCATTTCTGTCCAATATGTCTCATCGAAGTTATGGACGTCATAAAATGGTCCTTCAGGATGCAGGACTTTTTCGACAATGAAGCGCGCAAGGTTTTCCTGAATAAATAGTAGTTCATGGCTTTCCAATGGTCTGTCTTCTAGCTGCATATCCTGTAGGTTGCAAATAACATTTGTGCATCAGCATATATTAGATTTAGAAAGGTATGGAAAGGCCAGATTTATTTACCTCGAACATATAATCTGGAACAATTGCTTCAATGCATTTTTCTATGAAAGTGCAAACGTAGAAGCCACACAGGTGAGTTGATAGACCCAGTCTGTAGCACTGGAAAAAGAATATGACATTAAGAACTATCATGTTTTGATCTGTAGGATAAACATGTCATGAACACAAAATAAAAACTGGTGGAAAAATATACAGGTACTCCGGTTTGTAGGAAGAATCTCCTCTGACAAGGGAGATAATTAGTAGAGGTCTTGCAGTAGTTTGAAAAAGCCCTGTTCATAACTTGCTCGATTTCCTTGAATTCCATTCTAGGTTTGTTGAGAGAATAAAAAACGACGATCCACCTAGTGAAATCTGCACATAGAATGGACATTTATGGTTTGTAGCAAGTAATATCTGGGTACAAAAACAAACAAAAGAACAATTAATTGTGAGAGGGCATATACTTGAAGTTGTAAGGTAACGGTATGAAGTTTCTGTCCTGCAGTTCTAGGAAACTGTCTTTGAGGTACGTTTCCACCCCAGAAGCGTTCTCTTCGATCCTTCTGATGTTGACCTCATTGGGGTCAAGGAACCCAATATTCATATTCTTCTGTTTACACTGGAATGCCTGAGATCTATGATAGCATGAACAAGTAAAATATAGTTACTATGGAAGGCATTTATGTTTTCAATGTGATGAAAAGAGTAGAGGTATTTATGGAGGATAGCACTTACAGGGTCCAACATCTGATAAGTGAAATGTCGAGAGCGTCTCTATTGTACAAGTCATAGAGGAGGTCTAGCTAAATATAAAATTCATGCTTCCCCTTTAGTTGGAAGTATTTCTCAAAGAACATGACAGAAATGGTGTGGGGAAGCAGGTCAGTGGTTGTCCTTTCCGAGTACCAATCATGGAATGATCTGAGAAAGTATGACAGTTTACCAATTTGATCATGAGGTAGCATTGGTTCTCCAAGTGGGATCCTGTCTTTGTAATCTGCTTTATATTTTTCTGCATTGATTTTTTTCTTTTGAGCCGCCTTGGTAGCTGCTGTCCTCCTCAGTTGTTGTGGGGCAACGGTTTTTTTGATGGCAGCTGCTGCTTAGTAGCTGCCTTCGAGTTAGGCTCCTGCTGACCTTGCAAAACCTACTTCAAAACTTGAGGATGCAGCTTACTTTGCGCTGTCGATTGCAGCTTACTTTGCGCTATCAAGATTGGCTGCTGCTGACGTTGTGAAGGCTGATGTTGCGCTGTCGAGTTCGGCTCCTGTTGACCTTGCAAAGCCTGCTTCGAAACTTGAGGATGCAGCTTACTTTGCGCTGTGGACTGCAGCTTACTTTGTGCTGTCAAGTTTGGCTGCTTACTTTGCGCTATCGAGTTTGGCTGCTTACTTTGTCGTGTCTGGCTCAACACAGGTTTGCTGCTGCTTCTTAGGATCCTTGGATAGGCTTGACTTCTGCTGCCTTTTTGGGGGCTGCGTCAACATCTGCTGTTGGTTCTTCAGATCAAGAAGTGGCTCTTCAACCATACGCTGCCTCTTCGTTGGTGGTGGCTCCATTGTAGTAGGGGCGATGACTTTGGAAGTATTTCTGGTTGGTTGAGCAGGAGTAGGATGAGGTGGTGATGATCTTGAGGGCTCTATTGGAGATGATTCAGGGATTTGTGGAAGATGTTGATGACAAGATGTATCCAACTCGATGTACCTCTTGTGCCAAATGGTCTAACTGCCCACAACACCAATGTGGTTCCACCATCACCCAATGGCTCTGGAAGTTCAACTGTCTGAAATTGGGGTTCAACAGTGTCCACACGGACCTTGCAGAAACCCGGTGGTATCAACTTGTTGTGGCACATATCTCCCCTTTTTGGAACAACCACAAAGCCTGCTGCCACCAAGATTGTCATGTTTTCAAAGGGGCAATGGAGGGTGCAAGGTGTGTTGACTGTTATAGCATCAACCGGAAAGGGCCCAGTGGTATCATCAGCACAAGACGCTTGGCTGCTTTTTATTGGTGGAGATAATTCCAGTATTGGCGGTGCTTCCAATTGTCTTGCAGATTGCAAGCTCTCAACATTCATGCTGGTCATGATTGTTTTTAATTTTTCATCAACCCTTTGATCAACTCTTTGCATATATTGCTCTTGAAGAGACTGTATAAGCTGTATCTGGTTCTTGGCATCCCTGTAATGACTCCTGTATGTCACAAGACTTCCTAGGAAAGCCTCTTTCCATTTGGAATGAACTCCAACCCCTCGTGTGCGTCCACCGTGCTCTCGGGTACCCAGGGCATAGCTAAGTTCATCATGTTCTCTATCTGGATGGAATTTACCTTGGGCAGCAAGTTCATGTGCTTCATGAAGCTTTTCTGCCACTTCTTCCACAGTCTTATCATTCTCATGGTTCAGGCTACCATCATCATTCAGTGTCGTACCCCTGGCGAACAAATAATACTTGGACCGTTTTGACCAGTTCAATGTCACTGGTGTGACACCTTTGTCAAGTAAGTGTTGTTCCCTTGCCTCCCATTCCAATGCCTTTGTGGCGTACCCTTTGGCACCCATTCTATGTGGTAGCTTGTTCCTTAAAGCATGCTCCCTGTGGACCTCACTTGACTGTAGAGCCTCCTCAGTTTGTTTCATGTACTCAAATTCTTGCCAATATGGGGCCAATTTGGGGTAAATATCAAAATCAGGTTGTATCCCCTTCTTGACATAATCTCAGTTCAATTTCACCTTGAAGGATTTCTAAGATGAATTCATGCACTTCAACGTGGCTTCCCTGGCCTTTCTCATGTAGGCATCTCGGGGGTATCTAATCGTCTCTTGCAATTCAATCCACAGTCTTTCCTTCAAATCATTGCCCACTTGATGCCAGTCCTCCTCAATTGATACAGGGACAAAATCCTTAACAATTGCCCCACATGCAGTCCTCCATTTCTTCAGAGCCTCATACGGGAGTTTGGATTCCCCATTGGGTTGGACCTCTGTAACTTTGTACCTTCCAGTAGGCTTCTTGTTTGGTCCTCTGGGTTTCCTTGGCCGACGGCATACATCAGTCCCAGAAGCATCTTCATCACCACTTTCTTCTCCATTTTGGCCGATGTCCTCGTCTGCAGAAATTCCCTCATCATGTACTAGTACATGACAAGAAATCTCGTTGTCTGCATGTCACAACTATCCTATCAACACACTTATTCCCTGGCGACCATGTCCTCCATAAGGAGGGGGAATTTGACAAGTAATAAGGAGGTGGAATTTGAGAAGTAATAAGGAGGGGGAATTCACCTTCTTCCCTGGCGACCATGTCCTCCTCTGTGTGGACTGAAGGCTGCATCGTTTTCCGGCTTCCTCTTACTCAGCCTGAGCTGCGTCCTCTGCCTCAGCCTTTTCTAGCTTCCTCTGCCTCAGCCGAAGGGGGGAGAGAAGGGGATGCACGGTGGACAGCGGGGGGAAGGTGGACGGGCCACGCGGGGGAGGGGTGCCGGGCGGGGGAGGGGGACGGGCGCCGGATCTGCTTCTCTAACCCTAGTTGGCTAGTTGGTGGCGGGAGTGGAATTAGCGGCGGGTCCGGCCAAGGAGCGCGTCGTATCGATCAATATGCTGGCAAAAATGACCGACGGGCAAATTCCAATTGGTTTTGAACAATTCCGCGGGGACCTATCCTAAGCGGTGCGTTATGAGCTGGCACATTTGCACCTTATCCGAAGTGGTGCGTTATGAGCTGGCATGTTTGCACCCTGTGCTACCGCTATAGCTATTACCCTGATCTCTGCCTCCCTCGTTGATTCTTCATATCGCACAGAAACAGGAAACATGTTCAATCTACATTTCCAATTACCAACATACTCGATCCAAATACATAGGTCCTTCAATGTCCTTACATTAATAAGCGGTACAAACATAACCAAATGTCCTATTTAACATTCTTCAACTTCTTCTTGGTTGTTACAATTTTTGCTTCCTTATGATCATGCCGCAAGTACATAGGTCCTTCATTAGGTTGTATTTCCATGTTCATGCCAATACCGAAAGGTGGCAGCTCCTCCCACTGATTGAACTCTTCGAGGTCTTCCACATTCGAAACACCTAATATCCGCCGCTTCCCTGGACCACGTAGTTCTCTACTTTCTTGTTGCTTGTTGCTAGGTCAAAACGTAAAACACTTGTTGCAGCTGACTGGCTAATACAAATGGATCATCTTTGAACCCAAGTTTACTTTTCAGATTCACAATAACCATACCATACCTATCAACTCTAACCCCTTCGGTTTTCACCCATTTCCACCAAAATACAGGCACTTTAGTTTAGTGCCGTAGTCTAGTTCCCAAATTTCCTCTATAACTCCATAGAAATGCTGCTTCCTGCCCAAGGCATCTATAGCTTCCATACAGACACCGCTGTTTTGATTTGTGCTCTTGGCATCCTGGGCTTTGATGTAGTATGTATATCCGTTAATGTCATACCCTTGGAATGTTTTCACCCAGCTTGCTGGTCCTTTGACCAAGGCTTGCTGTTGTTCAAAACCTGTGGCCTTCCCATGTAACTTCCTATGTAACCAATCCCTAACCTCTTCTCTATGCTTTTTATTAATCCATGATTCTGTCTTTCCAGGGTTATGTTGCCGTAGCCATTTTAAATGTTCCTCCAAATATGGAAACACCTCAGTACTTTGTTGAAGCAAAGTGAAATGTGCCTTGGTACGCTCTGTAAAAGGAACCGTGGTTTCTTTTGACCCTAACGTCCCTTTACCAAGCAACCGACCCTCATGGCGGGAAACAGGCAAACCAATCTCTAACAAGTCCAAGTAATCGATGCAGAACTCAACGGCCTCCTCAGTTCCCCAGCCTTCTGCCATGCACCCTTCCGGTCGAAATCGATTTCTGACATACTTCTTAAGGATCCCCATGAATCGCTCAAAAGGTAATATCTGGTGCAAAAACACAGGTCCAAGGATATTTATCTCTGTAACGATATGACCTACAAGATGTATCATTACATCAAAGAATGATGGGGGGAAACTTTCTCAAGCTGTGCAATAGTGGCCCAAGTATCACTCTCAAGCTGCTCAAGCTTTGCCAGGTCTATGACCTTTTGTGATACCACATTGAAGAAAGAACACAACCTCATAATTGCTTTGCAGATTTCATCTGTCCAACACCCTCTGATTCCTACATGTAGCAACTGAGACAACAAAACATGACAGTCATGGGACTTCATGTGCTGCAGTTTGAGCTTATCCAAGTTTACTAATCGCTTAATATTTGCCGAGTAACCCGTTGGAACCTTGATCCCATGCAAGCACTTGCAAAGTCTCTGTTTCTCATCTTTGCTAAGATTGTAGCTTGTGCCTATTCTTAGTTTCTTTGACTTTTTCAGGATGCAGCTCAGGCCTAATGTTCATATCTTGTAGATCCTTCCTTGCTGCAAGTGAATCTTTGCTAGTACTGGTCAAGTTCAGCATACCAAGCAAATTCTCGCAAACATTCTTCCCTATGTGCATGAAGTTAATGCAATGCCTAGCATGTAAATGTGACCAATAAGGCAACTCCCATAAAATTGATCTTTTTTCCATAGAGGTTTCTCACCCTTGGGTGTTTTAACACCCACACTGCCTTTCCCCTTACCATGAATGATATTAATGTCACGAACCATATCAAAAATGGTCTGGCATGATCGTCGATGAGATGGCAGTGCCCTTGACTCTGGCGATCCATCAAATGAAATGCTATCTTTGTGGAACGGGTGATCCGTGTGCAGAAACCACCGATGGCTCATGTATACTGTTTTTTGTGATGTTTTCAATTGCAAGCTGCTTGTTTCATCCAAACATACCACATAATCGTGCGTTCCTTTCGTAACCAGTCCCGCTAGGTTACTAAGAGCAGGGTAGTCACTGATCGTAACAAACAACATCGCTCTCAAGATAAAATGCTCTTCCTTGTTAGCATCCCATGTCCTAACACCATCATTCCAAAGCTTAAGCAGCTCGTCAACCAAAGGCCTGAGGTAAACATCTATATCATTGCTAGGTTGCTTTGGCCCTTGTATTAGCAGTGGCATCATCATGTACTTGTGTTTTTGACACAATGTCACGGGCCAAGTACTATGAGTGCTACGCATGTTGCCAAATGGATTCATCCCATCTGTGCTCAATGCAAACCTCACATTCCTGATCTCATTTGAAAAAGCTTGGAAATCTCTATTTACTTTGGTCCACTACGATCCATCGGAAGGGTGCCTTAGCAAGCCATCTCTTTTTTGCTCAGCATGCCACCTCATTAGTTTCGCATGTTTCGCGTTTGCAAAAAGATGCTTCAGTCTTGGTATTATTGGAAAATACCACAGAACCTTCACAGGGACCGGTTTCCTTTTACTCTTTTTCTCCACCCCCTCTGCTTCATCGGTTTCCTATTTGACCACCTTGTATCGAGGGCTCTCACAAACAGGACACTTATCCAATTTCTTATACTTTGGGCCATAAAACAAAATGCAATCATTTGAACATGCGTCTATCTTCTCTACCTCCAAATCCAATGGGCATACAATTCGCTTTGCCTCGTATGTGTTTCTGGGCAACAATTTTGGCTGCGGAAGCACCTTCTGAAAAAAGCCCATAAAGTCATCAAAACTAGTGTCTGACAAACCATTCTTCATCTTTATTTGTAGCAGCTCTAACGCGATCTGCAGCCTATTGTGTTTCTCGTCACATCCATCATACAAAAGCTTTTTGGCCTCCTCGGCCAGTAGCCTAATCCTCAGTAATCGTTGTTCATCGGTATCCTCCTCTGCCATCTCTGCATCATGCAGCATCCGAGCAAGGGCTTCAGGGCCTCCAAATGCTTCACCTAGCACATTCCTCATCATCAGATAGGCTCTCATCAGCATCAACACAACCGTCTTTTCCCTGCTGGACATATTGGTGCCTCCAACAGTTTCATCTCCTGCAATTGTGCTACCTACATCATCCATCGGCATCATATCAGGCATTCTCCAACTTTCTCCATCATCATCATCCGTTTCACCATGACTAGTCCATTGTTGGTACTTATCATGAAAACCCCTAAGTATCAGGTGCTCTCGGATTATCTCTGAATTGTCAAACTCGGTATCATTCTTACAATCCTTACATGGACAAGGAACGTATCTGGAGCAACTATTCAACCGGTGCTTCTTGGCTTGGTGTAGGAATGAATCAACACCGACAATATAACCCAAAGGATTATTCTGTCTATCTTCATACATCCAGTTACTATCCCTCTAGTGCAATGGACCAAAGAAAAAGGCCAATAAGTACAAGCTAATTTAATTTTCATTTTGCATGAAATTGAAAAGGGGAAAACAACGAATTTCCTTATATGGATGAAAGTGAAAATCACCTTTGAAAGAATCGAGGAACAAGACTCCGCCATAATTGGGCGCGCACCAATATCGATCCGTCCCAATGCTAATTAAGCTTTACCGGCCGGGCACCAATTTCGCCTCCGCCTCTTCACAAAACTTCATGGATGGACATTTCTTCGTGTGCAAGAAGAAGAGCCTGCAGTGTGAAAGGTAAAATGTGGAAAGTAAGAAACAAGTGACTTCATTAAATGCAACATATCCGTGCCGGCATGCCTTCAGCTGCTTCGAATACGTACGAATTTAGCCGGCATACTAAAAGCCGCTTCGAATCCGTGAATAATCGAACCGGCTTACAATAAGCGGCTTCCAATACCATAACAATCGAGTCGGCCTACTATATGCCGCTTACAATATGTATTCGAAGCGGTCCTATAGGGACCGGCTAAGTTAAATGTTTAATGGCACCGGCCCAAAGCTGCGACCCACAAAAAACTGTAGCACTGCTTTTAGCGCCGACTCCAATGACTTTTTCGCACCGGTGCACTTTGAACCAATTAGGATGGGCCGATTAGAATAACGGTCCGTGCAGTAGTGGTGGTCAGGACATAGTAAGCTCTTTCTTGCTGGCTTATAAGTCTTTTACATATCATACTACAAGTCAATTTTTCATGTATGTTGATTTACATGCCATTTCAGTGGTTACATGGCTCCAGAGTATGCTTCCGAAGGTATCTACTCAATAAAATCTGATGTATTCAGCTTCGGTGTGTTAATACTGGAGATCATCATTAGAAAACGAAATTCAGGTTTCCATCAATACGAAGACTTCCTGAACCTTCTTGGATATGTTAGTCTTTCCTATATATTTACATTTGTAAAATTGTTTTGTTTTATGTATGAAACCATAAGTCCTAATTTTTGTAATATATGATTAACATTTTCGTAGGTATGGAAACTATGGAGTGAGGGAAAGTAGCTTCAACTTGTGGACGTGTCATTATTAGTTGCTGAGTGCCATCACACATCAGAGATGATGAGATGCATCAACATCGCATTGCTGTGTGTGCAAGAGAATGCAGTTGATAGGCCCACTATGTCAGATGTGGTTGCAATGCTAAGCAGTGCCAGCATGGCCCTTCCTGAGCCCAAACACCCAGCATATTTCCACGTAAGGGTGGCCAAGGAAGAGGCCTCGACATCTGCTGGACCATATAGTGCTAATGATGTGACTATATCTAGCCCACGGGGTAGATAATATAATAGTTTTCTTTTTTCAGATATGATGGGAAGTTTTAGCGTGATGAATACAATTGAGATTGCTTGTGACATCTCTGAGAATCTTCTGATTGAACTAACAAAACAATGTATATATGCTGAATGCTATATGCTTTGCCAGAAATTTGGGTCAAGGAAATGCCTCTTTACATCGCTGTCTTTTCAACATCAGACTTTTCAGAAAAACTCTGTTTTCAAGAGTATCAGCCTCTGAGGATTTGCTACAATCAGTCATGAGTGTACGGTTTACCTGCGACGAAATTAAGGTCGTTGGAACCCACAAATTTCATATGAATATTCAGCAAGAAAAAGAAACAGTTCACCTCCTGCTGTTCCGTGTTCGAAAGGAGGGTTATGAAGCTACCGGGAGATCCATTGTACGCCAGAAGAAAACTAAACCTGTGCAGAATAAGAGACTGGTGTGCGGAGATGGTACTGAAGCGGGCGAGGACCTCTACGTTTCCGACGACTGAACCCGAGTCCATTACCGCGCCAGACAGACTTGTGACTTGCCGCGCCGCGCCGCGCTGTGCTGGGGGACCAAAGGTCGTTTCTCCACTAGTGGATTGATTGTTGTTGTGTATGTTTGTTTTTTCTAAATACAGGCCGGTGGCCGGCCCATGCTCCAGTCGAAAGCTCAGGGGCGCTCGTCCGGCACGAACGTGACTCGGCGAGACTGCAAGGTCTCCTCCCACGGTAAGCTGCGACACACGGTTGTGGTAGATCAGTGAGTAAACATGCATGACAGCATCACGAGACCGACTTCGCCGTCGTCATCCCAGCCTTAGATCCCTGCTACTCACGGTCACGGTTGTGGCCTGGTAGTAGAATGCATGCTTCCTCGACGGCCTCCCGACACACACGAGAACCTGGGGGCCACCGTCATCTGCCTCCAGAGAGCAAATTCGCGCAAAATTGAGACGCGAAGACGAAGGGGGGCAGGGCCGCAGGGGGCCAGGAGCGACAATCGAAACAGAGATTTTTATTTTTTTTTGGCTGTTTCAGATTCTGTTTTCAGCCAATTGTCTTGCCTGCTAACGCTCAGAGCTGATTGATTTTGTTTGTGTGCCACCCGTTTACTCTCCGGTTCATGCTACCTGGCCTGCCGCAGATTTAATTATTGTTTCCCGAAACCGACTGGAACCAAAACAAAATTCCAGCGCCGACCCCCATGCTGCGGCGAGCCGGGCGACTGCACTCTCTGCCGCGCCGCGCCCCCGCGACACCGCCGACGGACGCAACCCCTCCACTAGCCGGGCGGCCGCGCGTCCCTACGGCCGGGCGTTGAGCCATCGAGCATTCCGTGCGCCGGCTCCTCCCGTCGCATGCGCCCACGCCGGGACCCGGGCTGCCTCTGGTCTGGCGTGGCTGAGCGAGCTGCTGAGCCCGTCCCTTCACTCCACCGGCACCCGCGCGACGGCGGCCGGGACCGCCATTCGCGCTGGCCACGCTCACCATGCCGTCGCCGGCCACCTTCTCCGTAGTCGAGCTGCGGGTAGCGCGACGAGAGGCAAGTGCGCAGTACGAGTGAGCAAACGGCAGGCGGCGTAGACCGTAGACAACGGCAGTCGACCAGCCGCGGCGGGTCGAGCGCAAGATCTTCTCGTGCCCGGTGGCCAGAGCAAATGGCACAAGCCAGCAAACCAGCGATCAATCTGTGCAGGTTGAGCAGCCAGCCAGCAACAATAAGCAAAAAGGCCTGAAGACAGCTCTACCTCCGCGGACGCCGCTGACGGCGACGAGAAGAGAAGCCACGGCCGGCCACATGCATGTTGCCTAGCCATGGGAGGGAGAAGGGATCGAGCAGGGAGACAGACACGCATAGTGACGTTGTCGGAGAATAACTGGTTCTCTTCCCTACGACCGTCAATCTCTTAATGACACTGCATCTATTTTACTTACAGCTATCTACCAAAACCACTTTTTATCAGTTAGCATATTCTTGGCAATGTTAGTAACTTTGAAATAGTCAATATCTTAATGATTTCTTTCGTGAGTATGTGGTCAAATATTGTGGGGGATATTATCCCCGGTACCACAAGAAAGGTAGAAGGCGGAGCCAACCAGGACACCCTCATATACAGTTGTAACTCGATTAGATTACTTACTTTGTAAGCAATTAGGAGACTTGCCATGCAAACCCTACCCCTCAGACTATATAAGAGGAGGCAGGGGTACCCCTAGGAAAAAGGCTGAAGACATCCGAAAAGTCCCCAACTGATCCCACGAGATCAAACCTCACGCAATACAACACCCCAAACAGGACGTAGGGTATTACGCTTACTCGGCGGCCTGAACCTGTCTAAACCCTTGTGTCTCTTTTGTTGGCATATACCATCTAGCTCCAGGTCTTGCGAAGCCCCTCCGAAACAATCTACCACTGTGGGGATACCCGTGGTGGACTGCCGAAATATCACGCCGACAGTTGGCGCGCCAGGTAGGGGCTTTTGCCGGATCATCAGGTGAGCTCGATGGACCGTGTCAAGATGCTTGAAGGATGCTCGAGTCCTAACCTGGACGGGGTAAACATCCCGTTCGGTGATTTTCACGTCGCCAGTGGCGATCTGGAAGAAAACCACTCGGTCCTCCCTCAGGACCAGTCGGCTGCTACTCCGCATATCTCGTTTGCGGAAGATGCGCCTGTCTCTCAGGCAGGTGCCCCTGGAGTTCCCAATCTGGCGTCTGACCAGGTTCGGGAGAAGTTCAGATCTAGTTCGTGTGGATCACATCGATGAATGAAGCCAAGTCACTGAAAGTGCTGATCTGATCCAATCAGATCACGTCGGCGGGATGAGCCAAGGTGCTGCGGGCGGCGATCTGGTCTCCAAAGACCACGTCGATGAGCTCGTACTCGTTGAGTCTGCAAGCGACTCCAGCGAGGCCGAGCATCATGAAGACCTTGACTCTTGTGGATTTGCGGCCGTGAACCCCGTCAACGTTCCAGTCCCGGATCTCCTGGTCCCTGAGGCAGGCAGATACCGTGAGTACACCCCGACGGAGTTCGTTGAAGGCTTGCAGTGGATCTCGGAACGACTCGCCGACTACCCAGCTAAAACGTACAACCTGAGGACACCTATTCGTTTGGGCAGATGAATGCTGCCGCGACTGCCAGTGAGGAGGCTAGTTGGCGTCTCTTTGATGCCATGTCGTCCAGCTCATTCTCTGTTTTTATGGATGAATACCTTCTTTGCGAAGAAGATGCCCCGCTTAGTGGGATCCGTATGGGGTTGAGTATCACTTCTTCCCCCGAAGGACGGACTGTCAGTTGACGGTTCGATCTAACGCCCGGCGTGTCCAACTCTACAGTCGTGCACTTGCAGGAGGGCGAGCCGTCTCTATCGGAAGCTTTCGGAATGACTCAGTCTTTCTCACACGGCCATTGACTCCTTACCCTTCCAGGAGATGACAATGAGGCATATGTTAATGCCGAAGTTGGAGCAGCAGCAGAAGCAGGGGGAGCAGCCCCAGAGGGTGCAGAGCATGTACAGGCAGAGAATGCAGATGCTCAAGCCATGCCTCCACCACCCCCTCCTCAGTCTCAGCAGTATCAGTGGGCACCTCCTGCCGGGTATTTGACCATACTTTGCTTCATTGCAGCAGTCCGTGACTTCTCAGTTTCAGGAGATGCAGCTTGGTTACACATCTCACTTTGAAGCTTTGGGCAGCAGATGCACAACTCCCTTCAGACCATGCAGCAAGGCTTTCAGAGGCAGCTTGACGATCGTCTCACTCAGTTTGGCACTCATCTTCAGCAAAATGTATACACTCCCATGATGAACAGGATGACTACCATGAGCACTAATCTCGATAGTGCGTTGGATGCACTCAACGAGAGGTTTGATGGGATTACAACTCATGAAGAGTTTCAGACTGTGATTGAGAGGCAGGAGCACCTTCAGCAGGATTTCGACGCTTTTCGGGGTCACTTTCACTCTTACTTCCCGGCACCTGCACCGCCGCCCGAGTTCTACCCCCACCAGCCATATTTTCCTCCTCCGCCGCCGCCCGAGCAGTAGCTCCCCTCTTTCGGTTCTTGATGACAAAGGGGGAGAAATCACTTGGAGGAGTGATCATGGAACTTTGCATTGTTATTAGCATGGCATGCATGAGTGTTTTATTCTTGCATTTGTGATAAGAACTATGTTGGCTTGTAATAACTCTAGTACTTGTGTGGCTTGTGGTTGTGGAACTAGAACCCGGTTGAAGTTGTTATGCTCTAGTTAAAATTTCTTTGTGGTATTTGTTCTAGTTCCTATGTTTTCTTGAGGCTAATCTACAAATGTTATCTTTCTATAAGCATAAACATATATATCTTGTGTAGCCTCGGTTGTCTTTTTGTAGGGGAGACTCCGTCAAAATTTCTATCTATACATATATGAGAAGCGAAAATTCAATATTATATGCATATCTGTAGGGGGAGTTATTTCCTACAATGAATTTTGAGATCACTTATTAAATCTTCTACCATGATTCTATTGAGATAAGTAAGTGTTTTCAAAACTCAAAAATCTCTCATATCACTCCTTTAAAATGGTTGTCATCAATTACCAAAAAGGGGGAGATTGAAAGTGCATCTAGGCCCCTAAATGTGTTTTGGTAATTAATGACAATCATCATGGACTAACAATTCTATTGAGATGATGAGATTAGGTTAGTCCGGATGAATGGATGAGTTTCAATGATTGATTACGATATATCGCCGTATATTGAAGCAAGAGGATGCTAAAGGAAAAGGTAAAAGATAGGTTATTTTCTTTTACCGGTCCTAAGGTGTTTTAGAGAAGAGAATTTGACCGGATTGATAGGCTAGATAGCCGTACTATTAAGAGGGGTCAATTGTGGTTGCTTGTTATGATTCTAGTGCCAACTTGCTCAAATAGTATAAGTGCATGCATGAGAGCTAACTTCGTTTTCAAAAGTTGAAGGGAATTCAACCTTGCTGATTTTGGTCAGGCGGACGGTCCGCCCTTGGGATGGCGGACGGTCTGCCTCACATCTGGTTGAAGGAAAATCGGCTAAGTGTTGGATTAAGGGGCCCTGCCGTCTTTCTTAGGCGGACGGTCCGCCGGGTACAGGCGGACGGTCCGCAGGCTAATTTTTGCATGAAGCGGACCCTTTCGCGGACCGTTCACGCAGAGACGTTTTCTGGAGGTTCCAGGACACTTTTATAAGGCGGACGGTCTGCCTTTGTGAAACGTAGTCCTTAGTCGTGTGGTGATCTTTTTCTAACTAAGAGGCGGACGGTCCGCCCCTGTTGGGCGGACGGTCCGCCAACCCCGTAACGGTCACTTCTGACACGTTTGACTTTTTGAAATAGTAGCCGTTGGGCTCGGGCGGACGGTCCGCCCCCTCTTAGGCGGACGGTCCGCCAGTGCTCTGTTTTCACGAGTTTTACACATAATGGCTAGTTGGAAAGGTGGGGAGTATATATACTTATCCCACAGGTTTGGGGAGTCTCTCTTGGCCATTCTGAAAGCTCACTTGACCCAAGAGTCCCCTCTCTCATTTCTCTCTCACTCATTTGCTAAGGGATTGCATTCTTGTGAGTGTGAAGAGTTCTAGTGCATAGCTTGGATTGCATTGAGCATTGAGGCACTAGGAGAACATCAAGCAAGCGTCATTGGCTTGTTACTCTTGGGGGTTGCCGCCTCCTAGACGGCTTGGTGTGTGATTTCCATTGAGCTCTTCAAGAAGATTGTGAAGAAGCCTTGGAAGATTGTAAGAGGTCTTGTGCTCACCTCACCGGAGCGGTAAAGGGCAACTCTAGTGGAACCGAGGTTTGGAGAGGTTCATTGCATTCAAGCCGGCTTATACATCAAGTGTGACTTGATAGAGAAGCGGTTGAAGCTTTGAATCCACCTCAACGTGGATTAGGGGTGACCGGCAAGTCATCGACACCACGGGAAAAATTTCGGTCTCTCGTGTGATTGATCATTCCTTCACTCATTTACCTTTTGCTATTTGTCTTGATCATTTACATTCATAGAGATTGAATCATACTTGTCACCCTAGGTTGCAAACCTTGACCTAGTTTAGAATCAAGTAGAAATAGTGTTTCTCTTGTGCTACTAATTTTTATTAGTGATTTGATTTTAGTTAAAACCGCCTATTCACCCCCCCCTCTAGTCGGTATCCTAGATCCTACACCTTCGCGTTGGGTGGAGGTCAGTGGCTGAAAGCTTAGGCATGGTGCCTGTGCTGGCTAGTCACCTCAGGTTGTGTTGCACCCCACGGAACTGCAGTGGTAGGCGGCAGGTGGTGACAGCCCTGTCCGTCCTTTGTACTCCACCACGTTCGGGTGTACTCATAACAGTAGTGCTGAGCCCGGAAGAACCCCTCTCTCATCCCGTTCTGAGTTCTTCCCGTTCTAGCCGTCGAAGCAGATCATGTTAGATTAAGATAGGTTGTCTGGGGTAACGAGTGGCTAACTAAGGTTAAGCTCTCTACACCCTTTACCCTTTCCTCCCCTGGTGGGTCTAGTTAGGAAAGTTCTAGACTAGTCACATCTACCGTTCCTTGGATTTGACATCCAGGTTTCTACTCCCCTGGTGAAAGGCTACAATGTACTCCGTGCGCTTGCGGATTTAGTTAGGCTAAGGAGTGCCAACATTCACCAAAAATCTTAGAATAATTTCTAAGCCTAGAAATACCTTTCTTTCCCAAAAACCTTAACCGCAACCCCTAGAATAATTTATCTTCCCTTCTAGATTTAAATCCATTTAATAGTAAAGCCACCCTTTTTAACCAATGATTGGTGTATTGATCTGTGTGACTAACTCGCAGACTCTGACCCCGAAAACAACGCCGAAGACCCAGACTACGAAGAGGAAGCTGGGGACGACCCTGACGCTGGACAAGGCAAGTTTCGCCAACAATAATAGTTATGAAAAATTACCTTTATTATATAAGCATACCGTGATGGTTAATTTGGAAAACTGGCACTTAATATGCACTGTTTACTTTAGACCTGGGAGTGGAAGGAAGATCCCAAGGAGGGGATTCTGTCCTAAGAGCCACTTCGGGTCGCCACTAAGGACCGGTTCGCGGGAGAATCTTTCCATTGCCTAGTACAGTCCCGCATGCCAAAAAAGCACAGCCTTCGGAAGTGCTTATTTATGTGAGGCCTTGATCCACACCCCACTAGCCAGCCTTAGTAAACTGTCCCAAGGGGCCACGGTGGGCAACGGGTATGCTGGAGACAGCCCCAGACAGAGGGCTGGGACTGGTCGGCACGGGTCGCATGTGACAGGGCTGGTAGGGCCCATGAGCGATGCATGCCCACTTATTATGATGCATCCATACCCGGGTTAATGTCCTTTTGTGGATGAGTATGCGATCCATGCTTAGGCCCCAGCAGCACCCACGGACAGAGCTAGGGAGGGGCTGTCTAGAGATAGACGCTGGTGAGAACGGGTCTCGTAGGGCAGTACCGCCTAAGTACACGGTACGGGCTGACCGAATACGGGATAGAGAAGTACGACCTCTGTAGAGCGACAAATCTATCTGGATAGCCGTGACTCCGGAAAGAGTCCAATTGGTCAAAGTCCCCGTCGATTAGATCACTAAAATGAACCTGGCCCGCGGACTTTCCTTACCGCAGGTTGATATACCTCTGTTCACTGATCGGGACTGGCAGGGATGTTATGCCCCTCCAGGACCAAACTTATCAAACTTGTTAAATTACTTTGGGACTTGCTGAGTACCCCTGTCAGGAGTGCTCACCCTTGCTTCCGCTTGATACCAGAGGACTTCACCGAAGACGGCGCAGACGACGAAGGTCCAGAATGGTGACGAACTCCACCACGACGCTGAGGCTCTGCATAGTACTGGTAGTTTTGTACTCTCTAAATAAAGCGGAGGCTTTGAAGCTCGCTTGTAAACCCTTGTGCATACTTTAAGCTGTACATTGATGTAAATTATCAATAAAAATTACCCGATGATGGTTTCGATACCCCTTGTGCAGAAATTACTTGCATTGGGATTACTCCAGGACTAATGCAGGCACTTCGGGAGCCCCGTAATGTGGGCGCTCCCCACACTACCCATATTGTACCAACACGGCTACTATGTTTGTTAGGGTGTCTTGCGAAAAGCCTTGTAGCGTCCCTATGCACTCAAACCTCAGAAGTGTGAATTGTGTGTGGTTGGGTTGAAAGTTCCTTTTAGCTTTTAAGCTAACAGTTGGGGAAAGGGCGAAACCTCTGCAGAGTGTACATCTATCATGATAGTCGTGCTCACGGTCACGAGCGGCCTGGATCTTTTTTGATTAATGGTTCTCTTTAATGAAGATGATGTTTATTGCTTAATTGTACCTTCACCTTTAATTGAGTTTACAACCGGGTGTTGCTCACAGTTGTAGTAATTTGGTTAATTTTAAAAAATGAAGGAAAAAGTCTACATCACCCCCCACCTATGGGGTTGACTACGTAACCCCCCAACCTTTGAAACAGTCTATATCACCCCCTGAACTTTTGAAAACCGGTCAAATTACCCCCTAAAGCAATTTTGAAAAATCATAGTAAATCACAGAAAAATCATAAAATGGAAAATTTAATTGTGTTGGACTCCAAATGAGAAGATCTACACAGTGAACATATAATGTGGTATGTTGTAGTACAATTTTTTACAGTTATAAAGAAAAACATAGATATAAAGCTACAACAAAAAAAGTACTAAACCATACCATATTATATGTTCACTGTGTAGAACTACTCATTTGGAGTCCAACACAATTGGATTTTCCATTTTATGGTTTTTCTATGATTTACTATGTTTTTTTTCAAAATTGCTTTAAGGGGTAATTTGACTGGTTTTTGAAAGTTTAGGGGGTGATATAGACCATTTCATAGGTTGGGGGGTTATGTAGTCCACCTCCCATAGGTTGGAGGGTGATATAGACTTTTTTCTTAAAATGAACCAACTAAAAATACTAAATGCACTTCAGCCGTGTCAAGCCTCTTTAAGCCTTTCATACCCCTGTGTTATACTTGCTAAGTATGATGGAATACTTACACTTGCAATCAATCAACAAATCCTGGTAATCAGATGGAGCAGCATTTGAGGCAGTGGCTGAAGATTTATCAGAATACCTTCCGTACATCTAAGTTGTGGTCAACCAGTCGGTGTCCCTGTGGACTTGAGGCTCGACTAGAAGATAATGTTCAATAAGATAGACTTCCGCTGTGTAATCTCAGTAAACTCTGATGTAAATTGTTTCATTCGAGTATTGTGTTCTCTGTATTACCATATTTGTAAGCTATATGTGTTGTGTGCACTTCCTGGTCACACGTATGGCAGCATTCGGGTTTCTGTGGAAAATCGGGTGTGACAAAGATCTTTTCTGTCGGCCATGCAGGTGGGCCCTAATGGCAATTGCGCTAGTGGGCGTCATAACAACCCACCAGCATAAAATTTTTGACAAAACCATATAATTTTACTTAAGTACAAAATGATTTCAAATATGTTTGAAGCTTGCATAACATGACCATATACATTCCACAGTTCATATAAAAATTATATATGGATATAAAACGTAACTATTTCGCACAATTAGTACACACGACACTATGGGTACAAACTTAACTTGAGCTATATCCTATATATGTGTTACATATGTATGTTTGAAGCATGTGAACCCAAACTCAATCAAATTAATATGGGTTTGTTTATACTAATGTTGAGCACTGATACAATAAATCAAGGCTAATTTTTGAAACTTTTGAACCAAATTTAAATATTACAATAATTTGTTGAATACGACATTGAAATACAATTTCACGAACACCAGGCCAAAATAATAAATATGTTGACTACTTTTATAGACCCACGATGTGTGCATAAATTTAGATTTTTTTCAAAACGATGATTAATTTTTTCATAAAATAAGTTTTATACATTTCTAAATTATTTTACATAAATTGACAAAATTGTTTTGTTGCTAAGGCACCGGCCAGCATAATGATGATTTTGTGCTGGACTGCTGGAGGATGTTTTAACTACCCGCCAGCATAATTATCGTGAGCTTTTGGCCAATTGATCCATTTGGGCCCTCAAGTTAGAGAGTGTTGGGCCATGTGGTGGGCTATAAATGCAAGAGATACGACATTGAAATACAATTTCACGAACACCAGGCCAAAATAATAAATATGTTGACTACTTTTATAGACCCACGATGTGTGCATAAATTTAGATTTTTTTTCAAAACGATGATTAATTTTTTCCTAAAATAAGTTTTATACATTTCTAAATTATTTTACATAAATTGACAAAATTGTTTTGTTGTTAAGGCAACGGCCAGCATAATGATGATTTTGTGCTGGAGGATGTTTTAACTACCCGCCAGCATAATTATCGTGAGCTTTTGGCCAATTGATCCATTTGGGCCCTCAAGTTAGAGAGTGTTGGGCCATGTGGTGGGCTATAAATGCAAGAGATTGGTTAGGATAGTTATCTTTTTCTATTTTCTTCAATTGTTTTACACATCATACATAAGTGTTGCATAAAATTCTTACGTAAATACAACTCAGTCACATTAATAAAATTATTAAGACAACATCATAAATAAATATTCTACACATCACAGATATGTCTTGCAACATTAATAAAAGGAAGAGATTTGGTTGAGAAAAGTCTTAATGCATAATTAACGAAGTACAACAAAATAAATACTACTCCCTTTATCCATTAGTCTCCGTCGTTTAAAAGATCAGCCTAGAGACAACCGAGCACCGATGGCCCACGAGCTTTTCCTTAAATCACCGCAACATAATTAATGTGTGACCGTCGCTTTGTTTCCCCAAGTAAATCATCATGTCACGTCGCTAAAGTCATAGTCTCCCGCTGTAGTGGCGAACCTAGTATTTGAAGCTAGGGTGGGCTAATAGCCATTTTCCCCATCATCTACAGTAGCTACATGGTTGGAGGAGCAAAATTGGACTTTTGTGCGAGTTTGCAGATGTTATATATCTGGTTTCATAGTTGGAGTAGCAAAGTTAAACTTCTGTGATAGCTAGGTAAACTAGACTTTTTTTAGAACAATTAAGGGGAGATAGCCCTTGGGGCTGAATCTTAGGGTGAGTCGTGGCCCACACGGCCCACCCATTAGATCTGCCATTGCCCCTGATCGCACGCTCGCATAGAAGCCTTGTATTGGAGCATGTTGACATTTATTAACGTCACTACTAGAATGATGATTCCAAAAGTGGCACCAAAAGATGCCTATTATGGTAATCTAACAAATGTTAAGAGAATCTACAAGCGCATGGATATACTATTGTAGCACTTCACTCATGAGTGTTCCCAAGGGTATTGCATTTCCCAAAGGAAGGCGACCAATTAAGAATATTGTTGCATTCATGAGTATAGCGATAGCATGGATAGAATCATATACAAAGAACAAGGGTAAGACAATACGATAAAGGGGGTAGTGTGACACACATGGGATCTTCTCAAGTTTAACTAGCACTACTACACAAACCACTTTCACAAACGGGCTATCACAACCGGTTTTGAGAAAACCGGTTTTGAAAACCGGCGGTTGTGATGCCCCCTATCACAGCCGGTTTTTCTCAAAAACCGGTTGTGATAGTCGGCCAGCATATCACAATCGGTTTTTCTTACAAACCGGTTGTGATGCTCACTATCACAACCGGTTTTTGAAAACCGGTTGTGATGGTGAGCATCACAACCGGTTCTTTACTAACACATTTTTGGAGGGCTAAACGAAATTAAATTTTGTGAACGATCTCGGATGAACTTTTGACCAAAATGAAAGTTGTAGATCTTGAAAAGTTATGAAACATTGTAGTTCATCACTTTTTATTTGAAGTCATCTTGTCAACCGAATCTAAGTTTGAATATTTTAAATTTGAAAATTCAAATTTTGTAAACGACCTCGGATGAACTTTTGACCAAAATGAAAGTTGTAGATCTTGAAAAGTTATGAAACATTGTATTACACCACCTTTTTATTTGAAGTCATTTAGATTCTCAAATAAGCAATTTACACTCGGAAAACATTAATATGAGGGGAATCAAAATGGTATATAGACACAAACACTTTACGCGCGAAGCTGATGTCGCGGGTTCGAATCCCGCCGGCCGCGTAGCGCGCGATTTTTCCACGAAAAATGCGCGACTTGCGACTTGATGACGTGAGACGGTGGCTAGTGGCTGATGGGGTCCATCCCCCAAATAAATAAAATGTTTTGCTATTTTATTTCGGTTTATTTTGGGTTTAGATGAAAACCGGTTGTGATAGGGGGACTATCACAGCCGCTTTATCTCATCCACCTCCCAAAACCGGTTATGATAGGGGTTAAAAACTGGTTGTGATGGCAGTTTCTGTAGTAGTGTAGGGTAAGGAGAAGCACTAAGAGTTAGCATCTAGATTCTAAGAGTCAGCATCTAGGTCAACTTAGAGAGAGATAGAGAGCGCATCAGAGCAGCTCTAGCGTTCTTCAAAAAGCGAACAATGTTCGGTACGAAGCGATGTTTGGACACTGGAACGGCCGAACCGTGTGGGTCAGAGCTAAAAGCGAACTCCAAACATGGTTCGACGCAAGGGAGTAAAATACAGTATTTTGCTGTGCCGCCGCTGCCTGTTTCTGTTCTGCATGCTCACGCGCAAAGAGACGGAGAGACGCGAGGAGGAGTCATGATTTTTTTCACATACGGGTCCCACGGGCCGATGTTGACGCTGGACAAGTCGAACCATAGTTTTGTGCGACTACTCTGATTTTTGGAGTTCGAACAAGCACGTACTGGCAATGCTCTCATACATTCATACACATGAACAACCTAAGTCCATGCACCTAGGTATCAGGGAGATAGCCCCCCCCCCCCCCCCCCTTCACTAGAGCGTATCGAGGTTTCTACTCATTTTTGAACTCCTACAGCAATACCTGAATGTGGAGGATTTTAGAAGGTCGAACAGGGCTGTTACCACCTGCGGCCTACCCCTACTAAACCATGGGGCACACTCATATCCACTTGCTGATTCCAACCTGAGCCCCATGTTCGCATTGCTCACATCACGTTGACCATTCCAGACTATTAAGACCAATGCGACCATAAGAATGGTCGGTGAACCCGTACCGTGGCATAGATCATATAAAATATTCAATGCATGAAACCATACTCTAATTAAACTAGAGTAAAGTCTAACATGTCTAAGGGCACATGAGCTTAAGCTATCAAAGCAAGGATATATGACTATCTCATGAGCATATAAGCCTAGCAGCATATGATAACGAGAACACAAGCACAACTCATTCATATCATAACAGAGACAAACAATATATGAAGAAGATATATCACTGAAATAGATAAAAGTCATCCTAGAACAAGAACATACAAGAGCCATACCCAAGCTCTAAGATCACCTGGAACTTGAATAAAGTTACTCTAGTCTAACTCCACTAAGCCTATAGCGTAAAGGAAGAGACTGATTACCCAAGTTGTATGTCTCATTTAGGAGCCCCTCCTCTCATATATATATAGGCCTCAAGTAGCAGCATCTCGAGCGAATATTCTAAGCATCCACAACAAACCGAACTTTAGGACAGCTTGAGTGAGTGTCACGTGGAAGGCCAGGATGAGCCGACTAAGGTCGATTTGGCCGATCCCAGGGTTCGGCCGAACACCCCAAGTGATCCCACCTCAGGTGTGCTTTCTCCAGGTGGTGGTCATGTGGGCCCTAAATGTTGTTGCACATGTCCACACTGAATTGAGGCGGTTTGGGTCCGTTCAATCCATGTGATGCACATGTGTGTGGCTTATGATTTCTCGGGATGTTGTCACTGGATCCATGAGAGTGGATTCTCCTTTATTTCTACAGCAAATAACCTACAACCAAATATTTTCCAAGGACACGTGAAACTACATTATTCGAAAGGGAACTTTATTTAAGAATGTTGACAACTAAAAGAAAAAAATTAACAATTAAACTATTAAAGGATGCACATAAGTAATAAAGAAGTTAGAGATAGTCATATAATACATTAATTGTTCATGTGCTTGATGTGTAGAGGCCCTTAGGCTAGTCTCAATGGAAGTTTTATGGACATAGTTACCTAGACTGGAAACTAGGTAACTGTGCCAGTAGAGCTTCATGGGGATGAAACTCTCCTCTCATCCCATAAAACTCTCTCATTTAATAGCCTTTTCACGTCATCAATTTTGATGATGTGGCATAGAAATTAATGTCCATAAAACTTCTATGAAACCTCCATTGAGACTGACCTTAGAAAATGTGAGTCATGTATCTATGCACAGCTCGCGCTCCCACCCTGCCCTAAGGACATCCCACGTGGAGGCTATATGTCACATAAGTAACTAATACCCTCAAGACTCTCGTGGCCCATATATGTTAATGGAAAAGGTTCCTTTTACTCCCATTGCCTATCCCCTTTGTCCGCTTAACCCTCCTAAGTAAAGTTTAAGCTCGATTTATTCCCCTAAACTATTTCAGTTCATCCAATCTTACCCCATAATATGTTTTTGCATTTTTCTTTATCCATATACAAGTTGAATTTTAAGTTCAAATTTTATGAGCAGGTTCATAACATGACACCTTAAGTTAAAAAATTATTCTAAAATTTCTTCATGGTTTTTTCATAGGTTATGATATTTAATACAAAATTAATCTTAGATATATAGTTTTTATGAAAAGTCATCATGAAAATTTTTTAATGTATTTTTTTAAGTAGGGCACCATGTTATCAATCAATTAACATAATCTAGAATAAAAATTAACTTGTACAAAAAGAAATAAAAAGAGAAATGTAATTAGGGGCAAATTAGACTAATTTAAATAGTTTGGGGGAATAATGTGAGCCTAAATTTTTTTTGGGACGTTAAACGGGCAAAGCGAATAGGTGAGCGCGATAAAATGGACTTCTATGTATGTTGGGTATCTTGGTTCAAAAGTGCGGTTTACTTCAGCATAGTGATGAGGAATTGAAGTGGGAGTGGCTGGCGCACATGCGGCGCGCCAGCGGTCACCGTACACCCCCATAGGCCCCCACCCGTACGCAAAATGCAAAACGCAAACGCTACCTGACAGCCTCCCTTTTTCCCAAGCGCAGCCCCACAAAGAACAAACTTTTTAAAAAAATTATATGTGATGAACCTAGTGTCCAAATCAAAATTCAATTGTACCATTGTATTTCTTTTAACGGCATCTTTAAAACTAGACTACACTTGTCTGTTCAGATTAAGAAAATATGGAACATTTTTTTTGAAAGAATAAACAATTCATCTGATTTAACAATCATAACAAATCATGTGACTGTGAGGACAAAAAATCGTACAGGAGGAATTTGGATTTTTTGTTCCTCACAGTCACAAGTCATATAACATGTGACTGTGAGGAAAAAAAAACGTATAGGAGGAATCAAAATAAGAATATGCACTTGAAACAAATTATATGACTTGTGGAACAAAAACATAAAAATGTAGAACAAATAATATTACTCAAATTATTTTCAAATAAAAAGGAACAAAAATAAGTCACACCATGGGAGAGAAAAACTAAATAATAAACATGAGAAACAAATAAATGAAACATAAAAATAAATAAGAGAAAGAAGAAGAAAAAAACATGAGAAAAAAGAAAAAAAAAAGAAGAAAGAAGAAACATGAGAAAAAAAGGAAAGAAGGAACAAGAGATAAAATAAAGAAGAAAAAAGTTACATGGAAAAAAGGAAAAAAAGGGAAGAAACATGAGAAAAAAAGGAGTGTCTCATTAGTCCAGTAACGATCTGTGCTAGCGGCCAAATCGTATCTGTGCTGGCGGGTATGGCGCCCGCTAGCACTCTGGTGCCAGCACAAATGACATCTGTGCTAGCGGGCCACTTAAGGCAGCCACAAGCACAAATATGTATTTGTGCTGGCGGCCCTCTTAACTGGCCGCCAACACAAATTATCTCTGTGCTGGCTGCTAATTAAGTGACCCGTCAGCAGGGTAAAAACAATGTTTTTTAATTATTATAAATTTATTTCTACCAGATTCTATAATTAGTATTTTTCGTCAGAATATTATAATTTGACACATCAATTAACATGACTGATGTTCATGCCATATAGATACGCAACCATTAAGGACATGTTTAGTTCCAACAAATTTACTAAAAGTTTTCACCTAGAGAACCGTGTCAGTTCATTTCTTCTCTCTATGTACGCGACCCAATGCAAAAAGTTTTCACCACTTTTCATCCTTTCATCGAAATTAAACAGGTTCTAAGTGTTACAATGTACTTGATAATAATATTTACACAAATTATTTAACATCATTTGGTTTTTGATATGCTAATTAGATGTTGTCCAGCTGCTAAGAGACTTGTGCTCGTCTAAAGCAAGCAAACCATCATGATCAAAGAACGAGCCTGTGCTATGGCCAATCTCGCGTTGGATGAACCTTGCCACGTCAGCGCTAATGTTGTCGATGTCACGGTTGGTCATACGATTGTTGGTGGTAGGGATGGTAGGCAACTGAAAAAATATAGTACATATGTCATGATTAGTCATAGGATGAGTGTATAGTAGGATATATATGACTTACATCTTTAGGGTTCATCCAATACCTCCCACTATTTTTAAGAAACTCGTACACGTAGTATCCACATAACACGGAGCCTGGATGTTGCTTGTGGCATTTCATAGAAAACTAATATATTAGATGCTATATATATGAAGAATGTGTAATTACAAAACCAATGAAGATGTTGTGTTCTTACATGGAAATGATATCTTATTTTCACAATGTCTGGCTTGTTCAGATCGTGCAGGTCGCCTTTGAGGACGGTGAGCTTGTACGCGCTTTAAGATTAGAATAACAGAAATAAGTAATGTAACCTGGCTAGGCATTAATTACTAACAACATAATTTTACATAGAATTTCTTGTTAATTAATATCTTACTATTGTAAAATGGCTATGAACTCTCTTTATCTTTTTGGTCCATGTCGGGTGAGTCTAGGACCACTGCTTCTCCAACCTTGGGCATAATTATTATGCATATCCAATGGTTGCTGCATAATAACAACATATTTTATAGCAAAATGAACATTATTAAACATTATTAACTAGCATAGTATGTAGCAATATATATCAAACTTACTCAAATGCGTATGGAGCATAAAAATAATCCTTATCAGGCCTCGACCGGATGTATTGTGAAATGTATGCAGACACCGTGTGCCTTGCCTTTTTATGTTCCATTTCCTTGATCGAATTTTTTTACTTTTGTTTTTTTCAGCTTCTATCGTTTCTTTCAGCTCACCTGTCATTTTGAAGTTGTGCTCGGTCTGGTGAATTCGTGCCGGGTCAAGGTACGCGACCTTGTACCTGTCACCTGTCTTCACTTCCTCCTACCATTGCATCCTACAAAATAAACGTCAGTCTCCATGTACATTCATGCTGGACCCAAAATATTTATCCCTAGATATCGATTAGTACATATATTAATGCACTATCCTTTGCCTTATATGGTGCATCCAAAGTCTCACCATATATTCTCACCGAACCAGCTTGCGTTGAAGTCAAGTATACACATGACTGAAACCCACCATTTACTCGGCTTGAATGTGGTCGTACAAATGAGTACTACAACTGCTGAGTGATCTGACGTAACACTTCTATCAGACCATGTTCTGCGTGTAGGAATCCACAATATAGGGCGTCCTATATGTTAGTCATCCCAACATAGAGCTACTGACATTTTATAATAAAATATAATTTAGGGAAAATCAAAGTTTTAACTTACAATAGGCGATTCATAAGCAGGGGAAATCCTTTTAGGCATTTCTCTTACCTCTGGCTGATTATGCATTATGCTCAAAAGCTTTCAACTTGAAGGAACTATAGTCCGGGAAAATATGCCTCGTATGCATTTCAACCTCTCTCGGTGCTTTCCTCACATCATCACATGCAGCGACAAATTCCTGCTCAAATGGGCTTGATTGGATGTGGATAACAACTGTATCACATATCTCCCATGGTATATTCCTGTGTTCTCTCTTACCACCATAGGACAAGAGCCACTGACGTGAGTTATTACATCTTTGAACCATTGAATTGCATCAATCCCCTGTTTTGGAGACTAATTAGGAATAGGCAATATGACCGAATATAATGAAAAAAATATACAACTAGCACAAATTAATTTACCATGTCTTACCAATTTGTAGCAGACGTTTGGCTGTGGAGGAATGATGTCATCTTCGAATACAGGCCCAGGAATGTGTGGTGGTGGTGGGGTTAAATTACCCGGCAACACAACCACGTGCGGATTTCGTACACCACGTATAGCTCTCCCGCGTTGTCTCGGCATTATATTTGTCTAATGATTTAAAAATATTATTGTATCAAGAAACACCAACAGATCCACAATAATATTATCATCTAATTAAATATGATATGAACTATATAATAAAATACAAACAGTACCTCTATATGAACTAAAGATGAACAACTAATTAATGACCAAACTAATAATAAATGAAAAAGAGTAGGAGATAAGCATGTATACCTCCTGTTCGTATAGGCGTTGTCCGCACCAAGGCTTGAATGCGCGCGATGCCGGATTGAAGCAAGCAACCGGCCAGCGGTGACGCCAACTTTCAAACGAGAAACGAGAGAACGAGAGAGACTGGGCACCGACGACGCGAGGAAAACGAGAGAGACTGAGCAAAATGATTAGCAGCATGCAAGCGAGCCGGCGTCACAAGCTAGTGTCATGACCGCAGCTATGTCATGGGCCAGTGTCGTTTTTGCCGTCACGGGAGTAGTTTTCTTTGTGCTGACAGGACACAAAGCTGGCCGCTAGCACAGATGGCTTATGTGCTGGCGGGCAGTTATGTGACGTGCCAGCACAGAGAGGAGGATCTGTGTTGGAGGGCGGTTATGTGGCCTGCCAGCCAGCACAGAGGCCATCTGTGCTGGCGGGCGTTAGCCCAATGGGCCCTGCTCCCTTTGTGTGCTGGCGAGGGCCAAGTTGGCCTGCCAGCGTCCAAAAATACCCTGTCAGCACAAATCGTTTCTGGCGTAGCGTCTATCCGTCACCTGGGTGAATCTGGACTTCCCCTCACCCAACGCCGTGAGCTGTTAGATCTAAATTCGGTGGCCAGATCAACTCTCCCTAGCTCCCTCTACCCTATCTCCAACTCGCCGGACTCCTCCTTCTCCAACGAGTCAGCTCCCTCAGCTTTGAAATAACTGGAGTCATAGCGTATGATTTTTGTTCAGAAGGCAATAGCATGAACCGTAGTTATTTCATAAAGAGAAAAGTAAACAAAAAATAACTAAAATATACTCATTGCACTCGTCCCAAAACAGTTAGCTAGAAGTAACCATTGCAAGTAGTGCTTAGAAGTAGGACTTAGGTATTACCAAGCTCATATGCAATAGGAGTACCTACAAACATGGGTCTAAATACCAAAACTAAAAGAATGCATATATAGATCCCAACTAACTAGGTATAGTTATTAAAAATTACACACACAAGCATTCACATAACACGCAAGTACTTATTACCAATTAGTACTTGTTGCTGTCAAAAATGATACCATTATAGTTATCAGTACATCAAATTTAAAAGGACTGTACATGCCAAACAATTTATAATAACTAGCGAAAGGGCACGTGCTGCAGGCATGTGTTTTAAAAAAATTACTAATTATATATTTAATATGGACTCTTTAGATTAATTTAGAGGGCTCGATCATCATAAAATCCGACGGTGTAGGCTCAAAGTTGAGATGTACTCCCTCCTTCCTCGTTTATAAGGCGTGAGCTGACCTGGCACGGTCTCTCAAATTATACTTTGACCATCTATTTTTCTTATATTATATTATTTATGATTATGAATTTATACTTATTAGAGAGTATATGTAATTACAAATCAAACGCATCCAAGTTTGTACGGTAAAAGTTAAAATTGTTAGCTAAATTATTGTTACCCAAGTTGTATGTCTCATTTAGGAGCCCCTCCTCTCATATATATATAGGCCTCAAGTAGCAGCATCTCGAGCGAATATTCTAAGCATCCACAACAAACCGAACTTTAGGACAGCTTGAGTGAGTGTCACGTGGAAGGCCACGATGAGCCGACTAAGGTCGATTTGGCCGATCCCAGGGTTCGGCCGAACACCCCATGTGACCCCACCTCAGGTGTGCTTTCTCCAGGTGGTGGTCATGTGGGCCCTAAATGTTGTTGCACATGTCCACACTGAATTGAGGCGGTTTGGGTCCGTTCAATCCATGTGATGCACATGTGTGTGGCTTATGATTTCTCGGGATGTTGTCACTGGATCCATGAGAGTGGATTCTCCTTTATTTCTGCAGCAAATAACCTACAACCAAATATTTTCCAAGGACACGTGAAACTACATTATTCAAAAGGGAACTTTATTTAAGAATGTTGACAACTAAAAGAAAAAAATTAACAATTAAACTATTAAAGGATGCACATAAGTAATAAAGAAGTTAGAGATAGTCATATAATACATTAATTGTTCATGTGCTTGATGTGTAGAGGCCCTTAGGCTAGTCTCAATGGAAGTTTTATGGACATAGTTACCTAGACTGAAAACTAGGTAACTGTGCCAGTAGAGCTTCATGGGGATGAAACTCTCCTCTCATCCCATAAAACTCTCTCATTTAATAGCCTTTTCACGTCATCAATTTTGATGATGTGGCATAGAAATTAATGTCCATAAAACTTCTATGAAACCTCCATTGAGACTGACCTTAGAAAATGTGAGTCATGTATCTATGCACAGCTCACGCTCCCACCCTGCCCTAAGGACATCCCACGTGGAGGCTATATGTCACATAAGTAACTAATACCCTCAAGACTCTCGTGGCCCATATATGTTAATGGAAAAGGTTCCTTTTACTCCCATTGCCTATCCCCTTTGTCCGCTTAACCCCCCTAAGTAAAGTTTAAGCTCGATTTATTCCCCTAAACTATTTCAGTTCATCCAATCTTACCCCATAATATGTTTTTGCATTTTTCTTTATCCACATACAAGTTGAATTTTAAGTTCAAATTTTATGAGCAGGTTCATAACATGACACCTTAAGTTAAAAAATTATTCTAAAATTTCTTCATGGTTTTTTCATAGGTTATGATATTTAATACAAAATCAATCTTAGATATATAGTTTTTATGAAAAGTCATCATGAAAATTTTTTAATGTATTTTTTTAAGTAGGGCACCATGTTATCAATCAATTAACGTAATCTAGAATAAAAATTAACTTGTACACAAAGAAATAAAAAGAGAAATGTAATTAGGGGCAAATTAGACTAATTTAAATAGTTTGGGGGAATAATGTGAGCCTAAATTTTTTTCGGGACGTTAAACGGGCAAAGCGAATAGGTGAGCGCGATAAAATGGACTTCTATGTATGTTGGGTATCTTGGTTCAAAAGTGCGGTTTACTTCAGCATAGTGATGAGGAATTAAAGTGGGAGTGGCTGGCGCACATGCGGCGCGCCAGCGGTCACCGTACACCCCCCATAGGCCCCCACCCGTACGCAAAATGCAAAACGCAAACACTACCTGACAGCCTCCCTTTTTCCCAAGCGCAGCCCCACAAAGAACAAACTTTTTAAAAAAATTATATGTGATGAACCTAGTGTCCAAATCAAAATTCAATTGTACCATTGTATTTCTTTTAACGGCATCTTTAAAACTAGACTACACTTGTCTGTTCAGATTAAGAAAATATGGAACATTTTTTTGAACGAATAAACAATTCATCTGATTTAACAATCATAACAAATCATGTGACTGTGAGGACAAAAAAATCGTACAGGAGGAATTTGGATTTTTTGTTCCTCACAGTCACAAGTCATATAACATGTGGCTGTGAGGAAAAAAAACGTATAGGAGGAATCAAAATAAGAATATGCACTTGAAACAAATTATATGACTTGTGGAACAAAAACATAAAAATGTAGAACAAATAATATTACTCAAATTATTTTCAAATAAAAAGGAACAAAAATAAGTCACACCATGGGAGAGAAAAACTAAAATAATAAACATGAGAAACAAATAAATGAAACATAAAAATAAATAAGAGAAAGAAGAAGAAAAAACATGAGAAAAAAGAAAAAAAAAGAAGAAAGAAGAAACATGAGAAAAAAAGGAAAGAAGGAACAAGAGATAAAATAAAGAAGAAAAAAGTTACATGGAAAAAAGGAAAAAAAAGGGAAGAAACATGAGAAAAAAGGAGTGTCTCATTAG
Organism: Urochloa ruziziensis; assembly: GCA_015476505.1. Taxonomy (NCBI): domain Eukaryota; kingdom Viridiplantae; phylum Streptophyta; class Magnoliopsida; order Poales; family Poaceae; genus Urochloa; species Urochloa ruziziensis. Next base: position 14,588,282 of record CM027123.1, read on the forward strand.
TCCAGTAACGATCTGTGCTAGCGGCCAAATCGTATCTGTGCTGGCGGGTATGGCGCCCGCTAGCACTCTGGTGCCAGCACAAATGACATCTGTGCTAGCGGGCCACTTAAGGCAGCCACAAGCACAAATATGTATTTGTGCTGGCGGCCCTCTTAACTGGCCGCCAACACAAATTATCTCTGTGCTGGCTGCTAATTAAGTGACCCGTCAGCAGGGTAAAAACAATGTTTTTTAATTATTATAAATTTATTTCTACCAGATTCTATAATTAGTATTTTTCGTCAGAATATTATAATTTGACACATCAATTAACATGACTGATGTTCATGCCATATAGATACGCAACCATTAAGGACATGTTTAGTTCCAACAAATTTACTAAAAGTTTTCACCTAGAGAACCGTGTCAGTTCATTTCTTCTCTCTATGTACGCGACCCAATGCAAAAAGTTTTCACCACTTTTCATCCTTTCATCGAAATTAAACAGGTTCTAAGTGTTACAATGTACTTGATAATAATATTTACACAAATTATTTAACATCATTTGGTTTTTGATATGCTAATTAGATGTTGTCCAGCTGCTAAGAGACTTGTGCTCGTCTAAAGCAAGCAAACCATCATGATCAAAGAACGAGCCTGTGCTATGGCCAATCTCGCGTTGGATGAACCTTGCCACGTCAGCGCTAATGTTGTCGATGTCACGGTTGGTCATACGATTGTTGGTGGTAGGGATGGTAGGCAACTGAAAAAATATAGTACATATGTCATGATTAGTCATAGGATGAGTGTATAGTAGGATATATATGACTTACATCTTTAGGGTTCATCCAATACCTCCCACTATTTTTAAGAAACTCGTACACGTAGTATCCACATAACACGGAGCCTGGATGTTGCTTGTGGCATTTCATAGAAAACTAATATATTAGATGCTATATATATGAAGAATGTGTAATTACAAAACCAATGAAGATGTTGTGTTCTTACATGGAAATGATATCTTATTTTCACAATGTCTGGCTTGTTCAGATCGTGCAGGTCGCCTTTGAGGACGGTGAGCTTGTACGCGCTTTAAGATTAGAATAACAGAAATAAGTAATGTAACCTGGCTAGGCATTAATTACTAACAACATAATTTTACATAGAATTTCTTGTTAATTAATATCTTACTATTGTAAAATGGCTATGAACTCTCTTTATCTTTTTGGTCCATGTCGGGTGAGTCTAGGACCACTGCTTCTCCAACCTTGGGCATAATTATTATGCATATCCAATGGTTGCTGCATAATAACAACATATTTTATAGCAAAATGAACATTATTAAACATTATTAACTAGCATAGTATGTAGCAATATATATCAAACTTACTCAAATGCGTATGGAGCATAAAAATAATCCTTATCAGGCCTCGACCGGATGTATTGTGAAATGTATGCAGACACCGTGTGCCTTGCCTTTTTATGTTCCATTTCCTTGATCGAATTTTTTTTACTTTTGTTTTTTTCAGCTTCTATCGTTTCTTTCAGCTCACCTGTCATTTTGAAGTTGTGCTCGGTCTGGTGAATTCGTGCCGGGTCAAGGTACGCGACCTTGTACCTGTCACCTGTCTTCACTTCCTCCTACAATTGCATCCTACAAAATAAACGTCAGTCTCCATGTACATTCATGCTGGACCCAAAATATTTATCCCTAGATATCGATTAGTACATATATTAATGCACTATCCTTTGCCTTATATGGTGCATCCAAAGTCTCACCATATATTCTCACCGAACCAGCTTGCGTTGAAGTCAAGTATACACATGACTGAAACCCACCATTTACTCGGCTTGAATGTGGTCGTACAAATGAGTACTACAACTGCTGAGTGATCTGACGTAACACTTCTATCAGACCATGTTCTGCGTGTAGGAATCCACAATATAGGGCGTCCTATATATGTTAGTCATCCCAACATAGAGCTACTGACATTTTATAATAAAATATAATTTAGGGAAAATCAAAGTTTTAACTTACAATAGGCGATTCATAAGCAGGGGAAATCCTTTTAGGCATTTCTCTTACCTCTGGCTGATTATGCTCAAAAGCTTTCAACTTGAAGGAACTATAGTCCGGGAAAATATGCCTCGTATGCATTTCAACCTCTCTCGGTGCTTTCCTCACATCATCACATGCAGCGACAAATTCCTGCTCAAATGGGCTTGATTGGATGTGGATAACAACTGTATCACATATCTCCCATGGTATATTCCTGTGTTATCTCTTACCACCATAGGACAAGAGCCACTGACGTGAGTTATTACATCTTTGAACCATTGAATTGCATCAATCCCCTGTTTTGGAGACTAATTAGGAATAGGCAATATGACCTAATATAATGAAAAAATATACAACTAGCACAAATTAATTTACCATGTCTTACCAATTTGTAGCAGACGTTTGGCTATGGAGGAATGATGTCATCTTCGAATACAGGCCCAGGAATGTGTGGTGGTGGTGGGGTTAAATTACCCGGCAACACAACCACGTGCGGATTTCGTACACCACGTATAGCTCTCCCGCGTTGTCTCGGCATTATATTTGTCTAATGATTTAAAAATATTATTGTATCAAGAAACACCAACAGATCCACAATAACTATTGTCATCTAATTAAACATGATATGAACTATATAATAAAATACAAACAGTACCTCTATATGAACTAAAGATGAACAACTAATTAATGACCAAACTAATAATAAATGAAAAAAGAGTAGGAGATAAGCATGTATACCTCCTGTTCGTATAGGCGTTGTCCGCGCCAAGGCTTGAATGCGCGCGATGCCGGATTGAAGCAAGCAACCGGCCAGCGGTGACGCCAACTTTCGAATACGAGAAACGAGAGAACGAGAGAGACTGAGCACCGACGACGCGAGGAAAACGAGAGAGACTGAGCAAAATGATTAGCAGCATGCAAGCGAGCCGGCGTCACAAGCTAGTGTCATGACCGCAGCTATGTCATGGGCCAGTGTCGTTTTTGCTGTCACGGGAGTAGTTTTCTTTGTGCTGACAGGCCACAAAGCTGGCCGCTAGCACAGATGGATTATGTGCTGGCGGGCAGTTATGTGGCGTGCCAGCACAGAGAGGGAGGATCTGTGTTGGAGGGCGGTTATGTGGCCTGCCAGTCAGCATAGAGGCCATCTGTGCTGGCGGGCGTTAGCCCAATGGGCCCTGCTCCCTTTGTGTGCTGGCGAGGGCCAAGTTGGCCTGCCAGCGTCCAAAAATACCCTGTCAGCACAAATCGTTTCTGGCGTAGTGTCTATCCGTCACCTGGGTGAATCTGGACTTCCCCTCACCCAACGCCGTGAGCTGTTACATCTAAATCGGTGGCCAGATCAACTCTCCCTAGCTCCCTCTACCCTATCTCCAACTAGTGAGCCCCCGACGCCCGACTCCTCCTTCTCCAACGAGTCAGCTCCCTCAGCTTTGAAATAACTGGAGTCATAGCGTATGATTTTTGTTCAGAAGGCAATAGCATGAACCGTAGTTATTTCATAAAGAGAAAAGTAAACAAAAAATAACTAAAATATACTCATTGCACTCGTCCCAAAACAGTTAGCTAGAAGTAACCATTGCAAGTAGTGCTTAGAAGTAGGACTTAGGTATTACCAAGCTCATATGCAATAGGAGTACCTACAAACATGGGTCTAAATACCAAAACTAAAAGAATGCATATATAGATCCCAACTAACTAGGTATAGTTATTAAAAAATTACACACACAAGCATTCACATAACACGCAAGTACTTATTACCAATTAGTACTTGTTGCTGTCAAAAATGATACCATTATAGTTATCAGTACATCAAATTTAAAAGGACTGTACATGCCAAACAGTTTATAATAACTAGCGAAAGGGCACGCGCTGCAGGCACGTGTTTTAAAAAAAATTACTAATTAGATATAGTTAATATGGACTCTTTAGATTAATTTAGAGGGCTCGATCATCATAAAATCTGACGGTGTAGGCTCAAAGTTGAGATGTACTCCCTCCTTCCTCGTTTATAAGGCGTGAGCTGACCTGGCACAGTCTCTCAAATTATACTTTGACCATCTATTTTTATTATATTATATTATTTGTGATTATGAATTTATACTTATTAGAGAGTATATGTAATTACAAATCAAACGCATCCAAGTTTGTATGGTAAAAGTTAAAAATTGTTAGCTAAATTATTGGTCAAAGATGGTAGACTTTGAATCTTGATATGCGTGCGCGCCTTATAACCGAGGAAGGAGGGAGTAGTCAACATGAACTCTTTAAATTAATTTAGAGCGTTCGATCATAATAAAATCCGACGGTGTTGGCTAATTTTAATGACGGACGATAGACGAAACAAAAATTTCGTCATCATTTATAGTATGGATGTAATCGATCTACAGACTCAAGGAGTAGCATGTATGTCCAAAAGAGAAATTACTTCACATATCATGTATTTGAGAAAGCAGTATATATTTGCATAAAGGGAACTTAGAGCATCTCCAGCAGATTGAACTTCCTATTTCCCCTTTCCTAGTTTACAGGGGAATCCCCTTTATGATTTCAGTGTATAGGGGAGAGGGGCTAAAGTCAGATTGAACTTTCCCTTTCCCTTTCCTTCCTCTTGACGTGTGGGGTCCTCCTGTCATTGGCTATCTCACCTTACTCTCTTCTCTCCCAGCGAGGCAGAGCGCAGACCGTAGGGGCACGACCGGCGCTCGCGATGCGGCCGGCGGCGGCGCGGCTAGGGCGGCCCACGGTGGCGCGAGACAAGCAGGAGGTGGCCTGGAGGGGCAAGTGGCCAGCGGTTACGTCGGGGCGTCGAAGCTCGCGCCACCGGCGCTCCGTCGGCGTCGGTGGGCACCGGCTCTGCTGGGGCGGCGGTGGGTCGGCAACGGGGCGTGGCAGGGCTGGGCGGAGGTGGAGCAGGTGCGGCGGGGCCAGGGCCGGGGCGGAGCCGGCAGTGGAGGCCGGAACGCTGGGTGGGTTGGATCTCAAATCGAACAGATCCGGCCGGCGCTCGGCTCGAGCAGCTGCTTGCGGAGGCCAAGGCGGATGGCGGAGCGGCAGGGCTACAGGCGAGGGAAGGGTTGCCTGAGCGCGGCGTGTGGGCAAGCGGGGACGGCCGGCGAGCCTCGACACTCGGGTGGGTGGGCAGGCGGGCGTGGCGTGGCCGGCGAGCGGTGTCAGGGCACGAGGGGGCCGGTGACCGGCGGCAGACGAGGTGAGCGGTGGCTGGTGGAGCACGGTGCGCACGGCGTCGGGCGGGAAGCACTCGGGAGATGCAACGGGTGCGCGGGAGAGAAGCAGAGGAGAGAAGAGAGGGGAAAGGGGATTGAGAAAACAAGAGGGTTGGTTGAGAAAAGAAATGGGAGAGGAGAGGGATAAAGGGGATTGAGAAAAAATATAAGGAAAGGGGATTGCGAAAGGGGATCTGCTGGAGCTACGTTTTCTCCCCTAAACCCCCTTTAGCTAGAAATATAGGTAAAGGGGTTTGGTTTTCTCAATCTGCTGGAGATGCTCTTACAGTAGTTTTGTCGTCAGTTTGCTATGCATCATTATACAGGATAATTATTATGGAAAAGTGGGAAGGTTATATACAAAGAATACTAGACGCGCGCTAGTGGCCAGCGGTAAAAGGATTAGGAGAGACACACTCGTGGCGGAGAGGACACTACTACACAAACCACTTTCTCAAACGGGCTATCACAACCGGTTTTGGCAAAACCGGTTGTGATAGGGCATCACAGCCGGTTTTTAGTTAGGTGGGGCAAGCATACGTCAAAACCGGCTGTGATAGTCGCCGGGCACATCACAGCCGGTTTTTCTTACAAACCGGCTGTGATGCCCCCTTTCACAGCCGGTTTGTAATTAAAACCGGTTATGATGTGCCTGTACAGTACAAAACCCTCTTTCCCTCCCCTCCCCTTCTTCTTCAACCCGACGCCCACCCCTCTCTCAACCCTTTTTGCTCTCCATTTTCACCAAATTGCTCTCTAAAGGTTGGGTTTTTTTGAAGAATCACTCCATCAACTTATTTTGAGGTGGGTAACTCGCAACCATTTCAATTTTGAGCATGTTTCATCCATTACATTTTGAAATTTGGCATGAATTTGATGGAGGGGAATTTGTTCCATTTTAGAGAGCATTTATTGGCAAATTGCAATGGAGAAAGTGTGATTTGTTTGAAGAATCACTCCATCAACTTATTTTGAGGTGGGTAACTAGCAACCATTTCAATTTTGAGCATGTTTCATCCACTAGATTTTGAAATTTGGCATGAATTTGATGTAGGGGCTCTCTTGTTCCATTTTAGAGGGGATTTCTTGTCAAATTTCAATGTAGAAAGTGGGATTTCTTTGAAGAATCACTCCATCAACTTAATTTGAGGTGGGTAACTAGCAACCATTTCAAATTTGAGCATGTTTCATCCACTAGATTTTGAAATTTGGCATGAATTTGATGTAGGGGCTCTCTTGTTCCATTTTAGAGGGGATTTCTTGTCAAATTTCAATGTAGAAAGTGGGATTTCTTTGAAGAATCACTCCATCAACTTAATTTGAGGTGGGTAACTAGCAACCATTTCAAATTTGAGCATGTTTCATCCACTAGATTTTGAATTTTGGCATGAATTTGATGGAGGGGCTTTTGTTCCATTTTAGAGGGGATTTGTTGCCAACCTTCAATGTACAAAGTGGGATTTCTTTGAAGAATCACTCCATCAACTTAATTTGAGGTGGGTAACTAACAACCATTTCAAATTTGAGCATGTTTCATCCACTAGATTTTGAATTTTGGCATGAATTTTAGATGGACAACGATCGAGGCTGGATGTACAGGCCAGCGGCCAAAAGAGATGTCATATATATCAACGGCGTTGATTCATTTGTGAAGGTTGCGAAGGCTTACATCAACATGAGTGATGGATATGTGTATTGTCCATGCTATGACTGCAAAAACCAGAAACAGTTTCGTAACGTCGAGCAGATCCGGTATCATTTGTTGTCTAGGGGGTTCGTGCCAAACTACAAGATTTGGAATAAGCATGGTGAGGAAGGTGAGAATGAAACCACGTAGCAAACTACCCGAGAGAAGATTAGGAAAACAGTACACCATCAGGCAACACAGGCAGTGGAACTTAAAAATGAGCCAGAACCGGTCGAACAAACATATATGGAAAACATCGGTGAAACCTTCGCCGAGACATTAGCTACGGATGATGTGGTTGATGGTCTTGACCAAATGATACGTGATGCGGAGCCAGAATGCTTGGATGCAAAGAATCTGAAAAAGCTCGAGCAGATGAGAAATGATGCAAAGACTCTGTTGTACAGTGGTTGTAGCATGTCGAAACTTGAAGCTGACCTCTTGCTACTGGAGATGAAGGCAACAAATGGTGTGTCAGACACGGGCTTTGACATTTTGCTGAATATTCTGGAGAAGATGCTTCCCAGCCCTAATGGGTTGCCGAAGAACACATACCAGGCAAAGCAAATGATATGTCCGATTGGGCTAGAAGTACAAAAAATACATGCATGCCCAAATGATTGCATCTTATATCGTGGTGACTATAAAGAATTAGATGCATGCCCAGTGTGTGAAGCTTCTAGGTACAAGTCTGTATCAGCTATACATATGACATGTGGTCGAAATAAAAGACCACCCGCCAAAGCCGTCTGGTACTTTCCCGTGATTCCTCGATTGAAGCGTTTATTTGCAAACCCAAAGACAGCAAAGCTTATGCGTTGGCATGAAGAAGAGCGTCTGAATGATGGAAAGCTTAGACATCCGGCTGACGGTTCATAGTGGAGGGCTATCAATTATCATTTCAAGAAGAAATTTGCCAGTGAAATAAGGAACGTAAGGTTCGGATTGAGTACTGATGGTATGAATACTTTCAACATGGTTAGCAGCAAACATAGCACCTGGCCTGTCACTCTTTGCATATACAACCTTCCGCCTTGGCTTTGTATGAAGCGGACGTATATTATGATGCCTTTGCTGATCGAAGGACCAAAGCAGCCATTAAATGAAATCGATGTGTACCTGGAGCCACTGGTGGTTGATCTTGTGACTTTGTGGGATCATGGTGTCAATGTTTGGGATGAGTACAAGAGAGAACACTTCAAGTTGAAAGCAATGTTATTCGTAACAATCACGGACCTCCCCGGCCTTGGTACTGTATCTGGCCAGGCTACAAAGGGCTATAATGGTTGTGTGGTTTGCGTCGACGAGACCGACGCTAGATGGTTAAATAATAGCAAGAAGATGGTCTACATGGGCCATAGTAGGTTCCTTCGCAGAGATCACCCATATCGGCGGAACAAGAAATCATTTGATAGGACAACCGAGGAGCGCTCGGCTCCGAGTTATCGCGATGGACACGAGATCTTTAAAATAGTCAGCAAACTTGATGTGGTATTTGGAAAGGGAAAAGGAAGTGTACCCGCACCAGCAGACGCTTTATGGAAAAAAGAAGTCTATATTCTTTAGACTTCAATATTGGGAATTCCTGACTATTCGCCACGCACTCGATGGCATGCATCTAACTAAAAATGTGACTGAGAGCACCCTCGGAACATTAATGGCCATGAAAAAAAGGGAAAGGACTCACAGGAAGTCCGTCAAGACCTACAAGAACGGGGTGTCAGGCCTGAACTACATCCTATCATACAGCCTGATGGGAAAAAGAAGCTTCCAGTTGCTTCATGGACAGTGACTAAAGACGAGAAAAAGAAGATCTGTAAATTCTTTCATGAGTTGAAAGTGCCCACCGGATACTCGGCCAACATCACGAGGCTGGTCAACATACAGGAGTCAAAATTCAACATGAGTTGCATGAAGGCCCACGACTGCCACGTTATCATGACACAACTTCTCCATGTTGCGTTAAGGGGTGTGCTGCCACCGAAGGTGAGGGATCCCCTCATAAAGTTGTGCTCTTTCTTCAATGCTATATCACACAAAGTCATAGATCCAACAACGCTAGACAAGCTTCAAGAAGACCTGATCCATACTATAAACAGGCTCGAGATGCATTTTCCACCGACATTATTTGACATGTCAGAGCATCTGCTTATTCACCTTGCTGCTTAGATAAAATCAATTGGTCCAATGTTCCTGCATAACATGTTTCCTTTCGAGAGGTTAAACAGTGTGCTTAGGAAGTATGTTAGAAACAGATTCAGATCAGAGGCTAGCATGGCAAATGGTTGGGAGACTGAGGAGGCAATTGAGTTCTGCACATACTATTTGGATCTGCCAAGAGTCCGTGTGCCTTTATCACGCCACGAGGGAAGGCTGGTTGGGAGGGGGACGATCGGCCGTCATTCGAGCAGGATCGATGACCTTGATGCTTTCACGCAAGCACATTACACTGTTCTACAGCAAGCATCTGTAGTTTCGCCATATATTGAAATGCATATGCGAGAGCTACAGAACCAGAACAGAGCCAACCAACAAAAGTGGATCATGAAAAAACATAGAGAATGCCTTGGTGACTGGTTAAGATTGAAATTAACTGTTGGTAAAACTGGTTCTCGTGAGCTAGATTTGTTGGTTATGGGACCATCAAGTACGTTGACAAAGTTTCAAGGATATGACATAAATGCGTACTCATTCTACACAACAAAGCAAGATGAAAAAAGTGTCAACCAGAACAGTGGTGTTCGTATCGATGCTTATGACAACAATCAACACTTGCAGACATACTACGGGACCATTAAAGAGATCTGGGAGCTAGATTACGGGCCCAACTTAAAGATACCTCTTTTCTGATGCAAGTGGGTGAATCAAGTGGCAGTCTTCGAGGACAAGGATGGTATGACTGTCGTCGATCTTAAGAAGACAGGCTACAGAGACGAACCATTCGTTTGGGCGAAAGATGTAGTGCAAGTCTTCTATGCAAAGGACCTCGCTAATGATGGAAAACACGTTGTTCTTCAAGGAAAAAGGAAGATCGTTGGTGTTGAAGACACAACCGAGGAAGAAGGGAACGACTTCAACGACATGCCTCCTCTCGGGCCTGATGTCGACCTACCTGTGTTTGAAGAGAAAGATGATGAGCCAGCTTACGTCCGACGTGATCATGACGAGGCCGTCATCGTTAGTTGAATAATGCATAGTTATGTAATAATTAGAGTTAATTGCACTACTTTTACCTTATTTTGGTATTAAGAGTTAATTGCACTACTTATACTTTATTTATATATTTAGAGATAATTGCACTACTATTGTTTAAGTATTTAGAGGTAATTGCACTAATTTCCCATGCTTTTTTGTTTTAATTTTATTGTGTGCAAAATATTATAAAATATTTGTAATATTCATCACAGCCGGTTTTTATTAAAAACCAGCTGTGAAAACACTCTTCACAGACGTTTTTTAATAAAAACCGGCTGTGAAGACAGTTTTCGCAGCCGGTTCTTAATAAAAACCGGCTGTGAAGATTGTTTTCACAGCCAGTTTTTGTTAAAAACCGGCTGTGATGTGGCACACAGCCCGAGGCAAAACCGCCCAGCTATGTTTTCAGGAGGTCTCACTGCACCACCACCAAACCCTCCAGGACCGGTATTTGAAGGGTTCATTCCGATTGTGCCTGAAATCCATAGGGATTTGGTAAGACTGGTATAATGTAATTTATTTGTGATTAAATTATATGATTATTATGTTATCGTATTGATTCTTAACTAATTTTGAAATCAGGCGATTAATGCACTTGAATGGTTCAAAACTGTAGTAACTCACATAAGTGGCTCTTGTCCTATGGTGATAAGAGAGAGAAGTGGTATAAATCGTGGGAGATATATTGTTTCTCTTGCAATCCAAGCCAGTGCTTTGCGCGACCCAAATCCTAGTGAAAATTTTATTTTCCACGTGCATTCTGGACCCTACCATCAAGAATTTGTTGCCGCACGTGATGCTGTGAGAAAAGCCCTGGTACAAGTGGAAAGTCATACAAGACATTACTTTCCGGACTACAGTTTCTTCAGGCTCAAAGCACTAGAGATGAATGAGACAGACGTGACACAGATGCCTAAAAGTATTTCCCCTGCTTATGAATCGGAATACGTACGTTAACTCTGATGCATATGTTATTTTTTCCTTAATTTTTTACTAAAATGTCAAATTTAACTCTTAATTTTATATGTTTAACGTATAGGATGACTTGTATAATGGATTCCTGCACACAGAGAATGGTCTGAGAGAAGTGCTGCATCACATCCTACCACAGTTGGGCTACTCATTCATACCGCCACATTCATATCGAGTAAATGGTGGTTTTCAAGCATGTGTAACCTTGACTTCACCAGAAGTGCCTTCGATGACAATATATGGTGAGACATTGGATGCGAATTATAAGGCAAAGGATAGTGCATTAATATATGCACTAGATTATGTGGATCGTTATCTTAATATAAACATTATTGATGTAAACTATTCTACCTATCTCACGAGGGTTTGTGGCGTGCAGGGGTAGCTAGACTACTGTATTATGGTGTTGTAAGGACTTAGTAATGCGTGTTGTGCTATCAGTGTGATATTGTAAAAAAACCGGTTGTGATATTGTGTTATGGTTTTGTAAGAATTTAATAATGTGCGTGATTGTGTAAGACTTGAATTGTGTATGATGTAAGATTTGAATAAAGTGTAAGACCATGTTTAGCTTAGTGCAGTAGTACCAATTTTTCTAGCTTTATTCTATGAATTAAATTATTTTTTCTTTATGGGAAATAAAAATACATCACAAAAGGTTCTTAGTAAATAATTTGAAAAAAGAGAAAGCACCAAACATGGTCCTCTTTGTGGTTAATAACTTTGAAATTAGAGATTCAAATTTTTGCACTACATCAAAACTAGCGATCGTTACTAAAGCAATAGACGTGTCTCGTTATTCCAAACTACTTAGGCTCAGTGTGTATTTTGCACACACTCAAACATTTTTGAAATTGTTCATACAGTATACATATTTTTAATATGTGATATACACTAAGTTTAGACTAGTGCATGAGTCTCAAATTTTTTCGAGACTTATTCTATTTTCTATGAATTAAATGATTTTTCGGCTGTGAGAATGGAAAAATATATCACAAACGTTTTTTGTTTAAAACCGTTTGTGATGCCACCATCACAACCGGTTTTAAACAAAAACCGGTTGTGATGCCACCATCACAACCGGTTTTTCTTTAAAACCGGTTGTGACGCCTATCTAAATAGGCCCGCGCGCGCCCGCCCGTTCCAAATTTTTCCCAGTCTGCTCGCCGTCCACGCTCTGCTCGCCGTCCCTGACGCCGCGCCGCCGCGGCCCCCGACGTCGCGCGCCCCTGAGCGCCCCCGACGCCGCGTTCTGCTCGCCGTCCCCGACGCCGCGCGCCCCCGATGCCACGCTCCCCGACGCCGCGCGCCCCCGACGCCGTGCTCTGCTCGCCGTCCCCGACGCCGCGCCGCCGCCGTCCCCCGACGCCGCGCGCCCCCGAGCGCCCCCGACGCCGCCGCCGCTCAACTCTCCCCCTCGACGCCGCCCTCGACGCCCCCGCGCTCCACCAAGCCCCCGGCGATCCCGACCCCGGCGCCCCCGCGACCCAGGTGAGCTCCGGATCCACCCCCTCCCCCCTTGCACTGAAGGTGTTCGATGAAATGCCAACATGTACTTTTGGACGCCCGTCAATCACGGTCTTTTTCCTTTTTGTGGCCGGGATGACCATCGACGTCTCGATGACGCTTAGTGTGTGTAAAGACTAAAGATGTTTACTTTTGTGGTCCAATTAACATGATGACGATGTGGGTTTGACTCTCATGCATGCATACTCAGTATGCAGCACCTAGCTATAGCTTAGGTAAGCTAATAAACATATGCAATCATTTTGGTTTCCCCCACCGCCGTTGCTACCAAGCAAACACCCTGCAATCCATGATTTTAATTAAGCTCCTAAAATGGTTAATATATGCAGGGGATAGTTTATAAATCAGAATCTTAGTTTGTATTCACTTTATGTAAGGAAAATGCATCATTTCACACGGTTGAGAGCCCGTTTTGGGAAACAAGACGCGAGTGAAGCGGAGAATGCTGGTGCTCACCAGGATGGCGGAGATGATGGTGCTAACCACGAAGGAAGCCCTTCCGCGTACCTCAACCTAGACTTTGGTGCTGAGGAGGTAGTTCGTTTGCACACACCTTTGCTATAATTAGTTTGGTGACAAATTGATCTCATTAGTTTTGATCTCTGCACGTAGGAGCATGTTGGAAACAGGTCAGAGGTGACCGAAACATCAGAAAAACCTAAGGGCAAGCGAGGCCGAAGCAAGATGCCTCAAGGGCGAACTGCAATAAACGCGGTCGATGCATCCGGAGAGCCAGTAGATCCTATTACGGTCCAGGGGCCTTACAAAACGGCCATCGGAAATATAGTGAGGGACAATGTTCCGATAAAATATCAGAGCTGGAACGGAAAGGAGGATCCGAACCAAACAGTGCCGGACCAGATCAAGGAGTTATGTTGGGAGAAGTTGTTGGAGAGCTTTAGCTTCCCAAGTGACTCGGCGCGGGAAATAGCGAAGAAAAAGGTCTTGAAGACAATGGGTGAGAGATTTAAGCAATTTAGGTGTATACTATATAAGCATGTCAAGGCGGGAACCGAGCCAGACTGGGATCAATACCCAAGTCAAAGGGCTTACTGGGCTGACTTTCTTGCATACAAGAGTAGCACTAAGGCCAAAGAAATGAGCCAGCAGAACACTGAAAGTGCACTGAGTAACCCCCTCCATCATAACTTGGGAACTCGTGGGATCGTGCGCAAGTTACCACAATGGGACGCAGAGTTTCAAGAGATGGAAAAGAATGGTGTCGTGCCCGAGACCGTAGGATGGGAGATGCGTTCTTTGATATTTGCTCTCTCCCATGGGAGTAGTCACGGTCCTGATGGAAAGCTTGTGAGCAAAGATGAACGTGCCAAACATCTGGTGAAACGGATCCAAGAAGTACGTGAGGAGGTTGCCTCAGGTGCTTTTGTTCCAGATAGGGAGAATGACATGCTGAGCCGAGCCTTGGGAACCAAAGAGCATCCTGGCCGCGTACGAGGAATGGGGCTAGTTCTGTGGGAGCTTGGCTTCGCTGAATATTCTGACTCGTACAGAAGTCGATCAAGGTCGAAAGCACAGCGAGAAGCAGTAGTTGAAGATCTTATGCAGAAAGTTCGTGATGAAATGGATGCTTCTCAAGAAAAGTTGCGTGAGACGATTCGCGAGGAGATTCATGGAGAGTTGCTTGAGCAAAGCCAGAGCCAGCGTCCTCTTGTTGCAGCTCAAGATGGCTGCGACATTCTCGCTAGCCCAGTTGTGCTGCCTCGAAGCAGTTGCGGGAGTAACGCGCATCCCCCCGTAGAAGACCCCAATAACAGATTCCCGGTGGATGAGATCACTGAACCAAAGGCTTGTAAGTTATATGTGATGTCGGGGTTTATCAAGACCAAGGTGGCCATAGGTCTAGCTCAGCCTACCCGAGAGAAAGAGGTTTTGCATTGTCGAGAACTGCCGACCGGTTTTGCAAGAGTGACACTTGACGCACTTGTCAAGAAGAAATACGGCATAGTTGAGTTGGAAATTGCAGGGCAGGATGACAAGGTTAAGCTCAAGGATAACCTTGGATGCTTTGTGGCGTGGCGGAAGCGCTACATATCCTTTACTGATTCGGATTCGGAAGGATCGTCAGACGAGAACACTTTTCCACCAGAGAGGGTACCAAGTCAGCCTAGCCCTCAAATAGATCAGAGTCCGCCTTGGAATGAACCAAGTCCACCTCCAAGGAAAGAAACCCCCCAAGGGAACCAATTCCTCCTCGCAGGCCGGCTACGAGGTCCTTGCTAAGTGCATTCACTGAAAGTCCGGTGAGGACCAGATCATCGCAGAAGCGGCGAGCATCCAACTCAAGCCCGCCTCCGCTAAAAGAGAAGAAAAAAGCGGTGAGTGGAAGCATAACATCCCTCCTCCCTGATAAGGACGAGCCGACGCTAGGCAAACAGGCGGTTGAGCACTTTCACAAGTTGTGCTTGGTTAAGCAAACGGGGAATAACAAACCGCCAAAGACAGACTTTGAGCGAATCACTGCTAAGAAGTCAATGTTGGAATTTAGCAAGCTGAAGCACCAAGATAACCTTGATCAGGAGAAATCAATTAAAGCTCAATTTTGCAAGGAAGGTGGCATGACTGAGGAAGACTTGACAATATAGCGAATGAAGATGGTTACCTCGTCACTGCTCCAACAAAATTAGCTTGGACGTTTGAGCACGGGAAAGACCTAGTTTGCCCAGAAGAATTGGCTGGCCTACCGATGAAGATGAGGAATTTGCATGATTGGTACAAACGTCAATCCGGCATTTACTTTGGAGTGAGGTACCCAAAGGAATTCTTTGGCCAAATAATTGAAGGCAGTCCTCGTCACGACAGGTACCTCGAATACAAGTCTCTATTTGAGTTGTACCAGCAAGTTGCTCTCGACGTCAACATCCTCTTCCTGTGGTGCTTGTAAGTATTCTCTTCTGATGTACATTCTGTTCACTTCTTTTGCTCAACACAACGCATTTTACAACTAGATCTTTTTAGGATGGAGTCCCACTTGTTAAAAGAGCGTGGGATTAAAGACATAGCCTTCTTGGTCCCTGTTGCAGTAAATGAGAAGAATTTTGCAAATGTTGATACCATGCATTATTTGTACAATGCTTTTTGCCTTCTTAAAATGAAGGAAAGCATACTTCTACCGTACAACTTCCTGTAAGTGTGTTCCTAGTTACATTCCATCTCTCCTTTATCTAACCGTTGTTAGTTACGCGGCAAAAATGATCATGTTCCACCCTTTGGTTTACAGCAACCATTATGTTCTCTTGGATATTTGCATTCTTCAAAGTTCCATCAAGGTTTATGACTCAAAAGATAGGCCTCTTCGTATGATCGATCCACTCATTCAAGTACTAAACAAGTAAGTATAGACAAATCACTCTTTTGGATCAAAATTAATTGCATCTGCCTAATCACATTCACTCCGAAAATGTCCTGTAGGGCTTTCAAAATGTATTGCAAAAAAAGGAAAACAAAGGGTTGCATAGACCCTTCGTCACAGATAAATTCATTGTATCATCTACAAAGTGGATTAAAAAGCAGCCGATGGGAAACAATCACTGCGGGTACTATGTCATGCACTACATCCACTGCTACACTGGTGATGACTTTAGCGCTCTAGAGAGACAGGTTTGTGGGGGTTTACCGCTTTATGTGAACCTAACTAAGGTTCGTATCGTCTTTTACTTTCTCAATAGTTTTAGCCATATATGTTAATGTATTTTTGATTCACTAACTCATGTTCTTGCTTTACTACTCATGTGCTTGCTTCGCTCTCACTCATGTTGTAGGAAGCCGAGGTTGGTGCGTCCGAGATGATTACGACCGAGATAATTGCACTTTCAGAACAGCTTGTCGGGTTCATTCTCGAACATGTTATATCCGAAGATGGAGAATACAACATTATGAAGCCGTGAGACTAGATGAACTTGTAATATATTTGACATGCACTCGTAGCGTAGCGGAACTTGATATGCATCTATTGAACTTGATGTGTATGAACTTAATGTAATAACATTTAGATGGTTTCGTTGAAATGTTATATTTGGATGCATCGTGCTTTATATGTGGGTTCTGAATATGTGATTGATATTTGTGGAATATTTGATATATATGCGAAATATATTTGCTATATGAAAAAATTAAAAAAAAAGATCACAACCGGTTCTAGGGCCTATCACAGCCGGCCATAGCCTAGAACCGGATGTGATACCCCCCATCACGGCCGGTTCTAGACAAAAACCGGTTGTGATCACCCCACTATCACAGCCGGTTCTAGACAAAAACCGGTTGTGATGGGTGATCATCACAGCTGATTTTTGAAAACCCGATGTGATAGTGGAGACTATCACAGCCGCTTTATCTCATCCGCCCCCCAAAACCGGTTGTGATAGCCCTCCCCAACCGGCTGTGATGACCTGTTCTGTAGTAGTGGAGGCAGCGCCGTTCCTCACAAGCTCTGCGTCGTCGCCAGAGAAGAAGATCTCGACGAAGAAGAAGATGTGCTCCCTCTCGTCGATCTCGTCCTCGCCGGATAAGAACATGGACTCCGGAGTATGGAGACGGCCTCTCAGTCGCCTCGCGCCGCAAGCCGCTGCAACTCGAGAATGGGAATGAGACATGGAGGAACTGTTGTGGACGGGAATGCGTCCGCCAAGTGGGAATAGCAGTGGGAAATCGGGTTTATGTTGACCAACACGAATCTTGAAGCACCGTAGACCGCTGGAGATAAAAGCAGGCGGCCGCATTTCTGGAGTTGCATTTTCGGCCTTTTGTACCACGAGTTTTGAGCCTGGGTTGGAGATGGTGTTGTTTTACGAGCGGCTGACGCATTCGGATTTCGGAAGACGACGGAGCTGGGGGCCGAGTCGGAGTGTACAACGGACTTGAGCATGCATGTAAACTGAAACGCTCCCTAATTTCGAATATTTTTAGGGTGGTCATTGATTTTGCAGCGATTGTTAACTATACAGGAAGAAAAATTACTGATCAAAGTATATGCTTATAATAAAATACAAAATACTCTGTCAAATCTTAATACGTCTCGGATAGAGGACTACGCTATTATAAACTCGATCGTGAGTTCTTCTTGAATTCGTTTAATTCTCGTTCTATGGGGCAATAATAACCGGCCGCGCATTGTTTAGGGCTCTCGAGTCTACATGATCTGTGTTCGTGCTCCAGAGCTTCTAATAGCTTGCCGGAGCTCGTGAAGTCGTGATGCAGCTGACCAAACTCACGTCCGCCGCCAGGCCAAGGTCATCACACACCGACGCCAATGACGCCTCCCACAGAGGCGTCTCCGGCGGCGGCGGGACAGTCGATCTCCCTCTCGACCTCACCGAGAAAATCCTCTACGGCATCAGCCCGCTGGCGTCGGCGCGGCTCGCCGCCGTCTGCAAGTCGTGGGCGGCGATCGTCTCCGACCGGCTCAAGAGGCTCGCCCCGCACCTGTTCGTCTACCTGCCGGCGGACCACAGGCTCGACCGCCGCGGCGTCGTCGTCTCCGTCCCTCTGGACTCCTCCGCCGCCAGAGGCCACCCGGCGCCGGCGGCGATCCCCTGCCGTGTGCGCCTGAAGGACACCACCCACCTCCGCTGCGTCGGCGCCATGCCGGCCAGCGGCCGCCTGGCCTTCGCCAACTACAGCTGGTGCAAGAACAGCGTCCTCCTCGTGAACCCGATCACCGGCGCGCGGCGGAGTGTCGACGTCGGCAGGCTGCGCGGCAACCCGGCCGTCCCCTCCGGCGGTGCCGCCGACTCGTTCGTCCCCATCGCCATCGACGAGCTCGTTATCTGGCGGCGGCGGCGCGTCGCGGGCGGGGAGGAGTGGTTGAAGTCGACGGTGCAGGACGGCGCGTGCCGGACTGACGCCATCATGTCGGTGGCGAGCTGTCATAACGGCAGGTTCTTCTACATGCTGGACAGGAACGGCCACGTGTTCGTGGTGGACGCCGGCGCGCCGCCACCGCTGCTACGCGTCGATAAGCTCCCGGCGGCGAGCCTGTTCCGGCGGTTCGCGCCGCCGCAACCGTCGCACGTGACGGGGCACGGCTACTTGCTCGGGTCCGACGACGAGGTCCTCTTTGTCCGGCGAGTGCTGGCCTACAAGGACGATGGCCCCGCGCTCTGTAAGCACCGCGCCGATGACCTCCTCTCCGTCGTCGGCTTCGAGGTGTACAGGCTGGACGACGCGGAGGGCCGGAGGTGGAGGAGCTCGCTGGCGGCGACCGGGCGCTGTTCGTGAGCCCCGCGTCGTCGTTCGCGGTGCGCGCGTCGGAGACGGAGGGCTGCAGGAGCAACTGCATCTACTTCGTCGACAAGAGGCGGTGCTACTCGTGCCACAAGGACGACGGCATCACCTGGGGTGTCTACTCCATGGAAGACCGGGAGATTTCGTTCAAGCACACTATCACCGAGCCGGGACCGTGCACGTCGGCCACGTGGTTCTTACCTAGGGTAGCATGACTATGGTGGGTTATTTAATTATATGGTTCTGTAAAGTACGAAAACAATCACTAAATTCTGGTATAGACTTTGTGTAACACATGGTGTGAGAAAGGCACGTGCTGGCACGTGTTTTATAAAATTCACTAAATTAGAGATGTAGTCAATATAAACTCTTTAAATTAATTTAGAGCATTCAATCATCATAAAATCCAACGGAATATAGGTTTAAAGGTGTAAGAGTTCTAAATTCGAGATGTAATCAACATGGACTCTTTAGATTAATCTATAGCGTTCGATCATCATAAAATCCGACGGTGTAGGATGTGTAAGAGTAAGATTTGTATGACCATCAAATCTTTCGCTCTTTATAACACGAAAGCTGCATGGAAAGGGAAAAATTCATTTTTGACGCCAGGAGCTGATCCCAGTATTTCTTTCGTTTGGTATATATGAAGCATAGTAGTGCTAGTAGAATTTTTTTATTTTTAACCTTTTTTATTAATATTTTAATACTAACCCCCTGAACTTTATTTTCATGGATGACCCTTTTGGCCGCTGTTGGCGATGTTAAATGACACACTTTTACCCCTGTTTAACTTCGATATTTGCATGAATTTAATGTCTAAAATATTGATCATACTTCATAACCACTACGTTTTCATATATGCATGTGTTTTTGAAGGATTTTGGTTTATGCAGGATAAATGATAAAATAGAGACGAATATGGGTTAAATTCAAGACAAGCGAAAGACGATGGCCGGAAGCCCGAATGAAGCAGGCCTACTAGGCCCAAGCGCCATGAAAATGGACATTGAAGCCCACTCATGCCCGAATGCAGCCCACCAACCTCCAAGATTGCTTAAGGACTAAGTAAATGAAGATAAGATCAAGTTACTTCGACAGGAAGGCAATTCAAATGGGAAGATATCTTGAGCCAATTTTATCTCGAAGCAACCAACGTCCAGGGGCCACATGCATAGAAAGGAAGACTTCAGAACCATCAAGGAAGCTTGGGGAGAAAGTTGAGCATGATTGGGCTAAGGAAAGGCCCAGGCTCCCTCTGGCCGCGCCGCCTAAGGCATTCTTGAGCCGCCTCGCCTTCCCCTTTGACCTAGGGTTTCCCAGGGCTATAAATAGTTCACCTTTCGACCGGCACCCCATCATTCGAAGCAGAAGCCAAGGAACTTGAGGGACATCCATCTACGGAGACTCGAGGGCCATGCAGTTGTCGTCTAAAGGCTAGCCTAGGCTAGGCTCTGGAGCTAGGAGTCACATGAAGGTATGGCCACGGTTGTGATCTTGTGATGTACAATCATTCATGGTGAAGTAATAGATGAGTTCCGATTCTATTGTGATCCATTTGCCTCCTTCTATGATTTCATCCTCTCTAGAGTTTGCTTATTTCAATCTATGGTCGACGTAGATTGCATAGGGTGTTCCTGTAGTCATGGTGACTAGAGGTGCATACCGGATCTATCGAGTAGTATGACACGAACTTGTGTTTGTGCCTGTGTGTTTACTACGCTGATAGGGAGCATCGTGACAGGGTGTGACCCGTGTAAGGTGGTGATCCTCGGGAGTCAGACCGGAGGGTAGAGATTTAAAGATGCATTGAATGAGAACCATGTTTTGCTTACCGATCTAGCTAGAACTACAACATATGCATAGGCTTGGCTTTATCCTAGATGAGTTACCTCTTGTTCATAAGTGTTTATGCTTGATCATATATTCACAATCACCTTGCAACTTGATTAATGCTTTCCGGTGCATAGTTAGTCTAGGGTTTGTGACCTTGTTTCCACAGATTGATAAACCTTGGGGGAATACTCTAAGGGAAGAGCTACAATGATCCGTGCACTTGCGGTGGATCTTGGTGTGCGTTTGCGCCGCCAATAGCCGCGCCACTACTACCAGCGCAGCAAAACCACGTTGCCGCGCCGCATGCGTTGGCGCGGCAACCCTGCTGCGCCGCATGCGTTGGCACGACAGGCACGCCATGCTAGCACTGACGTGGCATGGGGTCAGATGTGGGCCATGGCAGGGTCAGTGTTGCCGTGCCGTCGGGCTGGCGCGGCAAGGTGGGTCCAGGCTCTTGCCGCGCCAGGCGGGCCAGCGCGGCAAGCACAACAGTAAAGGCCACGCGCGGCCCTTTCTTCCTTCTCCCTCCCATCATCCTCCTCCACCAGAGCCGCCCGCCCGCCTTTGTCGCCGCCGGCCGCCGCGCCCCCCCCCTCCCCCCCCAATCTCCCCACGATATGGGGCGTGAAAAGTGTGGGGAAACGTTCCTCGCCACGTGGAGAAGGTATTCCCCTACTTATTTTTCTCATTTAGCCTTTGATTTGTGAGATATTTGCATGTTTAGGTGACCTAGGGTTTGGTTTTGATTTGAAAATGTGATGAACTAGAGCTTCGATTAATTGAAATGGATGGCTTAGGGAGTCACAGTTGTCGCTCTGCCCGTTATTTTTACATGTAGAACTAGTTGCATGACTCGATTTCGTGAGATATGTGTGGATTGTGTAGTGTAGGTCATATGTGTGGATATGTGTTTTCAATGTAGCTAGATTGCTAATTTTTTGTGCTAGATTTTGTATTAGTAGATGATGAAATAATTATATTAGTGACATATGCTTGGTAGATTTCAGATTTTGAATTAATTTTGTATGTCACATATGTTTGGTAAAGTTAATATTGGAATTAGATGTGAATGTTAATGTGATTCATATTGTGAGGTATTTAAAAATTTCTTGTACTTTGTAGATGGATTGTTTAGTTCGATTTTTTCATGGTGGGATTGTAAAAGATAATGGAGAGTTTGAAAAAATGAATGAGCATGTAGAGTTGTGAAGATGTGGTTCATCGCGTCATGACCAAGCATGAATGTCAATTTGATGAGGTCACATTGAGGGGTCGGTTTGATTGCAGCAAAGCTAGGCCCCATTATGTGTTGATGGATTTGTCGTCGGAGTCCCATTGGAACCAATACAAGGAGGTAGTTGTCGGTGCTAATGTTGTTTGCTATGAAGTTGTAGTTGAGTTACGGCTTACGGCTCAGGGTACTGTGGAGAATGTTGATAGATTAGAGAGTGCTTATGTACGTGCTGAGAATCTCAGTGAAGAGTGCAACCCTTCACAAGTTTTGGATTAACCCCCAACGGCTAACAATCTTAATCAGCAACTTGACGACTCCAATCCTTTTGATTTGTTTCGT
Source organism: Urochloa ruziziensis (assembly GCA_015476505.1). Lineage (NCBI taxonomy): Eukaryota > Viridiplantae > Streptophyta > Magnoliopsida > Poales > Poaceae > Urochloa > Urochloa ruziziensis. The sequence continues at coordinate 14,610,574 of CM027123.1, forward strand.
CTAGTTGATGATTTCGATCCTGAAGTATTTGACCAAAAGGAGGAAGTAGATGATGACGATATATCTTTGGGGTCCGAAGGAGAAGAAGATGATTCTGATGGAGAGACAGAAGCAGTTGAAATAAAAGATGGCCCTGCCAATCAAGATGTTGGAGGCCAGTTTGATGAACCGGAGGAGGAGTATGGTTCTCCGCCTATTCCAGAAGTGGCACAACCAACAGTCCATCGGCATGAGAACGATACGCTTCCTTATACCGTTAGAGAGATAGCTTTGATGAAGCAAGTTGATTTTTTGATCCCTCCCGTTCCCAATGATAAGGACATTAGCATGTGTCATAAAGCGGTTTGCAATTTTCAATTGCCGACTTGGGAGGCCATGCAGGATGTTGCAAACCCCATCGTAAAGAAGGGCATGAAGTTTAGCAGTCTTGAGGAATTGAAGTTTTTCTTGGCGGACTATGCAGTACGGGTCTTTAGGCCGTTCACTGTGGTGCACTCGGATAGAAATTTAAGGTACGATGTAATGTGCAAGCAAGGTTGCTTGTGGCAAGTTTGGTCATGTCGAGTTAGGCACAACGAGCAATGGAAGATCACTAGGGTGGGCCCTGAACACACACGCCGTTCGACCGTGGTAAAGCAATAGCATGCGCAGTTGTCAGCAAAATACCTTGCTCGTTGCATACTTGGCATTGTTATGAGGGACAATGATACATCAATCCCATCACTCATTGAGTCTATATTCGCCATGAGAACTTATCATGTCACTTACTCGAAGGCATGGAGGGCCAAGCAGCACGCCATGTCCATGATATGGGGAGATTGGGCCGAGTCATACGGCATGGTCCCTCGTGTGCTTACAGCTATGACCCATTTTAACCCAGGCATTAAGTGGTTTCCTTTCTGTAATGGTGCGATGGTTTACTCGAATGGTCAGCTCAAACATGTGTTAGAAAGGGTTTTTTGGTGCTTTCCACAATGTCGAGAATCTTTCAAGCATTGTCGTCCTATCATTATTGTGGATGCTACTTTTCTTACAGGCAAGTACCGGGGCACACTTATGACGGCAGTCGCGGTTGATGCGGAGACACGACTCGTGCCACTTGCATTTGCCATTTCAGAGGGTGAAACTGTTGATAGCTGCTCATGGTTCATGAAACTTGTTCGTCGACATGTTCTGGGTCCTGAGAGGCAGGTTTATATGATCTCAGACCGTCACATCGGACTTTTAAAGTGTGCAAATGAACACATGAATGGCTTTCCTCCGCTTGTGCATAGATGGTGCATGAGGCATTTTGCTGCCAACATGTGAAGGCATCAAAGGAAGAAGGAAGTAATCGAGAAATTGAAAGCTTTGTGCTCCGTGCATATAGAGGAAGGCTTTGATGAGAAACTGAGTGACCTAATGCCAGATTTGAAGAAGATGCAAAGGCATGGTTGCTTGGTGAAATGGGTGAAAAAGACAAATGGGCTTTGGATTTTGATGAGGGCAGTAGGCTTTACGGCCTCATGACTAGTAACTATGTCGAGTCTTTGAACAATGTGTTCAAAGGAATTCGTAGCAAGCCTGTTGCTGGAATTGTTGAGTACTCTTTTACTAAATGCAATGAGTACTTTGTGAATCATTATCAAACCACACGAGCTTTAGTGGATAGCGGACATAAGTGGGGGAAAATTGCCGTTGAACATCTAGAAGGAGCAGAAACTCGTTCGCTTCACCAACTTGCAGTAGGCACATGGACCTCAAGGAATGATTTTTAGTGTTAGAGGTTCAGGTAGCACTAATATAGGATGCGAGAGTTATGGAGGCCGTCATTATCGATTGGACCTTACGACCGGCAACTACTCTTGCATGGTTCCGTAGCTGCATCACCTACCTTGTTGCCACATTATTACATCTTTCCAGGCTAAAGGTCTGGATTACCTGTCCCCGCTCTACATGTCACCGTACTATGGTAGACAGAACACTCTTAAGGTATGGGAATCTACGTTCAAACCATATATGGATGCTAGTCAATGGCCACCTTATGAAGGGTTGGAGTATGCGCCTAACCCAAAGAACAAAAAAAACTGGTAGGGGACGAAGGTCCAAGAAACCCATTAAAGGTGCCATGGATGAGTTGCGGAAGGGCCGTGATACCTTAGACTTTGGGACGGGTGATTTTGAAGAGAGCAAGTCAGAAAATCGGTGCTCTAAGTGCCACAAATTTTAAAAAAATTGCACGTGTAAGAAGAAAAAGACCCAGCGCAAGAAAAATAAAAACAGTAGTAGTTCCGTTATGGTAGTAATTCAGGTACTAATTTTTGAAGATTTTGCATATTTTTATATGTTTTTTGCATCCTCACTTGCTACTGTTTAATTTAGTTTTTTGTATTGCTTCATGTATAATTTTGTTATTTGATCATATCAATTTATTTACCGATCTTTCTAATTATTTCTAATGTTGTCATTTTAATTTCAGGATGGCGCACCCCGTCTTCCCGCTCCTTGAGACCGCCCACGACAGTAAGCATCGCACACACTTCATGGTCGATGAAGGCGAAGTAAGTTCATTTCCATATCGTTTATATTCCAATGCGGATTATTATTGTGTTTTTTCGAATTGATTATTATTGTGTGTTTTTTTGCTAATTCATTTCTTTTATGTTTCAGGAGTTTGAGCCACTCAGGCCCCGTACCCACAAGCCTTTGAGGTGGGACGAGCGTTACGCGTGCTACATAAGACGGGCCGGGTTGTTGCCGCTTTCTTGGGTGGTCTGTGCAGGTTTGCCGGTGATGGATGGCCCTCTGCTGACGTGTTTTGTGGATAGATGGAGGCCGGAGACACACAGCTTTCACTTGCCCTGCGGAGAGGTTACGGCCACCTTACAGGATGTTGCTATGATACTTGGACTTCCGTTGGAGGGGCAAGCAGTGACTGGTATCATCCAGTCCGATGGTTGGAGGGACATGGTTGAGCAGGTGATTGGGGTGAGGCCACCAAAGGCAGCTGAGGGAGGGAGGGAGAAGAAGACCGCTGGTGTTAGCTCGGCTTGGTTGAGGCAGCACTTCAACCATTGCCCTCCTGGCGCTCCTGATCCCGTGGTTGAGCGACACGCTCGTGTTTGGCTGTGGCACTTGTGTGGTGGTTTCCTTTTCCCTGACAGTCAGGGAAACCAGGTGACTTGGAGCGTGCTTCCTATCCTGTCTCAGCAATGGGAGAACATTGGGGGTACAGTTGGGGATCGGCGACACTCAGTTGGCTGTACCGTCAATTGTGCGAGGCCTGCAAGCGTAAGGGAGTAGATTCAAACCTTGGGGTGTGCCTACCTCCTGCAGATTTGGATTTGGATGCGTTTTGGCGTTGGGAGACCGTACAGTGGCGCGCTAGAGGTATCGTGGAGAGTATAACCCCTATTTCAATTCTTATATGCTATATGTTTCGATTCCTGCATATTTCAATTTTCATTGGTTATATTGAAACTCATGTTTATTGTTGCAGGATTGGACGCACAATGATGAAGGATCCAGGCCTACAGTTGCGTTTTGCTGGAAGAACATGCCGGCGGTGCGAGGGGGCCCTGCAAGGCTTTACAAGCAGTACATGGATGACCTCGATTGCATCACAGAGTCACAGTTTTGTAACCTCTCTTTCTTGATAACTCCCATTGTTCTCATAGAATCGTCTTAGTCACTAAATTCTTCGTTGTAGATTTTTTGAGAGCCTTACACTAAAGACTTTGCTGACGAGTTGAACGAGCTTGGTTTGACTCCTATGTGCACACGTGATCGTGACCTTTGGAGATCCAACGTCCTGCTCATATTTTTCCACGTGGTTGAGTTGCACCTACCACACCGTGTGATGCAGCAATTTGGAAGGTTGCAACCGTTTCCCCCAGAAGCTATTTCGACCTCTCAGGCTCTTCACAGGTCAGAAACTTCTACATTATTTTTGTTTATTTCCTTGCCTAATAACCACTGTTTGATGTCACTGATATGTTTGTCGCTATTATTTATGCAGGTATGATAGAAGGAAAAGGTACTCAAAAAATGATTGGCGTGTCACACATGCCAATTATCTACAGCAATGGAACGACCGGCAGAGGATGGAGCCCATGAATGGGCCTATGCATAGGCACACTCACTACATTGCTTAACTCCGTTGGTACCACTCGGTGACGCGTGCTTTTGTGAAGCCACCTCTTCCAGACCCATCAGTGCCGATAGAAAACTGTCCGGACACGGACGATGAGGAGGATGACATTACTGACGCCTACGACAGCTTGTCTCATGAGGGCACACAAGTGGAGAGGGCTCCCATTCAGAACTACTTGGTGAGCATACATATTTTTCATGGTTTGTCGCAATTGAGTTTATTTGAAATTTGTTGTGAGGAATACAAATTCTGTGCAGGCACAACAGCTAGGACGCCTTGTGAACGAGGCCGGCGTGGCCATGGCACACACTTCAGGCGGAAATGCGGGTGGTTACCTACATGCGTTTGCAGAGGTAAGATTATCGTGTCAACCGGCAAGATACAACATTCCTTAGAGCATCTCTAGCAATAGCCCCCTATTTAGGGTCCCTACTTTACTGAGTAGGGGCTGGCCCCAACTCTTTGGTGCCTGAATTTAACTCACAACTCCAGCAATAGCCCCAACTCTAAAGCCCCTACTTTTATTTCAACCGGTAGGACCCAACCGTCAGTGACTAATATTTTTTTTTTCTGATTATGACACATGGGCCCACTGTCTTCATCTCCCACCTTCCTGTGTTTTCTCTCGCGTCCCTCTCTGCATCTCGATCCAGAATCCAGAGCAACCGCAGCTAGGCCAGCAACACTCACGTGGTTGGCGGTGCTTGCGAGGCTGGCAGCGCGCGGCCGGATGGCGGGCGACACTCGCGAGGGGTGCTGCGCGCGGCCTGGTTGTGGGAGGCGCTCTCGAGGGCCGGCGGGTAGCGGGCCGCGCTCGGAGGGCCGGGGCTCCGTGCTCAAATCCAGCCAGGAGCAGCGGCGGCGGCATGAGCTCCGGCCGGTCGCAGGTGCGGCGGCGCGGTGGAGCGTGACGCGAGGCACGGGGTTTCGGCTTGGGGAGCTTGTGCGTGAATGGCTACGGCCGACGGGGATGGCTTCCATTAGAGCGCGGGAGGGAGGTACCGAAGCAACAGAAAAAGTAGGGGCTTCTCTAGTTCTCTCTCCACCCGTGGGAGATGGGGCTGGGAGGGGGAATTTGTGTGCCTCCCTAGAATAAGGACCCGAGTAGGGGCCCTGCTGGAGTTGATTTTTTGACCTTCGGCCCCTACTTTTTGAGTAGGGGCCTGAGTAGGGGCCTTGCTGGAGTTGCTCTTACAACCTAAATTCGAACTAAAAATTTGTTATCATGTTGCAGAGGGTCAGAAAGAGCTGCAGGAGGATGGCACAGAAGCTCAACTGCATCCCGCCTCCAGAAGTAGCCTTTGCTCCTGGCAAGCCGAGCTCGGAGCCTTCTCGGGCGACTTCTTCTAGCCGTCGGACTCCTGTCCACCACGGGGCTGCCGGATCGACCCCCACCCCCTCGCGCACCAGTTCTCAGTCTCAGACAGCTAGGAGCACCGCGTCCGCCTCTCGCTCAGCCCGTGGTGGTCGTGGCAAGGCTCCTACAAGCCCGTCTCCATCTGAGAGTGAACACTCGGTTGGGAACAACTCCGAGGACTCTGAGGATGTAGACACCACCTACGGCGGTCGACAGGAGCTTGGCATGTCCCAGATGTTTGATGCCCCTCTGGTGACTCAGGGAGAGAGTAGCCAGGTTAGAATTCAATCAATTGATATTGATAGGGTTGAATTGTCTAAATTTAACCTGGGACTTTCATTGTTGTGCTTAGGCTGTTGCAGCTACACCACCGAGGCCATGGCGTCGTCGTCGCGATCTACAAACACCGACGTTGGATCTGCCAACGTGCTTCCTACGGACCCCTGACGTCAGCGCCGCCCTCGCATGCCACATACCCCGGCTCCGTGAACCTTGCATGTTATTTTGGATTTGAACCTATGTAGGATTTGTATTATGGAACGATGAATTTGTGTTGAACCTATGTCGGATTTGTATGATGGATTGAGTCATTTGTGTTGAACCTATGTACGATTTCTAGGATGGAATCGATGGATGGATTTCTAGGATGGATGAATTGCTCAAACATGTGCAGGATGGATTTCTTTGTGCAGGTTGGATGGATGGATGGAATCGATGGATGGATGGATTTCTAGGATGGATGGATGGATTTCTTTGTGCAGGTTGGATGGATGGATGGAATGGATGGATTTCTAGGTTCGATGGATGGATGGAATCGATGGATGCATGGATTTCTAGGATGGATGGACGGTTTTCTATGTGCAGGATGGATTTCTATGTGCAGGTTGAGGAGCTGTGCAGGCAGGGCGGCTCGATGGCTGTCGAGGTATGCAAACAGGGGCTGGCGGCATAGCTCTAGTTTTGGTTTTACAGCTACCGCGCCAAGCAGGCTGGCGCCCCTACGCTTTACTACCGCGCCAAGCGGCATGGCGCGGCAAGCTGGGACATGGTACAGCTCTGGTGGTAGCTGCCGCGCCAACTCCAGCGGCGTGGCATAAACACCTTGCCGCGCCACCAGCGCTGGCGCGGCAAGCCGCGACATGCACTCCTGGGGCTCCAACTCTCTAGCTGCCGCGCCAAATGTAAAGGCGCGGCTGAGTACCATTGCCGCGCCAGCATTGGTGGCGCGGCCAAAGCAGCTGTCGCGCCGTCCTGTGACGGGCCAGGCCTCCTTCAGTGTGGAACTGAGTGGATGAGGTGAGCGTGGCGGAAACACAGCTCTGCCGCGCTAGGACGGATGACGCGGCAAGGTGGGCTGCCGCACCGTCCTCTCCCGCGCCGTGCGCTTGGAGTGGACAAGTGGTGCGGCAGCACAGTCCTGCCGCGCCATCCCAACCGGCGCGGCAAGGAGGTGCTGCCGCCCCACTCGCCTCATCCACTCAGTTCGACACTGAGGGAAGGTTGGACCAGCAGAGGACGGCGCGGCAGCGCTTCTTGCTGCGCCGCCCGTACTGGCGCGGCAGTGAACCACTACTTCATTTTTAGTTCAATAAAAATAGTTGGTTCCATAGTTAATTTTATTATTGTTATCCAAACTTCAAAATAGTTGGTTTTAGATCAAAATTTATAAGTAATTAATTTCATATCATAAAATTATGAAACCTACACGAACATTTTTCAAAAATTTATATAAAAGCGAGGCTGCTTTTTCAGAGCATCCAAAGCACAACGTGCCGATCATATCCTATCAATCGTTGCCAACTAGTACGAACATTGATTCAGGCTTTCCAGGGTAGGGCTTTAACTCACATCATCTCAGGCATCTCGATAGACTTTTCAGTGCAACAGTGTGCCTATAAACCGTGCTAGATGCTACACACTGATAAGCCTAAAAAGCCTACACCTGAAAGGGTCAAATTCGACTGCACACTGATTTTTGCAGTTTTTAGTCTAGATATTTAAAATAATTTATATCTAATTCATTTCAAATAATTAAAATATGATACTTGTACAATTTTTTTTGAATAATTAATATAACTATTTTACCAAATTCATTACGAGCCAGTGCTTTTCAGAGCATCCAATGCACAACGGCACGATCATATCCGCTCCCTGTGGCCAACTAGTACCAACATTGATCCAGGATTTTCAGGGATAGGCTTTAACTTCAATCGTTTCAGTGCAATAGTGTACCTATAAACAGTGCACTAGAGCAGAGCATCCAATGCACCTAAATTCTCCCCTTGGCATGCACCGGGCATGTGAAACTGAAAAGCCTATACGCTCGTCCTATATGCTACACACTGATAAGCCTGACATATACTAAAAAGCCTACAATGTCATCCTAGATGGTAGCTCCTGAAAAGGCTACATCTAAAAAATTGATGGCAAAATTGACAACACAAGCTCAGTGCACCCATTCACGGGTCTTTAAAAAGACCCCCGTCCCGCACTCATCACTCATCCATCTCAACTATTTTCTTCTTCCCTCACTCATCATCCAACCATGTCTGGAGGCTTTTCTAGCGGGAAGGGTGTTGGCGCTGGGAGAGGCAAGGGGGGAAGGAAGGAACCTCCCGTTGTGTGGGAGGTGTCTGTTGGTCCTGAATACTTTGGGGAAGCAGTGTATGAGTTTCTAGTTGAGAGCAAGAGAGATATCAGCAGGGACAATCCTCTTAGAAGATACGATAACCGCAAAGAAGAGTGGCCTAATGTATGCATGGCGAGGACTGTTTAGTGCAAATGCTTACCTTCTCGGGTGATGGAGGTCAACGTTTTTTCAAATGCCCGGGAGCATGGGTAAATGTTGTTACGATTCATTTGTTATTTCTGTTTTTTCCTTTGATTTAATTAATAGAGTTTTTTTGGTTTAGGCATCCAATGCCCGAGAAAACTGCAGGTTTGTTAGATGAGTCGATCCTCCCGCTATTGATCCCATACAAGAGTACATCGAATACCTGCACAATCAAATTTTCGATCTACAAACGAATGTGGACCACTACGAGGAAGAAGGTGCCAACAACAATGAAGTTGATTCTCAGCAGGTTGTATGCACTGATCCGTATTGCAGCTGCCCTTGTCACCAGAACAAAGGTACTACACCACCACCGTCCCCGCCGCCGCCGCCGACAATTGTGGGATACTACGGAGAAGGGGCAACACAATTCAATATGTGAGAACACTACTAGGACACCAAATCATGTTGGCATGGTATCATCCACTATTAAGTGACCGACTATTTAATTTTCCTAAGGCATGTTAACGGTCCAAGTACCGTATTAGTAGTCGTGCATGCCACTGCAAATTGTATTAGATTGTGTAGGAAAAAGGTGAATGGTGCTAGCAAGTTGCATAATTGTACCTTAGTAGTAGTGTATGCAACATTGCCCAACTGCCATGACCTTTTCTGTGATGTAATTTTAATTCAATCAAAGCCGAAAATTTTATGCCGTGCCAACAAATAAAAATGGAAATTAAACAGTCCAACATTGCAGTGATAACAAACTCCAATACATCTTGTTATGGTCAAACATAGAATGAAAGCTAAAGGTCCGTCACAACAGTGGAAATAAATGATACATCACACATACTCAAGTTCTGACATGCTCATGCAACATAACCAAGCTACTGAGTGCATCTAGGCCACTTTCCCTTCCTCAAAGCATCTGGATTCTCCTCTAATGCAGCCTTGGAACGACGGGCTCGCTCAAGCTTCTTCTCCCTTTCTGCCTTGCGCTTTGTCGCTTTCCTCCGACGCTCCTCCTCCTTGTGCTGCTTTTGGGCCTCCACCTCTTTCCGCCTCAATTCACACCTTCTTCGAATCTCCTCCTCTATCTCTTTCACACCTTCATGAACCCTCTTGTCCTATGGGTCAATCTCAGTGTCAATCCACTCCTCAAAATCATAAAGTGGAGGAGGCTCCTGCAAAATAATAAAATACGAAAATTTTGTAAACTAAATCAAAACCAGCTTTGAATTTTATTTTATTCACTTGCGTATTAGCTTGTATACCAGCTTCCCGTTCCGCACCACCCACTCTGGAGGATCAAAACCCCAGTTTGCACACCTCCAGTACCTCTGCCGCCATGTCTCGTCCTCGGCCGACCTCTCAATCTTGCATGGATCACCACAGAAGCACATCGGTGGGGTAAGTCCATCGGGAATAGACTCACGGGTGTACACCATTGCACCTAACATGTTAAAATTACATAAATGATATCAATCTAGCTTAGATAGGTAAGTGTTGATACAAAACTCTAATCTAAAATTGGTCACACCAAAAATAAAAATTTTACGGATACAAAACTCTAAGCTTAATTTCTCATGGCAGTTAATCTAACAAATGGTTTTTACTATACATTGAATTGGAATGGAACCTATATCATGACCTAACAAAAATATACGCATAAATGTCCTCAAATCAATGGACAGAACGATAGTCATATCGACAATGAACCATGAATCTAGGAAAGCATGAATCTATTCAAGCAAATAATTCATAAAACTACTCTAACCCTAACTAACCATGAGGTGCTCATATATGAAAAATGCAAAGGGGAAAACTCAGTTTTTTTAGAGAAATACCTTCACAAATGATAGGGGATCAATTTCCCTCAAATTTTCCTCCTAAAACAGTGTGTTTGGGGAGGATTTGGGCCGGCGGCAGCGGGGGCAGCTCATGCTTCAGAACGGGAAGGAGGAAAAAAGGAGAAGGGAAAAGAAGGGCGCTGGCTGGTTAGCGTGCTTGCCGCGCCAAACCGCCTGGCGCAGCAAGGCGGCCCCACGCTTCGCAACAACGGGGCGGCATGCCACGTTGGCGCCACATCGGCGTGCCTGCCGCGCCAACGCATGCGGCGCGGCAACGTGGTTTTGCCGCAGTGACAGTAGTGGCGCGGTCAAAAGGGTCATCCGTGAAAATAAAGTTTCAGGGGGGTAATATTAAAATATTAATAAAAAGGTTAAAAATAAAAAAATCATGCTAGTATGGTTGAAAACGAAAACGGTGGCTGTTTCAAGACTTGTACTTTTGTTTATGTGTGTGAGCGTGAGCGTGAGCGTGACTCCGTGAATCTGTGATCGAGTCTGAGCGCGGCAGACTGCCACTGAGTCACCGTGACCGTGAAGCCGTGATTGATAATGGGTTATGCACATATTAAGTTGTTATATGCACTCGTATTTATTTAAGACTCGTTGTTAATTTACCATGATCATGTGCTATTAACTTGTTAAGGGTGAGTATATGAACTTGACAACATGTGGTGTCAATAAATCATGTGGTTATCAACATATGTTTGCGCTCGAATTAGTTCGTTTTCGATATCTCGTGTTTTCATGCTCATTTTCGTTCCCGGCCTTGCCATTTTTTATTTGCTTTCCATATTTAAATGTGAAAGTGAAAATAATATTAAGATTGTCCCAATCATTTTTGACTGCTTTCATCGGCAGTGGTAGAGCGGTCCCCACCCCCAGCCTGTGTGCGTCCGCCAATGTTTGCTTCTATCCATAAATTAACTTCCTGAATTTTATTGTCTGAAACTTAACACCCAGTAGAGTGCAGTGTTTAGAATTCCAACTGAAAATCGGTCCTACCAGTATTTCTGGTCTTGTTCAAAATTTTGACGATTTTCACCAAAAATCAGTCCTAACGGTCACTGCTGATAAATGGTTGTGCAAACTATCTTGTGCTGATGGCCTTGTATTTGATCTCTATAGCATTTTGGTGGGTTGGAAGTATTCTTGACGTAGTTTGAGCTTCAATGGACTGCTAGTTGCTCCAATATCGCCAAGTGCTCGAGTAGAGGGGTTATATATAGCTCAACAACTCGGGACTCGGGAGAGCTGTTGCCCAAAAGCATCCCAACCGCTAGTTCATTTTTATATGGATCGGAATATCTGATCGCCTCTGTGATGATACACCGATCGGATCTTACAACCCATACACTTTCTTGCACACTAGTCGTTGCCCCTCTGGCCATGCTGACGTCATTGATCCGATCGGAATATCTGATCGCTAGCTACTAAAAGCCTCCAATCGGATCTTCCAATCGCCTCATTCAAATTCAGAATATAGTCATAGTTTCACTGTTCCATCATCCGATCGATACTCCGAACGCCGATCGAATCTTCCGGACCAACACACTTGACTCCCTTGCGCTTGACATCGTCTTTGTGTAACTCACGATATTTTCTTTCAAAGCTCTGGTCGATGCGTTGATTGAATATTCTGATCACACACAGTAGGGACCCCTGGCACGACCAGATGAATGGGCAATAGTCCGATCCATTCCAAACACTCTTGATCAGACCAATAGGTCGCACGTTTTAGTTGATTTTTTCTCCAAGTGTGACCTTGTGCGATCTAATCATCCGATCCAGGCACACTAGGGTCGATCGGATATTTCGATCGTCTATACTTGGCATCCACTCATCCGATTCAAAGCACCTCTGAGACCTTAGCCAAGATCTCACTTGTTTACAAGAAACTCTTATAAGTGCCGGTCATAGGGGGCCTTAGTGCCGGTCCCTGTGGCCGGCACTAAATGGGCGGCACTAACGTGTCGGCACGTACCGGCACTAACGTGCACAGATTAGTGCCGGCTGGGGTTCTCAGCCGGCACTAACGTGCTTTTACGTCAACCAAAAAATAAAAAAAAATATTACACGCACCTGGGAGGCCCGCACGCGATTTTTTCATGCGTAAACACGCGTACGCGGCCACGAGGATTCAAACCCACGACCTCTAGCCTCACGCTTTGCTTCCTTACCATCTCACCTATGCATCACATGTGATTAAGTGAGAGATGGTGTCCTTTTAAAGGAACCTGCTCGGGACACGTTAGTGCCGGTCGATAACACCAGCCGGCACTAACGTGCGTCATTTAGTGCCGGCTGGTGTTATTGACCGGCACTAAATGGGCGCGTCACGTTAGTGCCGGTCAATAACACCAGCCGGCACTAAATGACGCACGTTAGTGCCGGCTGGTGTTATTGACCGGCACTAACGTGGCTTCGTGGTCATTGTTCCTCGCTCGGGCCACGTTAGTGCCGGCTCCAGGCTGACCGGCACTAAGTGCCACGCACCAATGTGAGTTTTTCTGGTAGTGTTATTATATGGAATAGCTTGTGTAGCAAGATACAAAGAAAAATAACCAGCCGGACCGCCAGATTAACCGGAGAAAATCTTAAGCCGGCGACCTGATCAGTTCGGTTCTAGAAAATCGGGCAGCATAAAAAAATCGGACATCGTCCCAACACAGCCCAACTGAAGGTCCAGCCTTAAATTTACACCAAAATGAGATGAAAATTAAAGGTAGAGAGAAAAGGTTCATACCCTAGTCTCTGGAGTGAACACCTTGACTATCCCACAAGCGCTTCGCTTAAGAAATAAGGTAGTATATGTGTAATAATACATACTTTTCTATTGACCAGTTGAACACTTGAACACCTTATACAAGCTCACTGGTTGGACCAGTGGACCAGAGAACCGCTAACCGGTTCAATGATCGATCCACCTTTTCGGTGCTACTGCCCTACCAACAACGGAAGCAACCCTAGACATATGCATACAAAATCATTCAAAATATATGGATGGATAGAGCATGCAAGTATTTGCATTCGTGCAAAACTTGAGTTTGAATAAAAAACTTATGCAATGAGAAGCAAAAAGAAAAAAAAAATCATCATGTGAATACTTGTGGATTTCATATTTAAATATAAACACTTGCACTCGGAAAAAATTCACTCTATATGGTTTGGCTAGGGTAAATCCGGAAGTGCACTCCTTTTAAGACTATAACTTGTGGATCAACAAGTGTTGTAATTGTTAGTTAGCGACTAGCAAATATCTATGGACCTCGCGTGTTGCAACTATTTGAATATGGAGAATATGTGTCTTTTCGCGACTAGCAAATAATTTTAGATCTGCCGAAAGATAGTTAGCGACTAGCAAACAATTTTAGATCTGCCGATAGATAGTTCACGCGAGTGCTTTTCAATGGAGTGGCATACTCTACTGCACGCTTCGTACCACAAAATTTGCAACTATGACTCGCGGCCAAACATATTCTGTGATTTTTGTCGCCACTGAGTCTCGAATGGCCGATGCACGGCGCCTGCATTTAATCGCCAGAGGATTCCATAAGGGCAAGTACAAGTGTACAACGGGCTGCTGCTTGCCATCGCCATGCACCTTTCTTTCTTTTCTTTTTTTTTTTTGCAGAAACACTCCTCCGGGTCCGCCTGGCTCACTGCGTCGTCGTCTCACTCGTCTACGGCCACGGCTCGTGCTCCCATGCCCGATCGACGACACAGCGCGCGTTGTAGCAGCCGCTGCGGGGAGACGGCGGTGGCGGCGGCGGCGGGGATCCCTTGAGCACGCGGAAAGGAGAGGAGCAACAGCAAGGTCGTCGCTTGTGCGCGTGGGTCGAATCGAAGGAAAAATAAACCAAATTGAGCTTCAACAAGGTCGAATCGAAGGAAAAAAAAACTCAAATCGAGTTCAAACAAGGTCGAATCGAAGAAAAAATCAACCAAACTGAGCTCCAACAAAGTCGAATCGAAAGAAAAAAAAAACTCCCGCAGCTCGAGCCAGTGCTCCGGCTGTGCTTGCCTGCGCCCGACCCCGCAGCTCGCCTACGCCCGACGCCCTGCGTGCCTGACGCCCGCAGCTCGCCTCGCTCGCGGAGGGAGTAGCAGGCCACTTGCCGTCGCCGCCGCGGAGGGAGTAGCAGGCCGCCGCCGCCGCTCGCGCCTCGCAGAGATCGAGAGAGAGAGGAGATGTCGAGAGGAAAGACGAGAGATCTAGAGGACGAGCGAAAGTTCGAGAAGAAGTGAGGGGAGGGGCGCCGTACACGAGGGAGAAGATAAGGTTCATGAGGAAAAGTGAGAATGACAGGTGGGCTCCACGGATGACACATAAGTCTAACAAAAAGACTACAAAGATCAAATATACCCTAGATCACCATAAGTTTATATGTCAAATGATGAATTAATTAGCAGACAGTCCATTGTACAAGCTGTCTGTTCAGCTGTCTTAGCTGTCTGTTGTGTCAAAAAAGACAGCCACTATCTCTGCTTGCCCCTAAATATGCTAATCGATTCCTTGTGCCGCCGCTGCCCAGCGCCTCCTCTGATTGATGAGTCTAATTAATCAAATCCCGTCGACCTCGGAAGCAAAACAAAACAACGAGGCCACCACAATCACGAATCACCCAGCTAGAAACCAGGGGAGGAAAGCAGGAGGCGGCCGCTGCAGCTGAGAGCCTCGGAGAGGGAGGGAGCAGAGCGGCGGAGATCCCCGAATGGCGATGGGCGACGCGAAGCCGTCGGTGCTAATCCCGATGCTCAGCTGCGACCGGGACTGGGACCTGCTCGTGCCGCCGGCCGCCGTCGCCGCGGCCCACGCGTCCCCGTCCACCCGCGCTGGTACTAAATGTACAATTCTTTTCTTGTTATTTTTAGCTTTTATCACCATCTATCCAGCTTAGAACACGATCTAATCGGCTTTGTTAGAAGACTAAATCGTAGATTTTATCTAATAACTGATTAATTTGTTCTAAGTGTTGCTTGACTAAGCTTTATCAGATCGCATTATAGTTATCTTTTATTGCTTAGTTATCAATCGGCCTGGTTTGCGCATCTGTCTCCGCCTGATTTTTGCGTCAACACTTGTGATGAACAATCATTCATGGTAAAGTAATAAATGAGTTCCGATTTATCAGCGATCCATTTGCCTCCTTTTATGATTTCATATTATCTCGAATTTGCTTATTCCAATCTATGACTAAGTATAGATTGCTTGGGGTGTTCTTGTAGTCGCGGTGACTAGAATTACATGCCGGATCTATCGAGTAGTATGACACGAGCCTTTGCTCGTGCCTTTGTAGCTAACCACGCCGATAGGGAGCATCGTGACGCCGGTGGAGGAATGAGTACCCGCCCGCTCTCTTCTAGTTAAATCGGTGCATAACTATTTAGTTTATATGTTATTTACTGCTTTTATACTAATCTGTGATGAGATCCGTATCAGCGTAAGGTCATGCTCCGAACAAACCCTTGTAGTCCTGAAATCAGCCATGATCGTCACCTCACTCCGGAGGGAGACGTATCCCCAGATGCCCAGTGAAACTGTCCCATCATATCCTATCAAAGGAATGGTTAAACCAGGCTTATTCCCTTGAAGCAACCATTCTAATCTGACACCTCAGAAGCAAACCACCCAACCCTAGCTACTCCCCTTGGGAATCCAAGACAACCCGCTCCGTGTAAAAGAAACATAAGGAATAAATCTTAGTGGAATAATTAGGTAATTTGGTAGGAGAATCACCACACAAAATATGGAAACCAAATTCCACTAAGAATGGTTAGCAAACCCTTCGACCAATGAACCCCAATCATCCCATCATCCTGGAAGGAGACACTTCTCAAAATACCCGGAAGAATCACCATACCAAATTTTCTGGCGAGAAGTGGTCACCCAAGTTTCCTACCCTGGATTTCTTTTCTCCACCCAGTAACCCCGGAGTTTTTACTAAACTCTTTTCACGAAGACCGGAGCAGCTACAACTCTAACGACAGTCAAAACCTTTCCTGAGCCTAGAAGGATTAAAAACATCAAAAGAAAGGACACAGAAAAGATGGCGCTCACTATCTGGAAATTAGGTATCCCAGCAGTACACATGCTCCAAATCAAAGGGAAAACCTGGGTCAGAACTAATACTCTCAAAGACAAAAAAAAATTGAGAGTTAATAAAAAAGAAACCCAGGTAAAAACAATCCTGATAATCAAGAATAAGGACATCTGAAGGAGTAGTAAGATCAACACATGGACATATCTGAGTAAAGGAAAACTTTGATAAGAAGTTTGGACAGAAACCCTAAGAGGATATGGAAATATGAGGTTTTCATTTGGAAAAGGGCACAAAAATTTGAGAAATTCACATAAAATGGAAAATCTCGAATTAAGATCAATGAAATCCTGAGTAGATTCTTCTTAAGTGGGGTAGTAACGCAAACGAAGAAAACAGTACTTGACCTCAAGAACTTGAGGATTAAAACAACTCAGGAAAAGTATTCCATCAAATTACCCCGAGTACGGCGAAAATTAATTGGGTATACTCAGGGAATAATGGAAGCAAGTGTCATTAATAATATTCCCGCACATGGAAATGAGAAACAAATAGTTATGAGAAGGAAGAATTTAGAATTTAAAAAGGGATAAGAAATCCTTTTTAATAAATATTGGAAACCCTTACCGTCGCCATAAATTAGGAAAGTATCGGGAGCAAACCCTAGTCTCTCTTTCTAGCCCTAAAATATACATTTAAAAATATACATTTAACTAGGGTAGCCTTGTAACACCCCGAATTCTTAAAACATTTAAAGATATACATTTTAAATAATTTCCCTTAATTAAATATAATTTCCTCTCCCTCAAATATTCAAAATGCAATTTTCCAAATTATCTCATGCATTTAATTTGTCATGTGTGATGCATTTGAATGCTTTATAAATCTTTTCTAATCTATAAATTCCGAGGAATAGAAACCCTCCAAAAACCTCTTTCCCCTCTTTTAGATATTTAAGATTAGTATTCAAATCTATTTTGAGTATTAATTATCAAACTCCTCTAAAATATTCCATATCCATGTCCATTTCAAGCCCAACATCAAAAATCCCATTTAAATTTGAATTCCCACTCGAATTTAAACTCAAAACCTATTTAAACAAATAAAAAGCCCTTTTTTCTCTAAACGGGCCGCATCCTCCCTTTCAGCCCGTCCCTTCTTTCAGCCCATCTCTAAAGTTCATCTTTACCCCCTAACTTCCCTCTCCACCCGCATCCTCCCCTTTCCCCCGGCCGGCCCACGCTCCCCCACGGCCCACGCGCCTCCCCGCGACCCAGCTCCCCTCTCTTCAGCCCGCACGCCCCTCCCAGCTCAGCACACGCGCGCGCCACGGCCCACGCGGCCCAGTGGTGCCCCCCAACCCTAGCGTTCCCCAGGACGATGCGCCACCAACTAGCACCGCCACTCCGGCGCCTGTTTCTCCCCCAAACCTCGTCGCCGAAGATCCCCTTCCCTTCATCTCTCCATTTTTCCCCTCCTCCGTTCTCCCTAATACCGCCTCCACAGAGCGCCGCTGCCACCCCATGCCTTGGCCGGCCGTGCCATGGGCGCCGCCGTGCGCCTGACCGCTGCCTGGCTCTGCCCCGCCGACGTCACCACGCAGGCCACCTCGCCCCGACCCCACGTGGCCTGACCCGCCTCGGTTCCTCACTGCGTGGTCTGCACGCCGCACCATGACCGTCGGGCTCGCCCCAGCTCGTTGCCTAGCAGGTCGGTCGGCCACTCCCGGCGCGCCACCTCGCCCCAAGTGCCAACCACCGCGCGCCACGACGCTACTCGGCCCCTGCACCCCGCTGCTCGCCTCCTGCTCGCTTCCAACCAACGCCCCGCCCGCTGCCGCCGCGCCACGTCGCTCGGCCAGGCTTCGCACCGAAGCCAGCCCAAGGCCGCACTACGCCAAAATGTTGCTTCTATGACAAAATGGTCTTGACATTTCAAAATTTCGTCATTGAAGCAACCACATCATTGACACAATTTAAGGGTTCGTCATAGAACACCGGCAGTCGTCAAACACCCCTTTGCAACCACGACGCGAGGGGAAATTTCGTCATTGAAGCAAAGGGCGTGTCGTCATTGAAGCAAAGAGCCATCGGTCGTAGCATTGGTGACGAATGCTCTTCGTCATCTTTCACTTCGGGTCATACTTGTCAACGCGGGGTCCACTGGACGGATGGGTTTGACGGTCCACGTCTTCCAGGTCCCCGGGAGAGGCGTGACTTGGCTGGTCCACGTGTCGGGTCCACGGTGTTGTGGGACCTGGTTGCGGACGTGTGGGTTGGTCTCCCGACCGGTCGACCAGCAACCCAGGTGCCCCTGACCGGCGCTCTCACGCCCGCTCCGGCCGGCGTCCGCTCGCACGCCGGCCCGGCTGGAAGTCCGCACCGGTGCACTACCCCACGGATCCAGGCAAGCGACGAGGATTTAGGCTCCGTGGGAGCAACCTCGGCCGGGCCTCGGCTGGCGCTCATGCCCGCTCTAGCAGTCCTGCTTGCGTGCCGTTCCGGTCGGAGATCGCACCGCCGCAGTTGCGCGCCACGAGGCCAGGTAAGCTACGAGGGTTCAGGCTCCCTGGCACATCTGAGGAGCTGAGGAGTGGGTCGAGACGGGGAGAGGGGCCATGGCCGAGCTCCGCCAGATTCATGAAGGTACCGGACAGCGGCGTGCGCGTCAGAGATCTATCCCTGACCGGATAGATATGAATTCGGACGAGCCAGAGATACGATGGCGAGGCAACATGTTTCATATAGCATCGCGGCATGGGGTCGTCTCGTCCGTCCAGACGAGACGGCAGCGGCCGCGGCCTTCACCTGGCGGCAGGAAGAAGACGACGCGAAGAAGGGGATGAAGTTGACAGGTGGTCCCCACATGGCAGTGACACAGCCTAAGTTCGTGGACTGGGCTGATCGTATTGAACCGAATGGGCCAAGTGCATGAGCCCATCTGCGTGGAGCGGATCAGAGCCTGAACTGGGCCTCCGTCTTCGCCTCACATGACCCGTTGCTGCGTGTCAGCTGTTGGCCCTTTGAGCCGCCAGCGTGGCAACTAAAGCGAGCGCCCACGCTGGCGCATGGTAGGTACGGATACGGTCACGACACGAAATGTTGTGTGACAAACGTTTTAAGGTTCACGAAATTTGCAACTGTTTAAGCCCGCTCATGGCCGGCCGGTCAAGGTTAGCTTCACTGAGAAGCCTCCGACGCATTCTAGATCGCATTCCATCCGAGATTAGGGGTCGATTTTTTCAAGAAAACCTAATCCCAGCGTCCGCGCCGCCGCCGCCGCGCCGCAACACCCATCCGCCTCATACGCAGCCCACCCCCCCCCCCCCCCCCTTCCCAAGAGGCACATTGAGGAGACGCCTCACTTCCCCGAGAAGGCACCAGCGTCCTATAACTTCCCGTCCCTCATTGGGAGCGATTTTCAAGAAGTTTCCAAAAAATCCTCTGCTCCGCCTCGGAGAAGAATGGCTTCTGGTGCGTTGATCCCCGTCCTAACGGGAATCCTGCAAGAGGAAATGTGCGCCGAGATCATCATTCGCTGCATCAAGTATGCACGCAACAAAACAGAGGCCGTCAGTGCGTACCTCGGCTTACGATATACCTACCGCTTGTTCAGGGAAATCAACGACCAGAAAGAGGTAATCCTGCTCCTGTCTTACCGTGCGGTTCGTGCGCATTTCCGCCACGACCGCCGGCGGGGTTATGGGTGGCATGGTTAGCCCGAATGACGCTCTCACCTCGAGCTACGCCCCCATGCTTATAGTCATCTGCTGGCAGTATTCTACCTAGGGATGAAGAAGTTGGTCAACAGGACGGATTTCGCCCATGGGCTACAGCTCCTCCAAGAGGTCGCTGCCGCGGGAGAATCATGGGCTTGCTACTTCTTGGCGATGCTACGGTACCGTAGGGACCCAGCGGACCCGCAAGCGCTGGAGTGGATCCATGGAATCAGCGACAACCCATCGCCCGTTGATGGAAGGTGGGAGAGTGGCAACCGGATGTCATCGGCACGCCATGGTGTTCGGCAGGAACTCTACGAAATTTCGTTCCACACTTTGATTACGCCCAATCCACCAGGGCTACTCGTCCATGATCCTACGTTTGCAACTGGGAGAAATGCAGGTGCTGGGGGGAGGAGACCTCCATTATCCATCACTGCAGTGCGCGGTGCCGCATCTGTCATAAGTTTGAACTCTGGACGCGAACTTCAATGAAAGAATGAACTTCGTCGTCGGCAGGATGTGAGACGCCCCACCAGTGTTCTCGATCGAGGGACAGCATCATTCGATCCCCTGTCGATAGGATGATATGTATCTAGGTATCGTAGTAATTGTGTTTGTAAGCAGTAGTATTTATGAAGCAGAACTTTCTTTAGGAAGCAGTACTGGTAGAATGGTGTTTGTAATATGTCTATTTATGCTTGTAGTTTGTATTGATGCACAAAAATATGCTTGAAGTATCAGATTGTGATGTGTATCTTCAGTCAGTTTTCTGCCATCTACATGAATCATGCGATCCGGCATACTGTGTCAGACCGAATCAACCGGTCGCATATTACAATGGTGTTTGTAATCTATGTCTATTTATGTTTGCTGTAATGCACAAAAATGTTCTTGAAATATGGTATTTTAATGTGTTTGTTCACTCAGTGATTGATTCGAACTCTTATACCTCCTAAAAGCTCATGACATATTCACAGGATCCGTGCAAACTGCATTTAACCGAATCATACGGTCGCACTATGCACGTTCGATTGCTGTCATGGAGGATGCGCTTAATCGGGAGTACACACAATGCATTGAACACAAACATCCCGTCGTTCAATGCATGGTCGTTCGCGAAAGGGTCACGCTCGACGGGGCACACGGTGACAGTAGGCGAGGAGACGCCTTACTTCTCCGAGGAGACGCCTCACATCTCCGAGAAGACGCCGCCGCGATAACTTCTGATTCCCTGTGCAAATAAAATAGCGGATCGGTTTGAAGAACTCACCATAAAAATCCCCCGCTCTGCCTCGCCACCGCCGCTCCCCGCTCACCCGCTCTTCCACTCCATAGCCGTGTGCGTGCAATGATTCAGTATGGCACCGGCATGGCCATCGCTGGAGGAGCTCCCATTTGAGTTGACTGTTGTCATCGCTGGCCGCCTCGCCGCATCCTCAGCGGACCCAATGGAAGACCTCCGCAGCCTGCGAGTGACGTGCAAGACAATGTACAAGGTGTGCCGAGACAAGAATGTAGCCTAGTCCATATCACTCCTAGGGGCGATGTGGCGTGTGCCCGTTGCGCTGCCATACGGCGTCGACCTGAGAGCGCACTTCGACAGCCTCATGGACAAGCTGGCTGATGTTGATCACACGGAGGCCTGCTTCTAGAAAGGCATGTGCGTCGTGTTCAAGGAGAACCGCAGAACGCTACGGGCGCCCCTCGACAGGCTGCACCACGACGCCAAGGACGGCCATAATCTAGCGGCCTACACGCACGCCATGTGCCTATACCGGCGCAATGGAGGCGCCGCCAACGACGAAGAGGCGTTGCGGCTGCTAAGGAAGATCGAGGACGATGCGGCAGCGGGCGGCGGAAGTGGAACACAACTTCCATTGAAGAACGAGGTATGTCTGGACTGCCGTCGGCAAGTTTGTAATGTGGTGCCTCTTATCTTCGATGTACCAGTGGTGAAGCCTGTTGCACGCGGCGATCTTCATTGCATAGGAGGCAGGTGCGGCAGACCCTATGGATGGGTGGACTGGGTCTCGTTTTGCAGCGAGGAGTGTAGGATTCGCCATGAGTGCGAAGCTTTCTTCAAACGCATAATGTACGTGTGAATTGATTTCGGCGTGTTTGTAATGTGCAACAATAAACATGTATCGCAGTAATGTAGGTGCGATGAACTAGTGTGTTTGTAATCCATGTTTCTAATCCGAAACTATGAACATGTATCGCACTAATGAGATATTCATAGGATCCGTGCAAACTGCGCTGAACCAAATCATCCGGTCGCACAATGCACGATCGACCACGATGGACCAGGGTCGACGAGGAGACGCCAACAGAAAATTTAAAAATATAAGCAAAGCAATAGAAATTAAAGACTGCAGGTTAATAGTCAAATACACGTCTGAAGTTTCGAACATCGGGCACAATGTACGGTACATTGAAACACAAAGCGTACAACTAGTCAAGTCTAGTCCTGGCGCTGGGGTGGCACATGATGGAGACGACGCTTCCGCTGTAGGTGCCTTTAGTCCAAAGCAAGTGACCTCGGGCATGGAGATGGACTCAGTGGACTCAACCAAAGCATCAGGGACGTTGGAGGCTATTGTACCTGTCTCAACAACAGTATCAGTATCGAGTCCTGTATCATTGGTGGTGCATTGGATGGGCAGTTCCTGAGAGGGCGTATCAATGGTGGTGCATTGGTTGGCCAGTTTCTGAGAGGGCGTATCAATGGTGGTGCATTGGTTGGCCAGTTCCTGAGAGGGCGTATCAATGTTGGTGCATTGGATGGTCGGTTCCTGAGAGGGCATATCAATGGTGGTGCATTGATTGGCCAGTTTCTGAGAGGGCGTATCAATGGTGGTGCACTAGTTGGCCAGTTCCTGAGAGGGTATATCAATGGTGGTGCATTGGATGGCCGGTTCCTGAGAGGGCGTATCATTGGTGGAGCCTTGAATGTCTAGAACCTGAGAGAGCGTATCATTGATGGTTCCCTGCTGCTCATCGGACAACTCTGGTGGAACCCATGTCAAAAATCTAGTGGAACCTGAGCAGGCGGAGGAAGTCCCAGTTGATTGGAGACAGAACCAACGATCCCAGTCAAGTAACCAAACATATGATCACTGCGTTTCTGCTGCTGTTGTACCACTAGCAACGTAGACTTCTGATCATCCCTCATAGCCGCCTGCTCGCGAATCATATGCTCATGCTGGCGCTTTGAACTCTCCTGCAGGGCCCTCACAGCATCCATTGCAATCGCAATTTGGCCATAGATCTGTTTGTTTGCCTCCTGTTGACTACGATGCCCCTTAAACAATATCCTCATCATGTCAGCGTTCGTTATATCCTAAAGCTGACCGTCAGAAGAAACAGGTGGTAAGGTGGGATCAAGTGCCTTAGATGATCCAACCGCAGGGTAATGTTCCCCGCTGCGTATGACTCTCATGGTAGGCACGATCTCGTCATCGTCATCGGAAGAGTGTGACGACTCAGTGTTGTCCGCGAGCATTCCCTCTGCCGCCATCAATACATCCTCCTCCTCCACCTCTCGAGCGGCGTCCATCGCTGACTCTTCTATCTCCGGAGCTGTAACTCATCCACTACCTGGTGAACCTCCCGGACCTGTAACTCATCCTGCTACCTGGTGAAACTGACGAGAACCCCTGCGTCTATCATTTGGCTTAGTAGGCCTGTAACATTTGAACTTCTTTCCCTTATCCTTGAGAAAATCCATGTGCTTACAATTGTCCAGGTGTGCTAGCATCCAACAGATCCAATGTGCGAATGGCTGCAGTCGGGCAACAGTCATGCCATCCATGATCGCATCCTCCATCTCACAAACCATGAAGTCTACCAGGTCAATTTCTCCCCATTCACAATGGATACAAGTAGCCACTGCTGCAGTCCGGTGATCGCCTCGCCATAACCCTTTCGGTAAAGAAGGGATTTCCTCAAGGCGTTGTGTATTGTTAATGCCACTGGTGTCAACCTGTCGGGTGTGCGAGGGGTGCCCGGAAGGAAGGGCTAAACAACCAAGTCACGAACCTGGTCATCACTGGGCCACTCTGTGGACAAAGCCCGACATGGAGGGTCTGCATCCAAAGGAATCTTATCCCAAGCCAAATTATGAAGCGCGCGACTTTCGACCAGCTCAACTCCAATGCAACGAGCTAAAAATCCTCGGCATACTACAAAAGGCTTCTCCTGAAACATGATAGAAATGGTGTCTCTAGTGTCACTGATCCACAACGTTGAGTACACCACTCGAACCCACTCTGGAATGTACAGGTTCCTCTCACTGACCAAAGAGACTAAGCCTGGGATCTTGTCAAAGTAAGGCCTGATGTCAACACCGCCCGCAGCCACTCTCAATGAATCCCAGTCCAACATCTTATACTCACTCAGATGTATGCCACAATCATCATAAGCACGGTAGAAGCTCTCCTGCAGTAGTGTCCAAAACCGAGGATCCACATTGTCATCTGGCTTGCGGAGAAACCATTGTTCCCATCGTACCAACCATATCTTCCTCAATTGTTTAGCAGCCAGGAATCTCACGTACGTAGAAAGACTTCTTGTCCAGTGTGTCGACGAGGGCCTCGAACCAACGGTGGGTCCTCATCGTCGCTGTTTGACAACATGGCCAGCCTCTCGCTCAGAGGCTCTGTCAAATTACGACCTCCTGGCCTCTTTGTGTGAGCTCCCCGAGTCCGAGGACCAAACCTTCGGCTAGGCCGCGATGCTATCTGTGTCTCTTTTTGTGGCTGGGTGCGAGATGGAGGACGACATACACGGCCTGACCGGCGAGTACCTATCTGATCCTCCTGTGAACCAATCGATTCCCTCTTTGTGGTTGACCATTGGTGTCCGGCGCCATCGTAGCTATATCAGCATCTCGATGCATGCGAGTCCTCTTCTTCTTCTTCACCTGTTCAACAACATTCCCCTTCACTTTATCCTTTTGATTGTGACCCATCTGCATTGGAATAGGTCGAGGTTATTAGAGTGAGCGAGAGCATGATATTGCTTAATACTCCCTCCGTCCACAAAAGAAGTGGCTTAACAAAAATTTGGCATGCCAAAGTCTTGGCTACAAACCAACCAGGCTCTATATTACAAATGTTATAAGCATCAATATAAGAAGCTACCGGAAAACTGTACAGAAGGTTTTGTCTTTTATCTATAGTTGCATTCTTTTGTGGACAACTTTTAAACTCTAGATCGGTGAACATCAATACAACAATTTTTCAATAATTTTAACTGAGTTTTAACCTATTCGATCGGTGAACATCAAAACGACTATTATTTCGAATGAACACAATGTATGTAGTCCAATTGCGACATCAAGCAGAAATCTTGCTAACAAATTTTGGCTTATCACAGAGCATTTCGATGTACAGGATAAGAAGGGGAACGAGGACGGGCTCACCACTGGACGAATCGGTCGAAGAAGAATGAGCTGAGGAGCTAGGAAGCACAATCACTGAACAGTACCCACATTAACTCTGTAGTCATCGTGCCAGAGAGGGCAGGCAAATCTGGTGAATGAAACCCTAAATTAGGTTTCGGGGCGGCGACGCCGATTGTGTCCATGTCCTGCCGGAGACGCCGACGAATGGGGACGGCGTTGACCGAGTCCTGCACCGCGTTTCGAAGGGCGGTGCGGAATAGCGACTGGGGGCGCTGCCGCGGCGCCGGAAAGGGGCAGAGTGGTCGGTGGTGCAGAAGCGAGAGGGGTGCGGTCGTGCTAATCTGCTATGGGAATGGGCAAGCTATACGAGTCATATGACAAGTGGGACCAAGGGAGAGGGAGTTTTATCAGATCCGATTAATGGGCCACTCTTGGCCACCGGTTGCGACACGCACGTCGGTATGATACGGCCATACGTAGAACCCATGGACCGGATGAAATTTACTCAATCTGGTGTACAAATTAAACCATAACTACATTAAGGCTCTTCACCATAGCTACATAACGATAGCATCAGAGGGATATCTTACAAGTGCTCTGACATTTAATATACAAATAAAAAACAAACCAAGTGCACAAGTTCAAACATCAACCGCTTAAGATCTCTTACATTACAGGTTCACCACAGCTACATCACGCTAGCATAACTAGTTCATTAAACAACGACACACGGATCTGGGGTACATCCATTCTACCTAATTTGTAAGTCGCGACGCCTAAACAGATATCGAGCATAGTTAACATCTCCAATCCTAAAGCCTAGCACTTCATCAATATAAACTAGAGCACGGATTAGAGCACTCTCTCTCGCTACATTTCGACGATCAGATGCTTTGCCATAAATGATGAACAATGGAGTGTCATCGTCTGTCGTGTAGAAAGAGATATGAGATTGCCATTTGTTATCTGCAGTGAATTCCAAGTGCTCACCAAAATCATACTCCGGCTCGTCCGTGGCTTGAATCAGGATTGCACGAAAGCTTACTGCCGCAATGGTGTCCCAAAACGGATGTTCCTGAGGGAAGAATAGCATGCTAAAACATTACAAACGTATACCAAATTGTAACAGATTAAAGAAATCATAAAGAATTGGCATGTTGCATACCATGTTATCTTCATTGGGCTCACAAAGCCTCTCAGTAGTAAGAGCCCCATCTTCACTTCCCTAGTCTAGTGCCTTTATTCGAAAATAGGACAAGTCTGGCACAATGTACCCATGTTCCTGAAGCTGTTGTAAGCAGCCAACAACGGCTGTTTTTTTTTGAAAGTACACCTAAACGGTGCTTCTTTACCACTTGCCATAACAGAGACCGTCCTGTGAGGAATACCTCGTGGACTTATCTCAAAAGATATATTTAATTTGACAAAGAATTTTCTTTCACCACGGACGGACTGATTGCACCAAAGGAGGAGTTCCACCTAGCTCGTGAACAACATCTCTCAGCCATATAATAGGATTGATTGCCTAAATTATGTGAGCCAAAATTAGAAAACATGCATCTGTGTAGTACCATAAAAATTAATCAGAGAAAACAAGGAAACTACTATGTTGGGTATTGCTACCATGGTTCGGTTACCGGTGGGCAAAAATTATAAAACATGCATATGTGTAGAACCAGAACAATCAACGAAATTAACAAGAGAGGACATGAACACTACTATGTTGGGTATTGCTATGGTTCGATTACCGGTGGCCCAAAATTAGAAAACATGCATATCTGTGGTACCAGACAAATCTATAAAATTAACAAGAGAGGACGAGAACAATACTATGTTGGGTATTGGTCCCAAGGATCGGTCACCAGCGGGCAACCACTCAACAGAACTACTAGGGAAGTGAATGCCTGGATGACGAGCCATTGGTGCCATGTCGAAACTGAACTGACGGCCACCCGCACGGCCACCCCCACGACTGCCTCCACGGCCAGCGCCACGACTCGCCATACATCCTGTAGAGAGAAAAGAAGCCACAAGCTAGGATTTGTTACGAACACAGATTAGGAAGCACATTTGAGATGTAGAAGAGTAGGATGTGAGCTTACCACTGGACGCGATCGGCTTCGATGATGAAGCGCGGCCGGCGCACGGGGGAATGCCGACTAGAGGCGGGGACAACGACGGCGGCGAGGACTGGGGCGGAAGAGGGTGCGACGGCGAAAGTGGATGATGGTTTGCAAGGTTTTTTTCCCCGACCAGAACCGGTCCGGAAACCGCGGTAACCGGTGTAACCGGTTCGGACCGATACCAGTTCCGGTCGGTTTCAAACCGGCCAATTTCAAAACGTATGAATTTGAATTTTTAAGAAAATCCCCAAAAATTCCTAAAAGTACTTCAAGCTGCGACAAATGTAAGGGTGTAAATTTTTGAAATATTCATTCCTTTACATCAGTTTGCGGGAATTCAAAGTTTAATGAAAAAAGAAAAAAACAGCCGGCCCGTTAAGGCCCATCACGTCCTACAGCCACTTAACCCCCCCCTCCCCCGCCCCCGACGCCCCTAGTCTATCCTATCCTCCTCTCCTCTCCCGACTTCTCGAGCTGCCCCCTGCCGCCGTCCGCTGCCCCCTGCCGCCGTCTGCCCCGCCGTGCCTCCCGGGCGCCTCCCTTCGCCGGTTAGCCGGGCGGTTTGACCGGCCAGCCGGGGCGGTTACGGATCTGGAGTGAGAGGCTGGTAGCCGCTCGGTTAGGCCGGCTAGCCACTCGCGTTGGGTGGTAAGCCGGTCGTATGCGGCGGCTAGCCGGCCCGGGTTGGTGGTCGGCTTCCTTTGGTAAAATCTCAACTTTAGATGTAGAGATGAATGATTTTCTTTAGGATTTGTATATGATTCAAATGTAGAGATGAATTTGTGTATGATTTGTGCAGATTTGTGTAGAGATGAATGTATATATGAGTTGTCACTTGTGATGTTGTGAGTCATATGTAGAGATGAATGATTTAGCATTTTGGATTTTGGGTGTATATATGAGTTAGGTGACAATGTATATTTGATTTAGGTACATGTATATATGAGTTGATATTTAGGTACATTTGAGTTATGTGTATATATGAGTTGTGATTTAGGTACATTTGATTTAGGTAAATTTAGTTGTGTATAATATGAGTAGTGATTTACGTGTAGGTTTTATTGATGGTAGTGTTATGATTTTGTTGTCCATTTGTGCAGATAGACAATGTCTGGAAGAAGTCAAGATGTGGTGTGGGAACATGGTGAGAATCTGTATCCCGGATGGAGGTGCAAGTACTGTCATACACAGAAAGGAGGAGGTGGCGCAACAAGATTGAAACAACACTTGGCAGGGCGCGGGACGGAGGTGCTGCATTGCAGGCATGTGCCACCAGACGTTCAAGCCTTCTTTCAGCGTGACCTTGATAGGGCTAAGAAGGCCACTGCTGACCGGGCTCGAGAAAAGTTGAGACGGGAAAAGGCTGCAGCGGAGGGAAACTATCCGGTGCAAGAAGAATATGAGGAGGCACAGATGAAACGTGCCATGGACCTATCGAGAGCGGAAGCAGAGTACCGACGGGGGGGGGGGGGGGTGGAAGAGCGAGGAGGTGCATACGAGCATGGAGGTGGTAGTGGTTCGGTGAGGGGGGAATCCTTTGCAGAGGATGTTTGGGATGGAATGAAATACATCATTGACACTGTGATGCCAGTGTACAAGTTGCTTTCGCTTCGCTGATCAGGACAAGCGGCCCAACCTTTGTGAACTTGTAATGCATTACCAGACCATGACAAATGAGCTGGAGTCTTACTTTGGACGTAATCGATCCACTTGGAATGAGTATAAAACGATCATGAATTGCAAGATACGAGACACATACGATGACAGCACCTATGTGGGTGTAGGTATGACTTCACACTTGAATCAACTTTATGCTAATTGCCCTTATCATTTTGTAATGCCCTTATGCTTATTGCCGATACTTTAATTTTGAAGCTGCCACACTGAATCCAAGTCATGCATATACGTATCAAGCAAATCAAGAAATGTATTCTGCGTTAAGGCATGCGTTTGAGCGCATGACGGATCTCGACACAGCCGTTAAGGCATTGCAAGAGGCTGAGATGTTTCGCCAGAAGATTGGCGACTTTGGCACTGACATGGCTATGAGAATGGTGGTTGACCGAAATACAACCCCATGTAAGTGTCCTTCTTCAAAGCGTCAATAATGTTCTTTCATTCTATCGAACATATTACTTACAGATTCACTTTCAAATGCAGCATCGTGGTGGATGATGTTCGAAGATCCACTCTGACCCTGCAGCGGCTCGCTATGCGGCTTGTTTCACAATGTTGTTCATCAAGTGGGTGCGAGCAGAACTGGAGTACATTTGCGTTGCTGCATACAAAGGTTCGCAATCGGTTGTCGCACAAGAAACTTAACAAGCTTGTCTATGTCAACTACAACCTTCGACTGCGACTTTCGGATGTCTCGGACTATGATCAGCGTGATGATTATGATTTCGCGGATCAAATGGCCCACCTTTCATTCTATGATGAGAAGAGTCCTATTCGGGAGTGGATGGAATATGGTCGATCCAATCGAGCTCCAGTCCTTGATGAGGACGATGAAATAGGAGACGTCCCTATCCCGTCTCATATTCTCACGGATCAGATAGACCCCCAGGATCTCCGGGCTGCTACGGGGGATGATAATATCAGTAACTGGGCACGTAGAAATGTGGGTGACTCTCACCTTGGGAAGAGGAAGGAGCGGAAGGGGCCTCAAAAGGCTGACGACCGTGACGTCAAGCGTCAATGATGAAAAAGGGTGGTGCTAGAAGAAAAACCTATGGGCAGCGACGACGATACTGATGATGTGGAGGGTGATCGTAGTCCACCGTATCACGAGTCTCAGGATAGTAGCTCCGCTACAGAGGATGATGACAGTGGTTCTAACGGTGATGGTGGCGGTGGTGGTGGTGGTGGGGTGGGTGGTGGTGGTGGTGGTGATGCTGCTGGTACTAATTATACTACTGATGCTCGTGGTCGAATTATTTTCACAGGTATAAATTGCACGTACATACGAAGCTATGTTTGTCATTCGGAGTACTAACTAAAAAATATGTTTCATTACAAGAGACGATCAATTCACGCATGCTACTCAGGATCGAGACCATGGTGCACCCTCCTCTCAGAGGAAAACACTTGGACCTAGGGACGACGACACTCCACAGTACTCCTCTTCCTCGTACGGTGATAGCTCTCACTCTACTCATAGCTATCCTACAGCTGACATAAACGCGCAGCCCCCCACGAGATGGGTGTACGAATGGGAAGACCCCCATTTTTATAATATGTTAGTTCAACAATGGTCTACAACAGCGGCGTGGACGGGTCCAATCTTGGCAAGACTATAAGGCTGACCTGCTTCGACTAGCAAGGCTTGAATGTCATGTCCACCGCCGAGTACCAAATGGCGACTGAAATGGGGGTCTTCCCATTCATGCGTTGAACTTCTATTCATGTATATTTCTATGGACTATGGACTATGATATTTGTATGGACTATGGTATTTGTATGGATTATGACTTATGAGTTATGACTATGGAGTATTTGTATGGACTATTGATCTTTTATTTGTAAGCAGTGATTACGGTATTTTTATTATTTTGTTGTGGTCTTTTAACATTAATATGTGCATAACTCATGCCAAAAAATTCATTTTTCCATTTCATGGATTTTTTTCTTCTTCGGTCGGTAACCGGACAAACCGGTGCGGCTAACCGGTCAAACCGCCCCCAACCGCTGTCGAACTCGAAGATTTGAATTCGACCGGACGGGGGGCGGTTACCGCTCAAACCGGAGCGGTAAGCCGCTACCGCCGGCCAGCGGTTTGCCCCCGCTGATCGAGAAAAAAAACCTTGATGGTTTGTGCGTATGATTCTTTCCTCTTGTTATAAAGGTGGATCTATGAGAAGTTCCTCCGTCTGGGGCAGTTATGGTGACCGGCTTGTCCGGGGAGCTACGGAAACTGGGCGGGTGTACGGACGCTCCCAACGTTCATGTGCCGAGGTCACAAAAAAATAGGTTTATGCTTCGAATAATTGCTGCAACTGCCATGTTGCCATGTGTCAAGACTGCATGAAACGGTGCTTGACATTTCGTTCATGTCGGTCTAATGCGGTGGGAAACCGGATGATTCATTTTGCGGCAGTTTCATTGGATCGTATGATCTTATCGACACTTGGTAAGGACACATCGATCTGGATAACAACTTTAACCATTTGTTTTGCAATTGCCACTGGGATTCAAACACAGAAAACAACATTGAGATGGTCACCATAGCTACATCACGCTAGCTTATCAAGAACATCATCTGCAACACATCCCTGATGTGCATGTTCAGTGCCCTGATCCTTTTCTTCGCCTTACCCAGTTGACGTTCTAGATCACGGCGACGGCGAGGAACGGGCGGAAGAGGGGCGGCGGTGAAAGTGCATGATGGCTCCTTAGAGGAAGTTATGGCAACCGGCTACTCCGCGAAGCTACGTGGACTGTGCGGGTGAACCGACGCTCCGAACGTTCATGTGCCGAATAATTACCGCAACTGTCACTTTGGCATGTTTCAAGACCGCACGAAACGGTGCTTGACATTTGGTTCGTGTCGGTCTAATGAGGTAGATATACTAAAGACATATTTGAATATATGTATTCCAAATATGGAGTATAAACAAATGGGGACACACGTATATTTATAAAACAGTGGAAACTAACAAGATACTTAAGTACGATTACATGTTACAAAATCCAGGTTTTCATTTAGCTGTCAAAGCTTCGCAGCATTGGTCAAATGTTGCAAAGAAAATTTGTAGACAAAGATGTATTTAACGTGCTTAAAACCTCCCATTTTAGACAAAGATCCACGGCTTGACTAGATTAGTAATGTTTACCCAGGTCATTTCCATTCAATCTTCGCCACGTGAGATTAAATTTCGTATATATCTTCAAATTACGTGCTCCTACGTTTCATCCTTGTGATACTAAAAGCATCGTGAGAGTGAATCAAGGGGCAACCGGATGATTCGGTTCGAGGAAGTTTCAGTGGATCGTATCATTGGTCTTATTTGTCAGTGATGATAGAAACGCCCGTATGATCTTATCGACACTTGGTAAGGACACATCGATCTGGATAAAAAATGTAACCATTTCTTTCCCAAGTGCCACAGGATCGAAACATAGCAAACTACATTCAGATGGTCACCATAGCTACATTAAAAAAGCGCTTTTCGACACCACAAGGACTGCCTGCAACACCACAAGAACTGCAGCAGTTCATTAAACAACGACACACGACTACAGTCGAACATCACGCTAGCATAACCAGTTCATTAAACAATGACACACGACTCCCTGCAACATCACAAGAACTACAACAGTTACTGATAATGACATAACACTAGACTATCCAAAAGAACATCATCTGCAGGACATTACTGATGTGCATGTTCAAGCGCCCTGATCCTGTTCTTTGCCTTACCCAGTTGACGTTCAAGATCAGCAATCTTCAAATTCGCCTTCCCCAGCGTCTTGCGTGTGGCATACAGGTCATCGTTTGCGGAATGCAACGACTTTCGCAGAAACTCCACTTCGTCGTAGGAGTCGGATGTGTCGTTTTTGTTGCAGTCATCACATATGTGGTAGTAGTGGTTGTTGCTGGAGTTATCGCTGGAGTCATGAGGAGTGGTCGTCGATGTGCTCGATCCTTTTGCTTCTTCGGCTGAAACCCACTTGCTGGCCTTCTTCTTCGCATCGGATTGCGGCTTCTTCGGTGCCTTGCCGCGGGGGCGCTTAGGCGTCGGCGAGTCCATCGAGGGAGCCATGGCCTTGGTAGATGGACCGCGGGATCGCTTCACCAGTGGCGAAGCCGTCGAGGTTGCCTTTGCCTTCAGGAGGTCGACCGCGGCCTCGCTTCATCGCGCCGACGGCAGCATGGGAAGGGGAGCTGCGACGGCTGCGGCGGATGCTCAAGGAGGGATATTTTAGAAATTTGTCTTCCTTTCAGCTGATGTACCACCACACGTTTATGCCACGGTTGTTGATGTGTCACCCAGATGGCACGCGAAAGGACTTTACTGCCCCAGCCTTATCGTTTAGGCCGTCCCTGAACCTGGATCCCGAGCCGAGCCAGAAGCGCCTCACTCGGCTTTGGGAGGGACCTCCATTTACTTCTCTTCCTTCTTCTCCTAGTCACCAAAGCAATGTCGCAAGAAGGAGAGTCATCTGCCCTAAGAAACCAAATGTCAGAGCTTGTTGGCACGGAGACTGGCTTGCCCATGATAATTTGCCCGACATGCAAGGGAGCTCGGGTTTTTGAGGCCCGGACGAAGAAGGAAAACAAGAACAATGGCCGACGACGCTAAAGCACACCCGGGCCACTGTGGTTCCCCGTCGTCCACTGCATCCGCACCGGAGCTGCTTCGTCATCGGCAACTCCCTCCACCAACGACGATAAGCACACCTGAGCGGATCTAGTTCCCGTCGGCGACTGCCTCAGCACTGGTTCTGCTTCCTCGTCGGCCACTCCCTCCCCCTGCATCTGCTTCTCCAACTGCTACTGGCTCTACCGGATCTGCTTCCTCGTCGGCCACTCCCTCCCCCTGCATCTGCTTCCCCGACGGCTACTGGCTCTACCGGATCTGCTTCCCCGTCGACGTCTACTGCCGTAGTAGATCTTCTACCCCCTCGCCGAGTAATGCCGCACCAAATCTGCAAGATCGACCGTCCTAGAGGTCTGAGTTTACTCTCTCTCTCTCTCTCTCTCTCTGTGTGTGTGTGTGTCTGTCTGTACTAGAATTGTCTAGTGTATGAGGTCATGGTCTTGCCTAGGTGATCCCTTTGCCACCGTTCTTATGTTGCGGTTACTTTGCCGTAGTCGTTGCTTGGTGATCACTTTGGCCGGATGCTTTGCCGCCATGGTCATGCTTGGTTAGGTGTATGCATTGCCATGGGCGCATGCTTTGTCGCCGTGTTCGTGCAATTGGGCAGATGCTTTGCCATCCTTATGGTCATGTTTGGTGGCCGTTTGTTTTGTTGGCATGTTATAAGTTTTTCTCTACCTTTGTAATAATGTATTGGTAGTAACAAACACTAATGACCATGATAACTGAAGCAAACTGAATGGTCTATGGTAGTAACTATAAATCTTTAGATGTCATATATCTATACTTGGATTCTTTTGATGCTTTATGTCTATACATTGGATCTTTTAGTGCTATGGATCTAATTTAGCCTTAAAATAGACATGCTCGTCCAGTTACTGATTCTAGGACTACATCTTGTAATGAGGTCAGGGATACGGCAGAGGCAGTATAAGTTGAAGCAGCACTACTTTGTTGGCTTCCCTGCAGATGAGGTCCGGACAACATCACCTGTCTCGTACATGTCCGATGTACAGTGGTGTAGACTTGTAGACAGATGGTCATCTGCAAAGTACAAGGTTTTTTTTGTATCATCATAATTTCCAATATATAATTGCAATGTTTATTTCTCGTTCTACTTTGCAATATGTACTAGTGGTCGATGCTAACACATACATCTCTTGCAGGCAATTTCTGATCAGAACAAGCATAACTGCCGTATACTCAGCTGCGTTCGAGCAAAAGGATCTCGCTGCCAGGTTAAAACATTGCATTCCAATGTAAGTGTCAACAGTCTTCTAACTAACCAACGACACCTTGGACCTAGTGTTTACCACTTATTTCTACTTGGTTGACATGATTCCATTTTGTAATGCTTATTATGCTTGAAACCATTTTGTATTTCTTCTCAATTGTTACTTTTCTGTCTGCCTAACCATCTTTTCGTACATCAGTTTCAGGAAAAGAACAAGGATGCAGTAGAAGCCTTCAATGTCTGCTATACCAACTGTCATCATGAAATGAGCAACACAGCTAGTGAAGCAAGTGTAACGCCCTATACATGCTTGATTGTCTATCCGGGAATTTTTTAATTCGCTCTATGTATAGATTTCAATTTATGTTGGTTGCCATGCTCATCAAGTCAGTTCTATAACTGCCTTTGTTCCCAAATGGCTTGGTATAATCAGTGCACTAATAGCTGGTCATTGGAATTTGCAGCCTTCAATAGCTTCTCATGAGCAAGGTTCAGCTCTCCTCCATGAACAAGTGGAACTCCTCAGAGAAGACTCAAGCAGCAGAGGAATTGGTGGCAAGGACGCAGATGCAGTTTGAGGAGCTGAAGAAGCAACAAGCAGATGCCAACGCAATCCTTATCAAGATCTTCAGCAGGTCTCCTTCATACAATCGAAGAACTGAAGAGGAGTGAAGCAGCAGATGAAAGGCTTGCCTCGGCTCAGGAAGAGAGCCAGCTGCTCCTCATGAAGCTCTTTCAGTCTAGCCAAACTGGTACATCTTCTCAGGCTTGATCCTATATCAGTGGAACTGTTGTTGATACACTTGGCATTCTGTTGTGTGGATCCAAACTTTGATCGTGCGGTGAACTTTGTCTCATTTTTTACATTCGTTGGTTCGATGTAATTGTACTGAATTTTCTTTGTTTTTTAGAACTATTGTACTAAATTTTTTGTGAATGATTTGTAATTTCTGGTATAATAATGTGATGAATGGGCCGCTAAAGCCCATGATGTGGCCACACCATGGAGCGACACGTCGACGAATAAAGAGTCGAAACGTGGACAAATGAAACCACGGCACGTTGATGAATAAAAAGGCGGCACCTGGCATGGTAGAGATTCGACGCGTGGGCGAATCAAAATGTGACACGTGTACAAATAAAAATAAGACACGTGTCCTGTTTCAATTGGTCCACGTAATCCAATAAAACTACGCCACGTGCGCTAGTGAAAAGGGCACGTGGCGCCACGAAAAAGCGAAACGTGGACAAATAGGAAACTTACACATGGACAAATAGAAAAGGGACACGTGGACCAACGAAACGACGGCACGTTTACAACGGGAACAGTGACACGTGCGCCAATGAACAGTAAACACGTGGACGAATGACATCGCGACGCGTGGACACCATGGGTGACGCCACGACTGCAGCCACGTCACTCGCCACGCTGCGGCCACGTCACATGCCAGCGTGGAGAGGAAACACGTCAGCTAACAGGGTTCACGGCTCCAGTTGACGGCACCACGTCAGCAAACGGGGATGACGGCGCCACGTGGATTTTTTGCTTCAATGACGAAATTTAGCTGTCGTCATAGAAGCAAAAAAAGTTCTATGATGAAATCAGTCAGTTCGTCATGGAAGTACATTTATGACGCTCGTTAATGACGAACCCGATTCCGTCACTTTTTCATCATGGATGATTTTTAATGACGAAAAACGCTTTTTCAATGACGAAACCCCGACGTCATAGAAGCAATATTTTGGCGTAGTGCCGGCAGCTAGCGCCTCAGCCCTCCCCTGCGCCTTCTAAAGGGGCGCAAGCCTCCCATTCCTGCATGAACAAGAGCTTCAAGCTCTCATGCACACACACACACAGCACAGCATACACACACACGCGAGAGCCTCGGCTCTCCAAAACATGCGATAACGCATGTACGACACTGCGGAAGCGCTGCCCACATACACAATAAGAAAGGTGCGCCAACTGCTGCTCTGCTCTGCTCCCGGGTATGCCCGAAATAGTCTAACCAGCGGCGTAGCTTTAGCCATTTAACTCAGCATTGTGGACGATGCCAGTTCAGCTGGCCGCGCAATGCCCAACCCCCCGCCGCTAAACCCCATCGCTGCCCGCTGCTTCGCAACCCTAGCCGGGATACTGATCGATCCAAGTTCCAGCTCAGTCTACCCTAGCCGTTGTAATGCCCAACCAAAACCACTAGCCCCGCCTAGCAGTTACGCTGCCCAATTCTAAACCCTAGATATCCCCGATATAGCAGTTATGCCGCCCAACCAAAAACCCCAGGTTATTAAACCCTAGCCCTATATAGCGTTGTGCCGCCCGAATAAAACCCTAGGTAAAACACAGCCCTTGTGCCGCCCGATTCCTCCTATAATATTCTTGGAAAAATTACTTATTAGTTTTCCGGAATATTACTAGAAATCCAATCCAATATCCATTAATTATTTAGAAATCTATTTCTAAATAATTAACATAATCACTCAGGAATTATTCAGGAATCTGATAAATCCCAGAGTAATTATTCCTAACCTTTTTTCAAAACCACCCTATCACTTAGACCCCTCCAAAGCCCATTATCCTATCCATTAATTATTAATAAATAATTAATGGATAATTCATCAAATATTAGATTATCCATAGACCCCACAAATCGATGAAGCCCTAAACGCCCTATCATTCGGATAATGACCTTCTAGAAGCCCATATTGGTAATTCGGAAATTATTTCTTAGAAATCTATCTCAGAATATCGATCACTACCATTCTTTCATCGCTTCCAGGGAAAACACCCATTAGTCTTCTGGGATTACTCTCTGGAATCCCAATCGTCCATCCATTAATTATTTCCTATAATTAATGGATTATCCGTCACTATTAGGTAAATCCTAGAATATCTATCTCTCCTCTTTATTTCTTTCTATAGGTATTGATTGATGTATTAATTATTATTTTTCATGTTTTTATCGATAGCATGACCGGGGCCGACGAGACGCCAAAGCTCTAGAAGGCCTGAAGCCCTGCCCGGTCAACATACGGTATACACTCGCGTAAGGAACGTCTAAGACCAACAATGAAGGCAAGTCTCACCAATAATATCACCCACTGAACTTTATTGTTTATGCAGCATAAGATATACTGGGCATTAACTGAGTGTATGCCCAGCATAGCTGTAGAGATAGGTTGTTATGTTGCTTTAAGATTGGGAGTGGAAGGATAGCCTCGGCAGAGGATCCTATCCTAAGAGCCACTCTGATCCAGCTAAGGAACGGTTTATGAGAGAATCTTTCTAGTGTCCGTACAACCCCACATGCCAAAACGGCATAGCCTACAGGAATGCCTATTTATGTGAGGCCTTGATTCACACCCCACCAGCTAAACCTAGCAATCCATCCCAAGGAGTCGTATGATTGGTGCAGAGTGCCGACCGACGAACTAGGTAGCGCCTGGGTGCATAGTCGTGCACGTGCCAAGTCGGGAAATGGGTATACTGGAGCCAGCCCCAAACAGAGGGCTGGGACTGGGCGGCATGGGTTGACCGGAGGGTCGAGGACCCTAAGGGCCGGAGGCCTTGTTATTTTATGCGCATACCAGGGTTGATATCCGCGAGGTGGATGATGGTGGCCCCTGCTTAGCCCCCAGTATACACGTGGATGGACCTAGGGAATGCTGACCAGCGATGGTCACCGTTGGGTACGAGTCTCGTAGGTAAGAACCTGCCTTGACGAAGGTAGGGGCTGACCGAATGCGAGGTACATAAGTACAACCTCTGCAGAGTGTAAAACCTATCTGGATAGCCGCGACTCTCGGCATAGAGTCCATTTAGTCAAAGTCCCCATTGATTAGATTTACTTTTCTTGCATAGAGGACCTGGGCGACAGAAGTGCCGTTGGCTGGGTTCTGGACCTGATACCGGGACTGGCAGGGAGGAATTGCCCCTCGAGGCCCGACCCTTACATTTATTTAATTTATAATTATATTATTGAATTTGTGGGATTTGCTGAGTATTCCATTCAGAATACTCACTCTTGCTTTCATTGTCGTACAGGTTTAGGACCTCAGGGCGATAAGGTGCTGCAGCCCACTTCGGTGGAGGAATGAGTGCCCGCCCGCTCTTTGCTAGTTAAATCGGTGTATAACTATTTAGTTTATATGTTATTTGCTGCTTTTGATACTAATCTGTGATGAGATCCGTATCAGCGTACTGATCTAGGGACTGATACGGGTGATCAGGAGACTTCTTGATAAGGGGTCCCCACAGGAAAGGCTACGATGATCCGTGCGCTTACGGTGAATCTTGGTGTGAGTTTGCGCCGCCAACACCGATGTCATTGATCCGATCGCTACTAGAATCCTCCGATCCTCCGATCGGATGTTCCAATCGCCTCATTCAAATTGAGAATATAGTCGTTACTTCACTATTCATCATCTGATCGATACTCCAAACGCTGATCGAATCTTTCGGACCAACACACTTGACTCCCTCGCGCTTGACATCGTCTTTGTGTAACTCGCGATATTTTCATTCAAAGCTCCGGTCAATGCGTTGATCAGATATTCTGATCACACACAATAGGGACCCCTGACCGGATGAATGGGCAATAGTCCGATCCATTCGAAACACTCTTGATTAGACCAATAGGTCTCATGTTTTAGTTGACTTTTTCTCCAAGTTTGACCCTATGCGACCTAACCATCCGAGCCAGGCACACCAGCGTCGATCGGATATTCCGATCGCCTATACTTGGCATCCGCTCATCCAATTCAAA
The DNA here is from genome assembly GCA_015476505.1 of Urochloa ruziziensis. Classification (NCBI taxonomy): domain Eukaryota; kingdom Viridiplantae; phylum Streptophyta; class Magnoliopsida; order Poales; family Poaceae; genus Urochloa; species Urochloa ruziziensis. Next base: position 14,650,295 of record CM027123.1, read on the forward strand.
TCACCTTTGAGTCCTTAGCCAAAATCTCACTTGTTTACAAGAAACCGCCATCTGAATTTCTAGTACGGTTTGGGTGAGAATACCACGACTTGGTTTTCATCCTTGGGACCTAAAGACCTACAAATCACCTAGTCCCGATAACTATGTTGTCACTCAATTACCAAAATCACAATAACATGGCTATTGGGTCCATGTTGGTTTCAATGGTCATACCGGTATTTCTGGACATGTTTCGGACAGAGTTCAGTAAAAATTTTAAATTCAATCAAATTTTGATTATGTTTCTAATTTTTCTGACAAAAATCATTATACCGGCCTTAATGGTCCTCTCCAATATTTTTTGTCCACCCAATAGCTTTAATACTCTTCTTCGATGATATGCACACTAAAGTGGTTAGTGGATTTTCATGCCCATCTCGTGCATGGTTCACCTATTTTGAATGGATGTGGATGTCAAGAGCTCAAACTGAACATTAATTCTTTTTCTGGTTGCTCTTGAAGGACAGGCTTAACAGCAGAAATATATATATCCTAAGAAGAAAAAACATGCTCCTTCCCGGTTACAGTTGTGTTCTTTGCATAGAGAATGCTGAGGAGGACATTGACCATCTCTTCTTTAACTGTCCTCTTTAGCCAAGCTTGTTGGATCTTTTTCGATATACATTGGGACACTTTTATGTCTCCTTTTGAAATGGTAAGCCATGCCAGGAATCATTTTGGATCAATCATTTTCAGAGAAGTGATGATAATACCTGCTTAGTCTATTTGGTGTCACAGAAACAACATTATCTTTGATGGGGGATCTCTGTCCTTTGCTAGATGGCGAGAATTCTCTGAGCATGAATTGAAATTGGTTTCCTTGCGGGCTAAACTAGAGGTTAAGCAAATTGAACTTTGGCTGAGTAGTCTGTATTATTTGTGGCTTTTCAAATTTGGACGTAGTAAATATTGTCTTATATATAGATAAAAAAAGGACAAGGGGCTCCCGGTCAGTTTCGGCTAAAAAAATACATACTTTTTTTATTGATCAGTTCAACACTTGAACAATCCGGACGTGCACTCTTTTTAAGACAAACTTGTGGATCAACGAGTGTTGTAATTGTGAGTTAGCGACTAGCAAATATCTATGGACCTCGCGTGTTGCAACTATTTGAATATGCATGGAGCATATGTGCCTTTTCACGTTCATCTTTGCTTTAAAATAGCCGATATTTAAAACAAAATAAATGGTTTATAATTTTTTAATTAATAAATGGAAATATTTGTTTGACATTTTTGAAACTACAAACAAGTTGAAAACTTTTTAAAAAATAAATTAGGTTTCAAATTCCATTTTCTATATAAATGAAATTTAAAATCTACAAAAACGAACATTTTATATAAGTCCCTCAAGCTTTTTAATGGAACGGAAAATAATGAGTAAACCATTCAGAATTGAATTTAACTTTTGATCCAAAATATGGTATGTTTCAAATTTCCATTTTTTCTGCATGAAATTAGATTAGTTTGACTGTTTCACTTGTAATAATTTTAGATCTGCCGAAAGATAGTTCACGGGAGAGCTTTTCAATGGAGTGGCATACAAACTCTACTGCACGCTTCGTACCACAAAATTTGCTAAACTATGACTCGCGGCCAAACATATTATGATTTTTGACGCCACCGAGTCTCGAACGGCCGATGCACGGCGCCTGCATTTAATCGCCAAAGAATTCCATAATATGCTAATCGATTCCGTGTGCCTCCGCTGCCCAGCGCCTCCTCTAATTAATCAGTCTAATTAATCAAATCCCGTCGACCTCGTAAGCAAAACAAAACAACGAGGCCACCGCAATCACGAATCAACCCAGCTAGAAACCAGCGGAGGAAAGCAGGAGGCGGCCGCTGCAGCTGAGAGCCTCGGAGAGGGAGGGGGCGGAGCGGCGGAGATCCCCGAATGGCGATGGGCGACGCGAAGCCGTCGGTGCTAATCCCGATGCCCAGCCGCGACCGGGACCGGGACCTGCTCGTGCCGCCGGTCGCCGCCGCCGCGGCCCACGCGTCCCCGTCCACCCGCGCCGGCGCCGACTCCGACGACGACGAGTCCAAGCCCTCATCTGCCTCCGCCGCCGCTGCGGCCGCGCAGACCGGCCGCGAGGTCGCCTCCCTTCCCCCTTTCCCTCCTCCCCCTTTCGGTTCGCTTCGCCTCGCATCGGCGGCGGCGGATTCTCGAGCTAGATTTGATCTGCCCGAGAATGGCAATGCGTCAATTTCTCTGGGATTTGAAATGTGGCTCCTTTTTTTTTTTGCTTCTTGTTTCAGGCATTCCATAAGGTCGTGCATAGCTGGGCGTCCAAGAAGTTCATGACTGGATGGTATGTTTGCTCCCTGGATTCTGAATCTCCCCTCCTCGATTTCCTAGGATTTTACTTGTGCAATCGAGATACTTTGATGGAATTTTATTTTATTTGTGCAACGCTGGACTCTATACAAGTATTTTTTTTTCGCTGTAGCTTTATACTGTGGAATGATTAGACTTTTTTAGGCTTTGGCATTTCGATTGTGGGGGTATATTACATTGAGCGCAGACTGCTCATGAGCCTTTTATTGCAAGGGGATTGATCATTCCTAGTCAAAATTTCACACTTGAGGATCTGCCTTCTGATGTCTCACAGACACCTCAATCTTAGGCCACATGTCATTGAGATTATGCAGCAGTAAATCCTCAAGTGCCCCACAATTTTTAGCTCAAGCTTAGAGTCTAGGCGAACTTTTGAATGCTTGTGCGGTTTTCCTGATTATTTTACATGCATATCCGAATCACCCTATATGCAAATATCACTTGTGACTGTTTATGTTTTCTTTGGCACTTATATGATTTGTTCCATGCTAGTTAACTGCTAGCTATGTTTTCTTTTAATTTTGCTGAATAATATTGTCAGAAATATCCTTCTGCTGGGTACAAATGGAACGATTTACATATTCTACCTTGGGTGCTTTTGGACGGTTTGATTTAGGAAAATGTAGAAATGAGAGTTAATGCCATCTGATTGGTGCATAGCTCCATTTTTGTATTCACATGCTTTTGGTGATGCTGATCATATGTGACATACAGAAATCTAATAGGATACAGAACCTAGTGATTTTTAGTGAAGCATAGAATGAACTATAATTTGGTCTCTGTAGATGGAATGAGATACGGATGAAACCATTTTTAAAGATAAATCGAGAACTGTCTTACTGTATCTTTTTTCTTTTTCTTAAAAGCATCTCTTGCAATATATGTTTCAAGTTCATCAATTTGCTGCATTTCATTTCCAATTTCATCATTGTGTCTCTTGTTATAATGATGTGATCACAATGTATATAATTTATATGAATACGGTTGATTAATGAAAATTATGGGGCTTTGGCTACAGAAATGAATAGTTTCTGTCTCTTCATCCATTTTTTCCTGTCATATTTTGTGTCAATGTCGTCTTAGCAAAATATGTACTAATTTATTGTAAACGATAAAAAGCTGGTACTGGGAAATCGATTCAGCCTATGTGTTCCATGAGTTAGAAGCGTACGTAGGTAATCTTTTTCTGGAAGGTTTCTCTTTATCTACTTGGGGTCAACCATGGTACCATAGACTTTTTGGTTTCTCTGCTTCTGGCAGAACAGGATCAGTAAAGAATGAAATTTGAGATGAAATAATGTTTGGATCACATTCTCTTCTCTATACTCATAAGTTATTGCAGTGCTGCGTACTTAAGTAGAGAAATTTAAGGATTAGTACGTTGTCCCTTTATTAGTCACTACTGATTGGGTTTTCCCAATTTTTCTGCAGTGTAATCCTCTTCCCAATTGCTGTTACATTCTATGTGACATGGTGGTTCTTTCGCTTTGTGGATGGTTTTTTCTCTCCAATATATGCTCATCTGGGAATCAACATATTTGGTATGGGATACAAACCGATTGTTTTTTTTTTTTTTTTTTTTTTTTTTTTTTTTTTTTTTTTTTTGCAGTTTACTAACTTTCTAGATGACCCACCAGAGTTCAGACTTGTACATCTCATGAGATGCATATCCATTTCTTTTATAAAACTAATAATGTTTATCTAGGTAGCCTACTAGTACCCAAATATAGCTTCCATGTAGATTTGTTAAGGATTATTAATTTCATTTGTCTATTTATGTCTTAACAAGCATTGTAGGCTTAATGTAAAATTGTACTTTGTAGTATATATGTTGGGCAATCTTGAGACCTTAGTACACTTCTGCATGTCTATAAAAATGCATCATCAAGTGAACTGAGTTTATAGACACAGCATGGTGTCTTTGGCTGTCTGTTTTGCAATGCTAGTACATGAAACAGTTAATTCTTAGAATGCTGTTATTTTTAATCTAGTGATGGATTGAAGCATTTCATTAAATTTGGTTCCCAAACTTCATCCTCTTGCTTTACTAGCAGTACCCTTTTTTATTGTCTTGTTGATCATTTTTGTCCGAGTGCATTTTTAGCAAATCACTCTTGCAGTTTGTTCCTGGAATCTTCTCAGCTACGATGCTTCTTTCTACACTGATTAGCTTTAAATGGAAATTCTCTACATTACGAAATTTGATGCCTTTTTCACTTTCGCGCAGGACTTGGTTTTGTAACTTCAATAGCCTTCATTTTTGTGGTTGGTGTGTTCATGTCATCTTGGCTGGGGGCATCCATTCTTGGTCTCGGGGAGTGGTTCATAAAACGAATGCCATTTGTTCGCCATATCTACAATGCGTCTAAGCAAATCAGTGCTGCCATTTCACCTGGTTAGATTCATTGCGATTTTATGATTCAAAGAACATATTTCAAATGGTGTTCACTCTTATGATTTTATGCAGATCAAAACAAGCATGCATTCAAGGAAGTGGTCATCATTAGGCACCCCAGAATTGGCGAATATGCATTTGGATTTATCACCTCAGAAGTTCTACTTCAGGTTTGTTTGATTTCGCTTTTAGAATTGGTGGATGGAACTTTATGTCATATTTCCATGGATATTTTCAGGCATTTTATTTGTGTAGTATTCAGGGTTTTCTCACTTTTCTAGGAATGTTGTTGTTATAATGTTTAAAAATGATACTACTGAAAAGTATGGTTCAGCTAATTTCATCTGTATAGAAAGTCCTGCTCTGCAGAAGTTTTTTATTATAGATTTTCTGTGTAGACAAGATTAGAAAACCATGAATTCTTCTAAGACACTCAAAGTGGTACAAATTATTATTTGGTGTTGTAGAGTGGGAAGGTTCAGTTCATCTAATGTTTGTTTCTGGTGCAAAGCAATACATGCTTGAAATAGGTGTAGGTGTGAGTTATTGGATACAACTAAAAGCTTTGGCCTTTCTGAAAATTGGATCTTGATGCATGAATTTGTTAGTCCTTATCCGGTACCTGCAGAATTTTTCATATGAACATCACTTAAAGGTAACACGAATTTGCACAATTGTCACATGTTGTGCGGATACCATCTATTCATCTAAACTTCAATAGTGAGCTCTCTGAATCAGGAAATTGACAGTGTCCTTAATAAACAATCTGAGTTAAACATGTAGATTTACGTCGTGCTTTTGATTCCTGAAAATGTGCAACAGTACTGTCCATGATATTGCCTTTGCTATACACTGCACATACAAGATGAAAGTTCATCTTGTTACTTGCATATGTATGGGCTGTAAGCTCATGTGAAATTTTTTGCTTATGTGTTACCTTGTTTATACTTAGGGTTATTCTAGTGAAGAACGGATGTGCTGTGTTTATGTTCCAACCAACCATCTTTATATTGGTGACATATTTCTGGTTAGCTCGAGTGACGTGATTAGACCAAACATATCTGTCCGTGAAGGCATTGGTATGTCCATCCTCTATTTTTATTTTTATTTTTCCCATCATATTTATATCCTGGTAAGAATTGTTTGAATGGATTTGATATAAAAAAACATCTCTTTTGTGTGTGCAGAGATTGTTGTCTCAGGGGGCATGTCAATGCCTCAAGTATTATCAATCCTGGAAAGTGAGCCAAACCAACTGAGCAGGATCAGGTCCACCCGAAGCTGAGATGACTTTACATTTGTAATTCGTGTCCCAGAATCCTTGCTTGTTTCTGTAAGTACGAGTAGGTTATTATAGGATGTACAGTTTTCCTGAGTGGAATGCAAAATCTGTCTTTAGACGTACACAAGCAGTTACTCACCTGAATGCATCCACTTGTATGGTAGTCTCAGCTCGTCGGAAATCTAACTTAGCAGCTCCATTCGAATTAGAGTAGACCTGTCTTGAGTGGTCAGGTTTGGCCGTTGAAGAATTTTTCTTACTGTTTGGGTGGGAGGATTTGGATTCATCCTTTTGCTGGCCAGGTTCAAACTTGATCTGAATCCCAAAAAATTTGTGCGCAATCTACTCTAAACACACAATTGTCGTGTCATTGTTTTTTTTTTTCTGTATTGTCATTGTCTTTTTTTGTCTGATTCTTATATTAGTTCGTGTAGGCTATTTTTATGTTATATATACTACCTTTAGTTATTTTAATTCGTGAGATGGTGTGGAAGTTCCTTCCGTTCCCTTGTCAAAGAAAGCATGGTTGAATTGGGTTTGAACCTTTGTTTGAACATGCTAATCTTTTCGAGGATAGGCATGCGAAAGAGTTAAGAAGTATTATTAGTCCAGAACCAATAGGAAAGCTCTGATAAAGGTAGTTTGCTGATCATATTTCACCAGTGGAAAGAGCATTTGCCACTCAACAAATTAAGAAGCAGATGAACAGTCCAACATGATACCCAGCTTCAGAGTTAAGCCAGATGTTCATTACGCACAATTATTCAATATCTCCTCAGACAGGCATGATCTGTGCACATTTTCACGAGAATATCCAACATGATTTGTAAATTGTAATGTGGTCTCAGTTTTGGTCTTGCTGGGCTTATCGTCAGCCTACCGCCACTTTTATTGTGTCGTATGAACATATATCAAACAAGATTATATCAGCAATAATATGATTTATCTACATTAGTTTAGCAGACTCGAATTGAAGATAACTCGAATGGATGTATGCACATGAGCACGTCTTCATAGTTTATAGGAAAAAGTCCAAATTACTCCCCTCAAGTATAAGCAAAGTCCAGATAACCTCCTAAAGTATGTTTTAGTTCAGTTTACCTCCTAAACTATGACATTTGGTTCAAATTACCCCCTAATATGATTTATCTTCTTTGTTTTTCCATACATAAGTGGAATCTTGAGTTCAAATTTTTCATGGTGGTAGTGGACATCACAATGTATGTCAAAAAAATATATTTTAATTTTTTGTCATTAGTTTTCACATAATTTTGTATCTCAATGATTAATTTATTATTAAATATCCTACCATGCGAAAATAACTATAAAATATTGTGATGTATTTTTTTAACATGAGTTATGATGTCTATTATCATCTTGCAAAATTTGAACTCAAAATTCCACTTGTACATGGAGAAACAAAAAAGAAAAATTGCATTAAGGGGTAAATTGAACCAAATGCCATAGTTTAGTGGGTAAATTGGACTAAAACATGCTTTAAGAGGTCATACGGACTTTGCTTATACATGAGGGGAGTAATTTGGACTTTTTCCTAGTTTATATACACCATGAAGTTAACTTAAACATTGAATATATTTACAATTAAATGAATGTGAGATACAAACCATAGCTGCTGAATAGGAAACCCACATACAAGTAATTCACGTAGTGTACAACCAACAACACAAGAAACTCCAAACATTTCCATTATTTTTTATATACAATAAAAGAATAATGTGACATACAAACGAAGCAAGTTGAAATCATATTCTACTCCCACAGATCAATAATCACAGGAAATCCCACATGCACCTCTCACTTGAATTGCACCTTGCCTGCGAATGTCTGCCCGAACTTCCATCCTTTTGGCACCACGTTTGTGAATTCAAGAGTCTGTCCATCTGTGTCAGTGACTCTAAACGAGAGCATTTTCCCAGAAAGGTACGCAAGGGAGTGCCAGTTCGCACCCCAGTTGCGCGCCATCGGCATCCAATTGTCCGAACCGGAGATCTTGACATCCATGGACTTGATGGAGCCGGCAGCTGCGACATTGGCGACAAGCACAAGGTTGAAGTAGTCATGCCCGTTGATCGTGAACCGCACTCCACCTCGCTTCACGCAAGGAACCCTGCAACCAATAATTCAAACCTTCAGATACTGCAGCACAGGTGGTAATTTTGGGGGAGAATTGTTGTTGATGTAGTAACAAGTAAGAGGAGACTAGCAAAGGCCAAACTAAGGGTATATTTGCCTGTGCACACCTTTTGTACATGACGGGGATGATGCCTCCACGGTAGACGCCGATCTTCTCCCACGCCGGCTGCGCCATGTCGAAGTGCGCCCGCGGCGGGTTGCACCAGCCGCCGTTGTCGCCGGGCAGCGCGTAGTTGGGCGGGCAGAAGTTGGTGGCAGTGACGGTGACCGTGACGCCGGGCTTGCAGAACATCGGGTCCGCCCTCTTGCGGTCGCAGGCGATCTTGTAGCACTGCCCGCACGAAGCACCATCGTTGAACAGCGCGGTGCTCAGCGCCGCCGTTCGTGTGCCGTAGCCCTGGGAGTAGAGGTTCCCGTACCCGCACGCCCCTCCTGCCAAATACACAGTGATGCCATGTCGTTATAGAGCAATGTCTCGTATTGATCATTTTGATCTGCAGTTGGATCATGCATAATAAGAAAGGCTACTGGCTTAATTACCCATGGTGCCGGAGGCGTCAGCGCCGCCGTAGAACGTGGCATGCGCCTTGAGCCACCCGACCGGCGCTGGAGACGACGACGAAGCGCTAGTGGCAGCGTCATCTGCAGCGGCCGCGGCCGACAGCCAGGCGACTGCGAGCAACGCAACTGCTGGAAGAACTCGTGCTGCAGCCATACCAATCGCCGTTTTGTGTGTAACTGTGTGTGTGTGTATGCAGTATGCGCCTTGTGTATTGCTCGTCACAACTGTTTACTAGTAATGGTTTGGAGAGGTCTTGGATTGGTTTTTGCTGTGATGATTTGTGCTATGATTTGGTGAGTATATATAGACGGCCTAGCAATCATGAACAGTTGGTAGCTATAGCTAGAGGATTAGTTAAAAAAATTAAGGGCACCAGATGAAGCAATAAGCCGAACATAGCTAGCGTGCACATGCCATGCATTACTTACGGTGCAATCCGGACATATAAAAATGTAACGCGCAGACACGCATGGCATGGCGCACTGTATATACATCTCCTGCGATCCGTTTTTTCGTCACCGTTTCTCTTTAGGAAAGAACGTACAATCATTGCTTGATGTTTTACAAGGTGAAGTGAACGGCGGCTTTGCACTTGGTTGCATGTTCACGGAACGTACCTTTGTCTAAGTAACGATGTCGTCGTGTGTTTCTTCAGTGGCACGAGAGTGATCCTGCACCTGGACGCCAGCATCTCTGCAGCGCCCATCGGCGTGCAAGTGAATTAACGATTAGTCGTTATTACGACCTACGAATTACACCAAGTTGGCAAAGAAATATATAAATTTTTGAGGTTTTCTCCATACTACTTTATACCGGTGTTCAAAAGGACCAGTATACGGTCCAAATTAGTTGTATACTGCTAGACCTTCACCTGTAGTATAAGGTAGTATAAGTCGAGTAGTATAGTAGTATAGGGCTATTATGGAAAAAAATATTTTTAACATGTGATATAATGTGGTATAGATCGAGTAATATAGTGGTATAGGGGTATTATGAGAAAATTATTTTTATTTTTATACTCATTTGGTCCGATATATTTATTTCTTTTTACACATATGTTCATTTAGGTCATGAGCTCCAATAAAAAAATTATATTACAGTCTAATTACAAAATTGCCCATCCCTCCATACTCCATACTACTATAGGGTAGTATGGAGCACCGAAGAAGACCTCAAATTTTAACGGAAAAACTACATAAACAAACATACGAGAGCCAATCATTTCAGATTAACATATGTAAGGTATATATGTAATACATGTTCAGATGTAGATCGAGTAAAACACATACTCCCTCAGTCCTATTTAAGTGTCGTTGTTGCTGTGTACGTCACAAGTTTGACTCGATTTGTACAAAATACATACAACCTTTAAATCTTTAAATAAATTTGTTAAAAAACTAGATTAAAACTTTCTAATGATATTAATTATATGTATCATAGATATTAATATTTTTAATATAAAATTAAACAAAATCATTTCGTAGAAAATGAGGAAGACAGTTATTGAAGACAGTTATTTAAGGACGGAGGGAGTACTTCATTCCTTTGATCACAATTAATATGTAAAATATATTATAAAATATATTATTATTAACTTTAAAGAGTTACATTATGAAAATATTTTTACAATAAATATAGTAACACAAATTTTATGCTATAAATTTAGATATTTCTAGTTAAGGTCAAAAAATGTGCACGAAAAAAGATATAAAAGTTGGGCTGAGGACATTGTTTTTAGGACAATACGTAGATAGACTTATTCCAACAAACAACGGAGGAAGTAAGAAAGTGTGTCCCAAAGCAACACCGTCACAACACCATCATCACCGCCGAAGAACCATCCCAGGTGAGGGGAGAGGATGTGGAGAGATCCATATGTATCACCTTTACGGGCGTGCTAGCGCCCGGACGTCCGATGGGAAATTTCTCATCGGACGCTCGATTGAAACATCAAAATACAGCTTCTGAAACATCAAAAATCTATACTTGCAACATCGATGAAAAGATTTGAAAAATAGTTCTATCTATCCCAGGAGGAAAAATCCCGCCGCAACATCGAGTACTTGTTTCATGCAACATTCTAAGATTCTAAGGTCGCTGCAACATCAGAAATATACTTGTGTTCATGCAACATTGAATAATGTCTGCAACATAACAAATCAACGATTGCAACATCAAAAATCAAACCGCCAGTGCATGGAACATCTCGAATCATCCCAGTCAAAACGTGATTGCAACATCACAGATGACACGTGAAACATCAGAGAAGTGATTGTTGAAACATCTCGAAAAAGATGTTGAAACATCTTGAAAATCGGTTAAAAAAATCCCAAATCACAGCTGCAACATCAAGAAATCATGGCTGCAACATGCTGAGAGAGCACCGGTGTTGTCGAATCGAGCTCGGTGCCGTCAAATTGGAGAGAGAAGAGCCACCATGGCTACCACCCGGAGGTCCTTTCCATGGCTGCCTGGAGCTCTTATGCTACAGCGGCGCCCCTGGAGCTCCTCTGCGGCCGCCCGACGCTCGCCCGCTATGGCCGCCGCCGAAAGCTCCCTCTCTACGACCACCTAGAGCTCCTCGGCATGGCCGCCGCCGGAAGCTCCCTCGCCACCCCGCCGCCTGGAGCTCCTTCTCAGCAGCCGGCGTCCTGCGGCAGGCCGCACGCGTGGGTCCTCTACGCGGCGCGAGGCAGCAACGTCGCCGCAGGGGAGCTGCGCCGCCGCCCCACGCCGGCGTCCTGCGCGGCCCGCACGCGAGGGCGTGGGTCCTCTGTGCGGCGCTGGCCCCAGATCCAGCACGGCGATGTAGATTAGAATGGAATGAACACGAGGTGGCGGAGGATAATGATGTGCAGTCGCTGGTGTGGAGGAGTAACGTGTGGATGAGAATATATGACATGATTGGTGGGCTTGAGTTGGCTGTAGTGTCCGACGCATCGGACGACAGATGCCTAGCATTACCGATCACCTTAACAAACACCGCCGGTCGCCAGGATAGGCAGCAGCCACAACGCCAACTCAACACCTCCAACCTCCAGTTACCTGCTCGCCGCGACAAGCAGCCCCACTCGAAGGCAGCCAACCATGCCGCTAAATCAAACACACCGGTCATTGCGATGGGCGGCGCCGCCCATTCCCAACGACAGTCGCTCTTCAGCTAACAGAGCATGAATCTTGGCGCCCCCACGAGCTACCTGCCGTCCATGCCGTTGCGGCCCCGGACAAATAACGCTCCGAGCGAATCCGCTAGGGAACCGCCTCGATGACCAGGGAAGGAACGGATTCAAGTAGAACCGGCCCAAGGCTGTCGGCCATCGGCGCCGCCTGCAGCAAAATTGAGAGGGAATCGAGAGCGAAAGAGGAGGGGGAGTCGTTGATTGGTAAGGTCGGAGACGAGGATGCCTACCGTCGCCCTCATCGCTACTGCGCGGGCTTCCAGCGTTGAGCTCTGGCAGCGTCGGCGAGGGGGTTGGGTGGAAGAGGTGGGCGCGAGGGCGTTGTGGGCGCCGCCGCCTGTGTCGTCCCTGGGGACGACGCGGGCCGAGCAACGCTTCGGTTTATACGTGGTTATTGCCTCCTTTAAATGCATTTCTCCATAATACTCCTAGTCATATTATTTTTATTATTGTGCAAATATTGCTCCATTTTTCTTTCCACCGTAGGGCTCACATATTTTATCTATACGTTACCTTGTTGCCTTCATGTCAACTAATATCTTCTTTTTCTCAATCTGAAATTCTGTGCATACACTTATAAATTCTCCTCTCTAAAATCGTTATAAATAGGCACAACATCCGTGAGGCAGCTCACGCCTGAGCGACAGCACCGCCGCACTGCATGTCTGCATCTCACAAGCACAAAACTCAATCAGTAAGGATAAGAAAGTTTAACCAATATGATTTTTTTTAGAAAAAGGAATTTTATTCCGGTCTCTGCACGAGTTTTGCACTCAACCAATTCTTATTACAGTTTATGCCTTCGGCATTTAAAATAAAAAGCTCTCATAGAGCAAAACCAAACAAAGAAAATTAGGCAGTAATCCTCCTAAAGGATGGCCACCCGTGTTTGGCGAAGATTTCCATAGCCATGGTCTCGAGCGTTCTGCAAGCCCATTTCAAAAAGGTCTTTGCTTCTCCTTTTGTAGAATGCTCCACCAACGTGTCCAATGTGTTGCCCTGAAAATTACCTGCATATAAGAGTGTAATCTTTTTGTGTTAAAGATCACATCGTTTCTACTCAGCCAAATAGACCAAAATATTGCACTTGCTCCCACACAAAGTTGAGAACGCATACACTTGTCTACTTGTTGGAGCCATGCTCCAGATAATTCGTTTACATCAGAAGGTGGATGCAAACCAAAAGCCATTCTAAAAATTCTCCAAACAGATCTCGCTACGTGACACTCAAAAAAAAAGATGTTGAATAGTTTCTCTATTGTCACAAAAACAACATTGGTCATCACCCTTCCAACATCTTTTTAATAAGTTATCTTTTGTTAAAATCACCCCTTTTAACAAAAACCAGTTGAAGATTTTTATCTTCAGAGGAATCCTTAGCTTCCATAAAGATTTATTTAGGGGCATGGCAATTTGATTCACCATATACTTGTACATTGATTGTACAGTAAAGGACCCATGTTTCGATAGATTCCACTTAATCGAATCTTGTTGATCATCAAGCTGCACAAACGCAATTCTTGCAACCAACTCATTCCATTTAATAAGTTTATCCCCAACTAATGCTCTCCTAAAAGAAACATTAAGAGGTGTGGAACTAAGAACATGAGCTACTGTACTATGTTTTTTCCTAGTAATATTATATAAAGATGGGTATTGTTCTTTTAGAGATAGGTTTCCAAACCACCTATCCTCCCAGAACCTTATCTTAGAACCGTTATGGATGTCAAAACAAGAGAGACCAAGAAAACGATCCTTGACCTTCATAAGGCCTGACCAAAAATGTGAATCTCCTGCTTTTCACTGAACTTCACCGATAGTCTTATTTTTTAAGTACTTATTTCTAAGTAATTCTTGCCAAACTCCATTTTGATTTATTAGCTTATACAACCACTTGCTAAGGAGACAAGTGTTTTGGATTTCCAGATTCAAAATACCCATACCACCTTGATCTTTTGGTAAACAAAGGATTTCCCATTTGGTGAGCTGATACTTTTTCTTATGGTTGTCTCCTTGCCAAAAAAAACTAGATCTATAGAAGTCCAATTTCTTAAGAATACCTTTTGGCAATTCAAAAAAGGACATCATGAACATGGCCAGACTACTCAAAACTGAGTTTATCAAAACTAGTCGACCGCCGTATGAAAGCAGCATTCCTTTCCAACTGCTCAATTTCTTTTGAAAGCGATCTTAGACTATTTTCCAATCTTTGTTAGTGAGTTTCTTATGATTCATTGGAATCCCCAAATATCTAAAAGGAAGATGGCCTATTTCACACCCAAAAATGTGTGAGTATTGTTCCATATGATCCTTTGCTTCTCCATAGCAGAATAACTCACTCTTATGAAAGTTTATTTTTAATCCTGAGAGTTGCTCAAATGCACACAAGATAATTTTCATATTTTTTGCTTGCTCCAGGTTGTGGTCCATAAAAGAATTGTATCATCGGCGTATTGTAAAATGGAGAGGCCACCGTCTACCAGATGTGGCACTAACCCCTGAATTTGGCCATCCTCTTTTGCTCTAGCTATGAATATAGCTAACATATCTGCAACTAAATTAAAAGAATGGGCGAAAGGGGATCCCCTTGATGAAGGCCTTTTTTGGTCTGGAAGTAGCGACCTACATCGTTATTGACTTTCACTGCAACACTCCCCCCAGAAACAAATTGTTGGATCCATTTGCACCACAAAGGTGAGAATCCTTTCATTCTGAGAGTTTGTTGAAGAAAGGTCCATTTTACTTTATCATACGCCTTCTCAAAGTCCACTTTAAAAATTACACCATTAAGTTTCTTTCTATGTAACTCATGGATAGTTTCATGTAGAATTGTTACCCCTTCTAAAATATAGCGACCTGGCAAAAAGGCCGTCTGAGAGGGTTGTATCACCTTTGAAGCCACTTCATTTATTCTATTTGTTGCTACTTTTGTAAAGATCTTGAAGCTCACGTTTAGAAGACAAATAGGTCTGTACTGCTGTATTCTAGTGGCCTCCTGACATTTTGGTAGTAACGTGATGATTCCAAAATTAAGAGAAAATAGGGCAAGATTGCCTTTGTAGAAATCATAAAACATAGCCATCAAATCAGCCTTTATGACTTCCCAAAAGACTTGATAGAATTCAGCTGGAAACCCATCAGGGCCTGGGGATTTATTATGTTCCATGCTGAAAATTGCCTCTTTTACCTCTAGTTCAGAAAATTCGGTTGTAAGAATATCATTCTCTAGATCAGAGACTTGAGGGATATCATCAACTCTATTCTCTACCATTCTGAAATTATTTTCCTCAGGGGGGCCAAATAGGTTCTGGTAGTAAGAAGTAATATGTTCCTTTAACTCAGCTTTATCCTTTATGATCTTATCATTTCCTTCCAATTGGAAAATTCTAGTTTTCCTGTGCTTACCATTAGCGACAAGATGAAAATACTGAGTGTTGTTGTCACCTTCCAATAGGTTTTTAGTTTTTGATCGCTGGAACCAGGCTATCTCTTCTTCTCTCAGCAAATGAGAGATTCTGTCTCGAAGGCAACGGAGCATACCTTGCTCATTTGGAGACAATTCTGTATGCTCGGCTTTTTTATCCAACAAGTCAATTATTGAAGTGATGGCTTCCTTTTCTTTTTGTTGTGACCTTTAGTATGTTTGGCCACCCTCTCAAGTACTGTCTTGTGTGTCTAATCTTATATTGCCATCTTTCTAAAGGATTAGTACCCCTCTCCTCATTATTCCACACCCGAGTTATCAAATCATAAAAACCATCCCTAATAAGCCAACACAACTCAAATTGGAAAGGTCGTTGATTTCCATGAAACTCTGAAGTTCCAAAGTCCAAAAATAAAGGGGTGTGGTCGGAAACCTCTCTGGTCAGAGTTTGAACTGTTGCGAGTGGAAATTTTTGTTCCCAATTGGTACTCACTAAAATTCTGTCTAACCGTTCAAATGTCGGTATTTCCAGAGAATTAGCCCAAGTAAAACGACGGCCAGAGAGCTCTAATTCTCTCAAGTCAAGACTTTCAATACATGCATTGAACAAAAAAGGCCATCTGTCATTGTATCTATCATTATTTTTCAGCTCGGCTCCTAATAATATTGAAATCCCCACCTATAAGAATTGGTTTATCCTCTGCACCACAAAACTGCACCATTTCAGTAAGGAAAGCTTCTTTGAATTCGTCTTGTGCTGCTCCATAAGCAGCAATGAGAACCCACTCAAAGCCATCATCTTTGTTTCTAATATTAAACTTAATGTGAAAGTCCCTAAGGTGATGCTTCCGATATCAAACAACTGAAGATTAACTCCCAACAGTATTCCTCCAGAATTCCCTCTAGGTGAGGTCCAATGCCAAAAAAAGTCCCTACCACCACAAAAGCGGTTAAGATCAGCTATTGAGAAGTCATCTCTTCGGATCTCTAAAATAGCTATGAAATCCAGTTGTCGCTCACACGAATTATCAAAAAGGAATTTGTATTTAGCCAAGTCCCTAAGACCTCTGCTATTCCAAAAAATACCTCTCATGCTGAAACTTTTTTAGAAATTTTTATTCCTGGTCTAGAAGTGACCTTCTTTTTGAACCTTTTTTCCTAGACACAGTTTGCCAATCACTTCCAATATGATCGGCATCCTCATCCTTAGGTTCTTCTATTATACCACTACACAAGTGGCCGAGTGTGATATTATCTATCTCAAAGTTCTCTTCTTCATCTGAGGCATCCAAACATGACTCATCAGAATTTTTAGTAGATGGGTTAGCCAGCAACCTATCAAACTCCCCACATTTAATATTTGACACCGAGCTGAAAATCTCATTTTCGCTTTCTCCCATTGATATACCAATGCTATTGATATTAGATGTGAAAACTGAATCTGAAATAGATAATATGGAATTATTAAATTTATTACCGCAAATTGATGGGACTTCCAGGTTCTTGATAGCCACCAAGCGTTCAGCTCTTTCCAATGAGTCTTCATCTGATGTGGCTTCTCTCCTCTTGCTCCGTCGAACAGGAGACTGCGTCGAGGATAGTTTCGATGGTGTGACTGGAAGTCTTGCTGGTTCTTTCTCCATATCTTCAAGTGCCACCTGGGTAGCTATTTCCTCTAACTGATGATGCACAACTCCATCCACGATGTTCTCTGCTAGTTGCCTAAGAGTTTCTTCTGATGGGAAGTCGGCATGAATACTGGAAGCAGCACCTAACTCCATAGGCTGAACACCATCCAATGCTACCTCGGTGACCGTAGCTTGCTTTCCTTGTGACTGTTTATTCTTACTGCCATCTTGTGAATTAACAGATATATCTTTATTCCAAGGCAATGACTATATGCACTTCGCCACTAAGATGATAAGAAGCAAGGCATGGTCGTCCAATTGTAACATATTTTGTACACATTCGGTATAAGTTACAACACCTGATGAAGTGTCTGGATACTTTACCCGCTATCTGGAAAATGGTCGATTTTTTAAATTAAATTTTATAATACTTAAAAGAATTTGGTAATGGTAATTCTGGGAAATTTATTTATAGAAATCTATACTATAAAGGACGACGAAATTTTTGTTTCGTCCGTCGTCATATATATCCCACACCGTCGGATTTTATGATAATTCAACGCTTTAAATTAATCTAAAGAGTCCATATTGACTACATCTCACCTTTGAGCCTACACCATCGGATTTTATGATGATCAAACGCTTTAAATTAATTAAAGAGTCCATATAGATTACACATCTAAATGTAATTTTTTTCAAAAAAAGGCACGTGCCCTTCTGCTAGTATATAAAACATCGAGCCAATATGTGAACCGGATATGCGAAGAAACTTGCCTAAACGGGAAACGGCATCGTAATTTCCTAAGGCCTCGTTCGGCAGGAGTGGAAATTTTCCTGGGCTGTTTTCATTTCAGGCCAGGATCGAGTGGATCCTGGTCTGTCACTGAATCCTGGTGATCCGTCATTCCAGGCCAGAATAGGAAATAACAGTTTCAATTTCTTGTTCGGTTGGACAGGAAAGAAAACAGCCGGTTTCAAAAGCACTGTTTGGTGAAGCACATACAGTGTCTACAAACATGAGCAACAAACAAAAGCATTGTTCAGCTCCAAGTGCCTCGAGCATTTTTTTTTTCAAATTGCATAAGCAACAAAATGCTCCTCCTAGAGTTTAATTTAACAACCATTAGCAATGGATCAACCCTTACAGCACAACACAACACAACATCCTAGTGTAAGTTTCCTTCTGCCTGGACAGTACAAGAGAACTGGGATGACACGGCCCACCTGCTCCCCCGCCTCACGAACCACCGGTGCAACTCCGACGTCCAGTCCAACTGAGAATACAGGAACAGAGTGAAGCTTTGAGAACAGTTAAGAAAAAAATTGATCAATCAACAATCACAACTAATACAAAGAACATGTTAACAATATATCCTGCATGGCCTAGTTGAGTTCAGACTCAGGACAGGTCAGTAACAGAAAAACGCATCTCTGCAAGAGCAAGCAAAGCAAAAAGGGAAAACGAAACTAAAGAATCATTAGGTGGCCAAGTTTCAAATTACACATGAAGAACAATGTACGAGGCAACTAAAGAATCGAGCTAGAGAGGCCTTGTGCACTCCTAGTGTCCAAAATGTAGAAATCTTTATCAACGTCGAAATGGAATCATGCTGAAGGAGCAATGAAGGAGACATTCAGTTACTGATTGAGGCAGGGCACAACAGCAGAGAAATACTCGACACTAACAGTGACAACGATACAAGTGTTTTTCCATGCCATAAATACTCTAGGGATCACATCTAAATATTTGCAAGCTTTTGTACAGGTCACCTGACCAGTTTGCACACAACAGAATTGAAGACAAACACATTCTAACATTCTAATATTATCTAGTATAATTACTTTGTTAACTGTATGAGCACACAGCTAAAATTTTCTGGAAAACAGGAAAAACACTCACAACTGTGACCCCTTACTTTAACTGTATGAATTTACACAATAGACAATTGCTGGATCCAGAAAACGTATATGATAATTGATATCCACCAATGCAAAGCCCTTCAACTCCATGGAAAATGTGTGTTCTCAACACCTGAAATTGCAACGACAAAAAATGTCAGTTTCTACCCACAAGAAGTGGCAATCAAAATGGATAGAATATACCAACACCACTTTCGAATTTCGATCATATCAGCATACACCAGATTCTTAGGCAAAATGGAATATAGCATTTTGCTAACTGCACACTAGCTGAAATAAAATGAAGGTATCAGCAAAACTACTTACACATGACCAGCAAACCGAACTAGCAGTTGGTGCCGCACAATGCAACAGTACATTGCTAACAGTTATTACCTTTTGGACTAACAGGGTGTTTGAGACAATGCAATAGGCTAAATTGTTGAGTACTAATGATAAATAACAAATATACTGAAAATACTTGGTAGTACAGTAGTACAGAGGTTCCAGTCAATGAAACCTACCGGTCTTACTCAATGAAACCTACCAATGTCAGCAACCATATTGAACAGGCCTATAGCTAAAAGTACAGGCAGGCAGGACAAAGGAACATCAAAAGGGACACTGTTAACTGATACAACTATCAAAATGTACAGGCTTAGGTTAAAGAAATATGAGATTGCAAGGATATTTAACAGCAACTAAAGCCTTGCATTTTGATTTTCTAAAGGCTTGCAGACCTAGGTTCATGAATGGTACAACATATGAATCTTGCGGCATCATACATACCTTCTAAGCCATATCTCACTTCTGAGCCAAATCAAGTCTGATTCTTGATCTAATTCACAGGCACATATGGAGGCTTCTCTATTATCATACCCGCAATTGCTTAATATGATCAATCCGCAAAGATGAACTCCAGTACACACAAATGCTTTTGACTAAAACAAGAAAACAACAATGCTTTTTAATCGAGAGCAGAGGAACTCACAATTGTACTAATTCACAGCAGTTTAACAATTCAACCATTGCAGCAATTTAACAATCAAATGCTAACAGTATTAACTGACCAAAGAACTCACAACTCAACTTTCTATACATGAGATTAGTTCACACCTCAGATAACAAGATAGTGACATTTTTCAGTTCACATTGACTAGAGAATGGACAACACCTGCAAGACATATTGCAGACAGACTTTTACTATCTCTCGGACGAGCAGTAGCAAACTAAATAAATTTTCAGAAAAGAATTTTCTTTATCAGATCAAGAGAGTAAGACAACGTTAGCTACACACCAGAAACATCTTAGGTGGAATGTCTGAGTATATCAGTGATAGTTGATTCTTACGTTGGAGCAAGTCAGCAAGCAGCAGACTGGAGCTTCTTCACGCCTGCAGGTCGAACGTCAATGCTGTAGCCAAGGGGAGCTTCATACATCATGGAACAGTACGGCTAGATTTCTTGCCACCCTTAAGACTCCAGTAGTATATCAAATTCCTGCAGAAAGGGCAGAATTAGTGAGTTTACTAAATCAACAAATTCGAACAACAATTTCTCTACTGTTTATCCACATCACAAGCAAGGCAAGAAAATCAATTTCCCGCAAGATCAATAAAATATTACTTAGAAAGATGGTTCGAACGAAAAATCCATCGTCTACCACTCATCTTGATGCACTCAACCCGTTCCTTCAATAGCTGAATCAACGGAACTAATCCGGAAATCCAACCTGCTCACGGCCAACAAAGTCATCAAGACCCAACCGCGTGGGCAGAGAACAAAGATCGGAAGCAGGGTTTTTTTTCCCGACCGCTACCGGTCCCGGATACCGCGGTAACCGGTCAAACCGGTAGCGGTACTGGCCGGTTGGAAACCGGCCAAATTTAAAATTTGAATTTAAAAAATTGAAAAAATAAAAAAATTCTTAAAAATACTTTAAGGTGAGTAGATTGTAATTGTGTCAAATTTTTTCAAATATTAGTTCATTTAGAAATTCAAACAGCCTACTAAATCAGCACGTTAAACTTCTAATGCCCGCGAGAAATATTAAATGCATTAATATTTGAAAATTTTGACACCATTAGATTCTACGCAGCTTAAACTATTTTTAGAATTTTTTAAAATTTTCTTTTATTTTTCAATTTTTAATTAAAATTTGAAAATTTATCAAACCGCTCAAAGCGGCCGGCTTACCGGTCAAACCGGCCGGTTTACCGTTCGAAACCGGTTGAACTGCGGATTTAATTTGGTTTTTAAATTTGTCCAGTTTCTACCGGTTTCCGGTCAAACCGGTCCGGCTAACCGCTACCACCGGCCGGCGGTTTGGCCGAACCGGTAGGGAAAAAAACCCTGATCGGAAGAACTTTGGAGAAGGGGACGGCGAGCGGCAGGTAGGAGAGGGCAACTCAAAGCAAGAACCTTGTAGGACGACACAGGTAGGAGAACGCGATGTGGACTGCAGACGAAGAATGGGAGGTGGTCGCCGTCGCCGTCAGGGATGTGCCGCGCGCGCCACCTCGCGCCGCCGCGTCGTCGCTTCGCGGCCGCCAGCCCCGCGCCGCACTCGCACCCTCTCTCCCCGCGTCGCGCGTCGTCGCATTTGGAAACCAATCTCGGCGTCGGGGAGCATTTCCAACCGTTTCCTTTTCCCCTTTTTCACTCTATACTCTATAGGGGAATGCCCTTTCACATTTTTACCATTTAAGGGAAAGATGGTAAAATCAGTTCTCCTTTTCCCTTTTCCCCTTTCCTCCTCCTGACACGCGGGACCCACCTGTCATTGGCTAAAGGAGTTCTTCCTCCCCTCTCCTCTCTTCCTCTGCTTCTCAACCGGCCGACGACAGGAGGGGCGCCAGCGTGGTGGAACGCGTGGCAGCCTTCGGCTACGGCAAGCAACGCGCGGCGGTGTGCCGGACGGCCTCAAGAGGGCGAGGCCCCGCCGTCCCCGAGCAGGCGGACTGTAACGAATCGGGTTTCCAATTTCCGAAAACCTGACTCCCTGTACCATTGCGATACTCTCTGGATCAAGTAGATATCACGTATAGAACTCATCACAGCGAATATCACATCCATACCACGAATAAAGTACAAATATCTCATTTATTACATCATTCACATGATAATACGTCTGATACAAGCCCTTAGGACTGAACGACAAACAAAAGAACATCCAACGCAGCGGAACTAGGCGTAGAAGCCTCCATCTTCTCGATCTCCTCCACAGGCAACTTGCGCGTCAAGACGATGCCTCAGTCGTACCATCCATCGTAGTTGAACTCGTACTCTTCATCAGACCCTGTGTACTCAAAGGCTATCCCCAAGGAATGGGATAGGTTCACGTCACCAACCGTACATGCAATCTTTAAGTGGACTACCATCTAAAGGTAAAGGGATAAAAGTATATCAAGGATAGGCTAGAGGTTTCCTATGCAGCAGCAAATATAAAATAAGTATCTCCATATCCATCCATTCCATATCTCACCACATCGGGCTATTCCGGCACGCCGGACTCCCATTTCCATCTTCACACTCATCTAAGTCGATGAGAGAGCTCCCTCCCCTTGCACCTCACCAACTACAACCGGATCCTGAAAGGAAAGGGAGCAAACTTCCCTTCTCCCAGGCCGTTGCTGCGAACCTTAGTCACTCTCAAATCTGGCTAGAAAGGGGGAAGGTAGAATATCCCAAATACGAGAGGTAACAGTGCAATGGCCAATGTCCATACCGAGGACGCGGCTATACGTATAGATTATAGACTCTCGAGAGCTTGTACAACTGGACCCACTCGGGCTGCGAGATGGTGGCCGCCATCTGGAGACGCAACCCACAGCACAGACCCCAACCGCGACGATGCCCGCTTGCTCTACCGGTCTCGGTCTATCGGCTCACAATCCAATGCTTCGGAAGCTGTGTCGAACTCTCCCTTGTAGGGCCAGACGGGGCCATAGTCCTTCGGGGAGACAGTCTCTCCCGTTCCCGTACACCATCCACCTGATCTTCTCGCAATCCGGGCATCGCGCTAGTTAGGCTGGCTGGAACCCGTTCATATGGGTAAGCGGTAAGTACGTGGGGCCCAAGAGTGGTTACCCCACTCGGTTTCAAGCCGGGGTGAGCGTCATCGTCCCAAAGGCGTATCCTTCGAAGAAGAACGCAAGTCGCAATACCCACTATAGGTACCGCCGCCAACTCCTATGCTCTTATCCATCCATGTATCCGCCGCAAGTACGGTGTGGGACCCCCTCGAGAGCAGGGGTCTCCCGGCACCTCGGTCAAAGACCGAGTTGTTATAAAAATGCTCACCCCTGCCAAGTTTTCCAAAAACACCTTCTCCTGCCGGTTTTATCCCCACACACGCCAAGAGTCCTAATCCACATGATCCCATACACATGCAAGCAGCAGCATAGCAATATCATATATAGAGTGGTAGGTAACAAGGCAATCACGGAATATATCATGGCTATGCAAGGCTCAAGCATCATCCAATTGCGATAAGTAAAGGCTAGCTCATCTAGTTGTAATGTCTAATAGGCATTCAAGAGACGGGCTGGGCGTGAACCTGAGGGCAAGTTCTCCTCCTCCACGAAGTCTTTCGGGTTGTGCTCCTCCTCGGTCAGGTCCTGGCCGTCGGTAGGTCCTAAATACGTAATTAAAGTAAATACCGGGGACCTAGTAGCAATTATCTCCCATAAAACCAATTCAAGAAAGATCCAAATGGACTCATACTTCACACTAAGGGCTTGGTCATGATTTTAGAAAAATATAGAAACTGGTTTCATATTTTTCGGAGTTAAGATGAATTAGTTATGGATTTTCTAAGTTTAAATCCTTTTCTGAATTTTTAAATAATTCTGAAAAAGAAAAGAAAAGGGACCAGGGACCTATTTGTAAATACCCAGGGACCTATTTATAATTTTGAAAAAGTTCGGGGTGTTTTTATAAAAAGTCCAGGTAGGCTGAAATGCTGACGTCAGCAGTGGGCCCTGGTCAACGGTCAAAGCTGACAGGTGGGTCCGGATGATGACGTCATCAGTGGGCCCTGATGACGTCAGCAGAAGGGCCCAGATGCTAATCCTAAAAAGTCCAGGGGGCTCTAAGAAAAAGCAACAGGGCAGGGATTGGACTGAAAGGATTTCGAAACTATAGGGGCTATAGTGTAAGAAAGCAGGGGCTTCTTTGTAAAAGAGGCAGGCCGGCTCTGGTGGTCGCGGTCTACCGTGGACTGGGAGGTTGGTCCACGTGAGTCGCGCCCACGGGATCTTTTGTGGCTCGGGTGGATCTCGTGCGCTAGATCGGGCGATCCGTTGTGTGGTTCCGGTGACGGCGCGACGCGTGGCAGAGCTGCTGGCGGCGCACGGCGTTTTCCCCCTCGCCTCCGCCGCGGAAGCAGGGGGAGCTTGCCGGAGTTGGCGCTACGGGCTCCGGTGAGGCCCGGTTCGAGCTTAAACTGGCCGCTAGGCCCTAACTCATCAGGGCGAGGGTCACGAGCATGATCTAGGCCGGCGGAACTCATCGTAGCTGCGAGACGGCGGAGTCCGCCCATGGGCGGCGCCGGCGAGCGCACGGCCTTGCGCAAAGGGGTGCTTTTTCCCAGACTTGTTCGTGCCTAGGGGGCTGGCGCGGGTCAAGGCAGATGCTTTGGTGCCTAAAGGCTCGGCCTTTGCCTGCGGACGGTGTCACGCGAAGCGCGACGGCGACGGTAGCGCTCGGAGCTCGACGGGGAAGCCCAATGAGGCTCCCGTGGCATGGGTTAGACGCGGGTGGTGTCCAACTACTCCTAGTGAGGCTAAAGGCTTGGCCTTGCGGCCTTGCCCCGGGCTGAAGCTCGCGTGCCATGGTGGAGCCATGGTCGCGGCGGGTTCGTGATCACGGGCGCGTTCAAGGTCGGCGGCGACGAGCTCCTGCATACAAACGGCGGCTCGAAGGCACGCGCACACGGGGGAAAGGGGTGGCCTTGCTGCGAGGGTTCCTACGCTCGCGAGTTCATGGTGCCCCATGGTCGCGGCGGCGCGGTTCACGGGGAGGGGGGGTGGTAGAGGTGAGCGGCGGCGGGGTGCTCACCTCGGGTCGGCGGTGTATGCGAAGCAGGCCTGGGAAAGAGTTGGTGAAGTCGCGGCGTAGTCGAAGGAGAGCAGCGACAGGGAAGAAGAGCCGGGACGGTCGTCGTCTTCTTGCTCCGGGAAGTAGCGGCGGCGGCGTTCCGGCGGCGACGCTCCGGTGCTTGGCTCGGCTCCGGCTCGCTCCCTCCTTCCTCACCTTCTTCTTCTCCTACTTCCTCTCCTCATGCGGCGGCGGCTAGACGAAGGGCAAGTGCCCGAGCAGGTGGATAGAGAGGTGGAGCGGGCGCTCCTCTGCTTCATAGCGGCGGCGCGGCCGGGTGGAGAAAGGAGGGCGGCTAGGGTTGGAGCGGGCGCGTGAGCGGAAGGCTCGCGAAGCGGGACACACGGCACTGGCGGGAGAGGCCAAGGGCTCGGGTC
This sequence comes from Urochloa ruziziensis, assembly GCA_015476505.1. Classification (NCBI taxonomy): domain Eukaryota; kingdom Viridiplantae; phylum Streptophyta; class Magnoliopsida; order Poales; family Poaceae; genus Urochloa; species Urochloa ruziziensis. The sequence goes on from CM027123.1 coordinate 14,675,673, forward strand.
GATGGGGCGCGGCGCGGCCTTGGCGTGCGGGCCCGAGCGCGCGCGCGGTGAGAAGGATCGGCCGCTCGCGAGATGGCGCGAGGGGCTGCTCGATCTAGGGTTTAGGGTGGAGCCGAGAGGGGTAGATCGGGGATTAGGGTTCCCGGGGTCCGCGAGACGGTCTCGCGCGCGGGAGCAGGCGGCAGCGAGAAGGTGGTGCCGGCGGAGTAGGAGAGTGGCGGTGACGAGCGGGAGGTAAGTGGTAAAGCTGACAGGTGGGACCCGCCTGTCAGTGGGGAAGAAGAGAGGGACGACGCGCGGCGGTAGGTGTTGGGCCGCGGGGGTAGACGGGTCGCGCTGGGCCGTGGAAGGGAAGAAAAGGAAACGGGCCTAGGGCGTTTAGGGTGGATCGGGCTGGAAGTAGAGGGGCCACATCTAGACTTAGTTAGCGGGCTGGGTTAGTGAGTTAGGGCCCAGGTTAGGTTTTTGTTTTAAAACTTTATTTGATTTGGATTTGAATCAATTCAAATCCAAATCACGCTCAAACAAGTCCAAATAAATTCCAATTAAAATCCAAGTGTTCACACTAAGACATAGACATCTTAACAAAAATATTTATTTTATTATTTAATTCTAATAATTTTGGGAAAGGGCCAATGAAGACAACCTTATATTTTTCCTATCTAGCAATAAATCCACGAAAAATTTTTAAATCCACATTTTTAATATTATAAACATTCTAGAAAAATCTGGAATGTGACACGGACAGCCAAAGGGCGGCGCGCGGCGAGGCTGGAGCGGGTCGTGGCGGAGCAGGAAGGCCGGCGACGCGGAGCGAGTCGCGGCGGAGCACGACGACCGCGCTGAGCAGGAAGGCCAGCCGTGCGGATACAGGTTGGAGGCGGGCGGGCTCGCGGTGGCCGGAGCAAGGGGGCTCGTGGTGCGCAGTTAGGCAGGCGGCGGCGCAAGCAGTGCACGGCTGGGCCGCGCAGCGGCGGCAGCGCGGATATGGCCGGTGACGACGGCGGATCGGGCGGTCAGGAGTGGTTCTCAGGATCTAGATCGGGCGGCTACAGTGAATAGATGGAAAGGGAGAGGAAAGGGAGGAGAGGGTGGATTGAGAAAAGAAAGGGGAGAGAGGGGAGAAATAAACGGGAAAGGGGAACTGTTAGAGATGATTTTTGTCTCCAAATTCTCCTATATAGCTAAAAAGAGGAAAGATGATAGGGGAACTGTTGGAGATGCTCTTAGGAGATGCTCTTAGGTTTTGGTTTCCGGTTGTATTACACGAGAGGGGAATAAGTTACGGGCCGTTTTGGTTTCCGGCCTGGTCAAAACGAACGGGGCTTTTCTACTGGACCGAAAATGAAATTGGGCCGATTCCCCCCACCGGAACGAGACCGGAAACGGGCCAAACCAGCCAAAACGAACGGGCCCTAAGCGGGTCGGCGGATCCGAGCCGAGCCGTTTCACGCGTCTAGGATGCACAAGCCCTAGAAACCGCAACGGCTATTTTCTCCTCCCCTCCCTTGCCACAGTAGCCGTTGCCGTGCGGCGTTCGTTCCCCTTCCCCTCCTCGCCCTACAAATACTCGCCGGCGGCCGATCCCTAAATCCCACCGCAATCGCGCAGCTCTCTTACGGCTCTCCTCTCCGCCTCCCCACGCAGATCTCGATCGCTCGGGGAGACCGCGAGACGCGCGCCCTTCTCTCGCTCGCTCATCAAAGCTCTCGACTTCGCGTTTCCATTCGTGTTCGATTCACTAACCTGCGATTAATCACAGTTGTTGTTTAGTTCCATTGATTCTCCTGTTTGTTAGTATTGTTACTGTTTATATTGCTCTGTTTCTGTTCTGTTTGTTCTTGTTCTGTTTCTGCTAACCATGGATGCAGGCTCCCGCTCGATCTCATCTGCCAAGAGCCTCGCCGCGGCGGCGCCGCGGCCGGCGCTGCAGGAGGCTGGATCCCGGCCCTACATGCCGCCCCTGAGCTCGGGATCGCGCAACCCGTCGGCCAAGTGCTACGTGAGTTCCCCTGCCCCTGTTTTCCCCAAGATTCTGAATCTCGTGTGCTCGCGCGCGTAGGGTGTTCGACGATTTGCCTGACCGAGCTGACTGGTTCTTCTTTCCATCTGTTTGTGCGCTGCAGGGGGACAGGTTCATCCCGGACAGGTCGGCGATGGACATGGACATGGCGCACTACCTGCTCACGGAGCCCAAGAAGGACAAGGAGAACGAGGTGGTGTCCCCGTCCAAGGAGACGTACAGGAGGCTGCTGGCCGAGAAGCTGCTCAACAACAGGACGCGGATCCTCGCCTTCAGGAACAAGCCGCCGGAGCCGCAGAACGTCTCGGTTGCCGATGCGGCTTCCTGTCACCACGCCAAGCCGGCCAAGCAGCGGCGCCATATTCCCCAGGTAATATAAGTTCATGTACTGATGTTCTTACCTCTGCATTGATGAATCATTTGGATGGTGGTTTCTGATGTGGCCTGAAATGATATGCAGTCTGCGGAGAGGACTCTGGATGCTCCGGAGCTCGTTGATGACTACTACCTCAACCTGCTCGACTGGGGGAGCAACAATGTGCTGTCCATTGCTCTGGGCGACACGGTGTACCTGTGGGACGCTTCGAGCGGATCCACCTCTGAGCTTGTGACTGTCGACGAGGACAGCGGTCCCATCACCAGCGTCAGCTGGGCTCCTGATGGCCGGCACATTGCCGTTGGACTCAACTCGTCTGATGTCCAGCTGTGGGACACCAGCTCTAACCGATTGGTATGTAAGACTGATTGCTTCATCAAACAATGTTGCGATATACTGTGATTATGCTTGTTTATTGTTGCTAAATTTAGACCATTCTTTCTCTGCAGTTGAGAACAGTCAGAGGTGTGCACGAGGCAAGAGTTGGCTCGCTTGCATGGAACAACAGCATCCTGACGACTGGTGGCATGGATGGCAAGATTGTGAACAATGATGTGAGGATCAGGAACCATGTCGTGCAGACATATGAGGGGCACAGCCAGGAGGTGTGCGGGCTCAAGTGGTCTGGATCTGGCCAGCAGCTAGCCAGTGGGGGCAATGACAACCTTCTGCACATTTGGGATGTGTCAATGGCATCTTCCATGCCTTCTGCCGGCCGCGACCAGTGGCTGCACAGGCTCGATGATCACACGGCAGCTGTGAAGGCACTCGCATGGTGCCCGTTCCAGAGCAACTTGCTGGCGACTGGTGGTGGTGGCAGTGACCGGTGCATCAAGTTCTGGAACACACACACTGGTGCATGCCTGAACTCTGTGGACACTGGATCACAGGTTTGTGCCCTTCTCTGGAACAAGAATGAGAGAGAGCTGCTGAGTTCACACGGATTCACACAGAACCAGCTGACCCTGTGGAAGTACCCATCAATGGTGAAGATGGCTGAACTCACTGGCCATACCTCTCGAGTCCTTTTCATGGCTCAGGTGAATTCCTCTAACCAATTTCTACATATAGTACCTGCATTGAGTATGTATATTAGCGTGAACATTGCTGATATTCTAGTGTTGTGAACCTGCAGAGCCCTGATGGTTGCACAGTAGCCTCAGCAGCTGCAGACGAGACACTTCGGTTCTGGAACGTGTTTGGAGCCCCTGAAGCGCCCAAGCCTGCAGCCAAGGCTTCCCACACTGGGATGTTCAACAGTTTCAACCATATCCGATAGGATGAGATGAGTCATGATAACAATCTCTTCTTTTGGATATGGTTTGCGTCATATGCTAGATCGACTCTTGCATCATGTCTCTTCAACCATATCCGATTGAATTGTACAGGATTGCGTGCATACCAGTCATTAGTATTGTTCCATGTACATCAAAGTACAAAGTGTTCTCCCCGTTTGGGTGCAGCATCAGTAGGTCTGTTTGATGCGGCACATTAAAGTACAAAGTGTTCTTCCCATTTGGGTGCAGCATCAATAAGTTTGTTGATGCGGCAGTTTGTAAATTAAGAGATAACTATTGTTATCAAAATTAATGGAATACTTATTCTGTTTTTCCTTAAATCATCTGAAACTTTGGTTGTTTGAAGAGCCCAGTCACCAGTTGCTTTACGACGTTTAGCCAATGGCTCAGGTGGACCACATATATATCACTAGTCTACAGGAGGCTTAGTAGATGTGAACTGTGTGATCGATACATATAATATCTTCATGAAATGTCTTTTTTTATGAGCAATGGAGATTTATATGGTTACATGCATGGTGCCTCTGCCACCTCGTAAATGCCTAAATGTTTTGCTCTACTGTTTTGACATGTTACAGCCGCGTTCTCCTAGTCCTTCCTGGGCTTCCTGTTGCCTTGTAATGCACAAAGACATGAAAGGATTCCTGTCAGCTCAGTCAAGCAAATCGTCGAACGCCATAGCACGGACGTAAAAATTTCAGAATGTCAGCGGGAGCACAGGCAGGGCCGATGCCCCTGTTTACCCGATTATTTTTATTTTATGCTAGGGAGTAGCATTGCCTAACAGATACAATGTTCTTTGCTTCCAAAAAATGGACATCATGCTACTCCCGGCCGGACTTCAAGGTTTACATGGATGGAATCAATGAGCGATGCACATAAGAAGCTGTGGTAAGTGCTGTGGTAAGGTTAAATAAAGGGAAAAGCTATGACTACAAGAGATACTAATGACAATATCTTTAATTCTCTCTGTACCTGAAATCTTTCTGATGCTAGCAAGATGCAAGGCGGGAAAGCTGAAGAATGGCAGCACATACCCTCAGACGATGACAATAGCTCTAGCTCCGAACTCGACAGGATACTTGAAGACTGCGGCGTTAAGTTCAGCAAGTCTAATCTCTGCACTGGTGTCGAGCTCCAATCAGACAGCTACAGCAATGGCAGCCCATCCATCTGGCGAGTACTACCAATTCCGGTGGCCAGCCCTTTAGCAAAGAGGAGAACGGGGCTGGCTGCATCGACCGACCAGAATCTGTGCGAGCTTCTTTATTTTTGCTGTGATTAAAAGTCTAGTAACTAATTTCTCTGCTGATAGTCATCCCTGTTTTTTTTTTCCATGTCATGCCTGAAACACGGGAAGCAGAGAGAAGGCGGACTCCTCAAAGGCGTAATCGGGGTCGCGAGTTCAAACGTGAATGCTGTGTTGCATGTCGAGTTTGTATTGGCTGTTGGTGTGAGTTTGGCCAACTGTGCAGTGTCATGTGCTTGTAACTTCAAGCCACAACCCTTGTCTTCTAAATTCCATTTGCTTGTGCTCACGTCCCGGTACTTGCCGGCAGTCACATGCTTAACACATGGTATTACAGGCAGCTATCCCTGGCAGTAAGGATGGATTCGGATCGAATACGAATGGATTCAAATTCGGATACCACTATTTACCACATTTTATTTCGAATTCGGATACGAATACGAATCTTATCGAATACGAATACAAAACGAATAGTTCGAATTCGGATTCGCATTCGGATGTTTAGTTGATTTTGACAGAAAATGTCTTAGTGTGCATTAATTCACTTTATGGATTATTTTAGAGTAAATTATGTGTATATATCTCATGTATGTTATATATTTGAATAATTAAATATACAAATATAAATATAAATATTTTTCATAATATATAAATATTTTAATAAGAAAATAGTACATTAGTAAGTAAAATATAATTTATTAATTAGATAAATAAATTAAAGTAGTTAAAATTGATATGATTGTCCATCTTAAAGTTAATTAAAATTTATTTTATATACCATTAGTAATATTATAATCAATATAACTAGTAATTATCATGTAGATAATTTTTAAATTGATTAAACAGTTTATATCATTTATAATTAATAGTTAGTTAAAAAGAGAAGTTAATTTATGTCGAATGTTTCGGATTTTTGTCGAATACGAATGTCGAATGCCGAATGTTTCAGATTTTTCTCGAATACGAATGTGGAATCGGATAGAGAAAATTGTTGGAAATCGAATCCGGATACATCCATTTGACATCCATATTAAAATTGAATACAAATACGGATATCCATATTTACGTTTTTATCGAATACTAATACGGATGTTTCGGATGTCCAGACATCCATCTCCATCCTTACCTGGCAGTGGGTTATCTTCCGACCTAGCTTTACTTATGCTTTGATTCGTCAGCAGAGCACTCCCTCCGTCTTAAAATAATTAAAATAACTCACTCTGGGTTTTAAATTTATTCTAAGAAACAAATCATTCTACGCTAATTTGGTAGTGACATGTGCATGTGGATGTTAGTTAACACTAAATATAGCTAACAAGTAAGGACAGACAGGTCATTTTATCTCCTTTGATTTAATTTATATCCTCAAATTCTAACAATAATGTTTTTAGGCAGGGGGGATAGATAGGTTGAGATCCTTGTTGTTTGCCACGCATCACTGGCGACTGATTTCCTGTAATTCCTCTCCGCGCAGAATTGACTTGTGGCACGACAGGCACCTCCTCATCCGCTAAGCTCTCCAACGATGAACTAATGTCCTAGCAGCAACAACACTGACGCTCCGTTTGGATGTAGATATTGAAGGGCATGGTATTGAATCGAGTTGAATGCCAAATCGGCTGTGGTATTGAAATGGCTCCAATTCGAAATCTGTTGTTTGGATGACCATTGTATTGCCTTTTAGAATCTACAGAGCAACCTAAATCAGATTCATGTTTGGATGTACAACACAAAAGAATTGGAATTTGGTCGTTACTGTATGAACACCAATCTCCGTCCAGACTCGTCCCCGCACCCACCACAGCAGCGGAGCCCCTGCCGGTCATGGAGAAGAAGAGTGAGCTGCCGCCGGCTGCTTCTCCGCGAGCCCGCCCAAGGCCCCCAAGAGCTCCCCCAAGGCCTCCCCTGCCATGGCTGCCAGGAAGCCCAAGCCTTCCGCCGCCCAGGAAGGAGAAGGCCTTGGCGGCGGCGACGTCGGAGAAGCTGTGTTCATGGCCGGAGTTGAGGAAGAATGGTTCGCAGGCATCGAATTGACCTCCGCCACGTCGGATTGACCTATCGCGGCGGCGGGGAGGAGAGGTGGGGCTGGGGCGGAGAAGGGAGCGGCGTGGTGGAGGATGGGCTGTCGAGACGGAGGAGATGCCACTCGCCGGGGTAGCGGAGGGTCGGCGCGCTAGGTTTTCGCCGGAGATGGGAAGGGCAGGGGCGCCGCTGGAGGGGCGCTCGTCCCGGCAGCGGAGGAGATGCCGCTCATCGAGGAAGCAGAGGGGCGTCGCTGCAGGGGCACTCGTCTCGGCGGTGGAGGGCGGCGCCGATGTCGTACAGCACGGAGATCTTCGTCGGGGTGATGGTTTTTTTTCTCTGAGGAGTCAGACGAGGAGTTTCGGCCTGCGGTGAATGCGGTGTGATAACGAGCCTGGGGGCTCTGAATTGGGGGGAGTTACGCGTGAGTAGCAGGAATGTCGCACGGTATTCATCTCCAGTTCCATTTGTCAATTCTCATGACATCCAAACTGCGGCATTGAAGCTAGCAAATTCCAATTCCAAATTCTATGCCTTAATGCCAACATCCAAACGTAGTGTGATTGCTATCCCAAAGCAGCATTCATGTTTAATAACTTCTACATATTACCATAAAGTTTTCTTCTAACAATTTCTAGATGTGCCCTGGCCTAATTCCCCTGGATCCCCGATGATGGAATCTCGAGTCTGAATTTGAAGATGGATTCTCAATTCTAAACTTGAAGATTGCAATGAGGAAAAAACTACGCATCACATATCGACGAGTTTTGAATTTTCAAGATCAATGATGAGGGCATGGAAGACGCCGTCCGCCGAGTGGGCCTGGCCGGATGGCCCAACTACAAAGCCTTCGTTTTTTGGGGGCCCCGGGGCGGCTGCAGTGTTCGGCGCCCGGATCCGGTCTAATCGCAATAGTTAAAATCCTCTCCCGTTTGCTGCTCCCACGTTATTCGGGCGACGTGCTCGACAACGCTTGAGCCACGTCTCGGCAGGCTACTTTGCAAAAACATCCTCGTCTTTTCTAATAATCACATCTCAGCCCATATCGTCCAGCCCGTATGAAAACCGTGTCTGTATATTTTTCACATAGGCCCTCATTTTAAAGTTTATTTAGGTGCAAGAAAGGAAAGGTGGTCGCCCTCGGAAAATTTTCAAAACCCCCCTCCCGCAGGCTGAACCCTAACCCTCCTCTCCGCTGCGCTCTCTCTCCCTCTCTCCTCCCCGCCGCCGCGCTCTCTCTCCCACCGCTCCGTCGCCGCCTCCCCTCTCCTTCTCCGGTTCTCCCTCCCCACCTGTGTGGGGGATATAGTACCCGGGTACCTCACGAGCAAGCCTGGCAGCCCACCGATAGGGGGCGGCCCGGTTCACCGTTCTGGACCTGATGACGTGCGGGACAAGTCGGCGCGCGAAGGAAGGATCTGGAAGGAGAAGTTCTAGTTGGAATAGGAGTTTTTTAAAGAAGGAAAGGATCCTTAGAGATAGGATCGGCTACAAACCGACTTGTAACCCTGCCCCCCGATATATAGGCGGGCAGGGACCCCCTCCAAAACATAACATCTCACCACGAAATCTCTCAACACACAATCCGCGCAATACAACACCCCAAAACAGGATGTAGGGTATTACGTCGAGTCGACGGCCCGAACCTGTATAAACCCTTGTGTCTGTCCATCCTAACCATCTTGCTTCCGATCTTTGCGATCTTTCCTGCATACAAATCACTTCCGTGGGCTACCCCGTGGAAGACTGCCGGAGATAATATCACCGACAGTGGCGCGCCAGGTAGGGGATATCGTCGAGATCAATCTGGTAAGTCTGATGGATCGCGTCAAGATCTTGGACAGCTGCAACCTCCCGAACGTTGACGGATTCGAGATCCAGTTCGGGAACATCACCGCCGCCGCCTTGGATACCCAAGCGACAGGAACTGCAACCGCCATGGAGGTTTCCTCTCTGGCGCCGACTTCGGCCATCACGGCCCAATCCGGTCCGATCGCATCTGATCGCGCCGCTTCTACCCCGCTGAGCCCATCGCAGAACGCGAGGCCCAACCAGTCGGGAACAGATCTACAACCACTTGGTTCCGATCCGGCTCCTGAGAGTCGCGTCGCCGAGTCATCTCAGAGCGTAAACGCTCAACCAACGCGCGTCCCGAGCCCTGAGGTCATCACCGTCCAGACCCCCGGCTTCGCGCGCTTACCCAGAAGCAGAAGATGAAGGACATCGTCCAGGCAGATGACTCCCCCTCTGAGAGCGACTCCTACGAGTTGAACCCACGGGGACCCTCAATCCTGGACGACCTGTAAGAGGGTTACACCGTGTCCGACTCCTCTACGGAGCCGGAACTGCTAGGATCACCCGGAGGATTAACTCTGAGTAGCCTGGAGCGTTACACGCCCACATCCGACCTCTCCAAGTCCGAGGAAGATTACCTCGCGCAAGAAGGAGCCGGGTCGTACTGCTACATGGTGGCACCAGCGACGCCACCTAACCCTGTGTCAGAGGACGAGGTCACCCCGGCCGAAGAGACGACTGAAGCCAGGGACAAACGCCGAGGACGCAACGCCAATCGGGCGACTCGTAGAGCCGCTCGACCACACGGGGCCACCGCATCAGGATCAGGCACCGTTCGACTTCAAGAACCACCCTCGGAGGATCACCGTCGTCATCGGGATCGGCGCGACAGGAGAAGCAGTCGGAACCTGATGTGCGACGGCATGTTCGAGTACAACGGATTCGACGTCTACGAGACGCCGGTCCAGAACCTCGTCACCATCGACGAGGAAATCAGTCGGCTGCCACCCAGCACTCTAGGCCTGGATAAGGTAAGGGCTTTCGTGCAGGCCGCCTCCGTCCAGGTCCACCAGATGCAGGGCAGAACACACACGATCGCTTCTGAGCCCGGTCCGTCTCGACGCCGGGCCAGCGGTGGATCGGATCGTGATGAAGATCTTCGCACTACGATCAACAGAGATCGAGAGGCGAGGGACGTCATCCGCAAGCAGCACCGAGGAGCGTCATCGCGAGGAGATCCGACGGCGCGAAGAATACGATCGGGATCATGGAAATCCCCGTCGTAACTCCAACAGAAGCGGCTACTCGACGGAGTCAGACTACTCTGATCCCTCCGGTAGCCCAAGGCGCGGCAACGACGGCGGTCGTACTCCGCCACGAGGACGAGCGGCTCCCCCACGCAGGCGGTCGACCCCGCCAAGGGAGCGAACTCCACCGCGCAGCAGAACCTACCGACAGGGACCGAACTCCACCCAGGACTCGGACCTATCGGAGGACCCGTTCCCCGCCCAGGGATCAGGATCGCAGGAGGGAGAGCACTCCCCCAAGAACAACAGACGGCTCGGGTCCAAGTGGTTCCAGCCCTAGAGGTCGGATCGGCGGATTCCAGTCGTTCACCGAGCGCTTGAGGAGCGTGACATGGCCCAGAGGCTTCAAGCTGTCGGACATCGACAAGTACGACGGGAAGTCTGATCCATCCCAATGGCTTCAGATCTACTACACCGCCGTACAAGCGGCCGGCGGCGATGAGGACGTGATGGCGAACTACCTTCCCATCATGCTCACCAAGGACTGCCGCAACTGGCTGGCAGGACTCCCGCAGGACGCCATCGACAACTGGGATCAGCTTACCGCACTCTTTGTCGGTAACTATCTCGGAACCTGGGAGAGGCCCGGGAGCAAACGGCTCCTCGGCCAGATACGACAGCGCAAGACGAGACCCTGCATGACTTCGTTCGCAGGTTCTCGGAGAAGCGCAACTCCATTACGGACGTGACAGATCAGGAGGTGATGACCGCCTTCCAGAACGGCATCTCCGACGGAAGATTGATCCACAAGTGGACTCGGAAGCCACCCGCGACTGTCAATGACATGTTCCGGGTCGCTAGCACGTGGGCGGACGCGGAGATCGCGGAGAAGGAACAACTCAGCGAGCTCAAGAATCGCTGGGAGGAGGAGAACAAGACGACCCGCAAGCGCGACCGCCGCGAGGACGAAGATAGACACGACGACCATCGTCGCAGCGACAGTCACCCTCGCAAGAAGAAGAGCGAGGGCGATATGGTCGCCACTCTGGACCGGCCCAAAGGCCGAGTAACTCTAGAAGATTTCCAGCGCATGCTCGATGAGCAATGTCCATACCACAAGCACAAGCACTCGGCACGAGAGTGCTACGGGTTGAAGCGAGCTTTCACTGGGGGCAACAGAGGCCCTCCCTACAAAAGAAGGAACGATAGTTCCCCAAGAGACGACAGGCGAAACGACGAAGCTGGCGATGAGTTCCAGGAGGCTGACCGAGTGGTCCGTATGATCTACGGAGGACCGGAAGGTTTCGAGACAAAGCGCCAGCAGAAGCTCACCAACCGACAGATCATGTATTAATTTCTTATTTCTTTAAGATATTTTTTAATAATCTTCGACGAGTGGTTTTTGTGGATAATCATCCCCAGTTTCGACTCGGCAAATTTATAAATATCATCTAAATTGTCAACAAAGTTGATTTCATCTTCTATCTACATTATGTCTACTACTCGAATTTCTTCTTTCGCGTCACGCACATAAAGTACGAGTGGAACAAACTTTAAATCGTGGGGGAAAGTACTCGCCAAGTCAAAGCTCTACACGCACGATAATGCTCTGCGGCATGAGACTAAGACCAACGAGGCTAATCTACTCCGTAACAGGTCAACCACTCAGAAATTACGGCCAGCGCAGAAACGAGAAAGGGAGTAGCACCTCAAGAGACTTATATACAAGCACAAATGATTAAACTATTGTTCAAAGTACTTCTACTACCAATACTACAGATAATCTACAAAAAATAATTTGCAGGATCGCCACCACCAGAAGGGCCAGCCTCGTTAGTCTCATCGACAACGTCCTTGGACAGAACATTGGCGATTGGAGCTTTGGGATTGATACATAAGCAGCTCGACCCTGCATATCAAAGTTGGGTTCAGTTTTTCATCGAGATTACACCCAATGGGTGGAATTGAACACACAAACGGCAACAAATCGATTTATTACATCAAGGCGAGGATTGACGGGCCTAAATGGGCTGATTTAAGCCTTTGATAGGCTAAAATATAGCACGACCTTTCGGTTCTGTTAATTAACAATTACGTGGGTTCCTGAGCCAGTGCTCAGGGGCAGAAACCACTCGGTCGTGAGGCTAAAATTAGTCGACAGCCAGGCTTATTTTTGCAATTAATGTTGCAACCTTGCAATTGATTGTTACGTAAGGCATGTGATACTATCGCTAAATTGACTCAGAAATCTAGGTCAAGTGCTGACAAGTATAAATCTTGTGAGAAGGTGATTTACCATATGGTCAAGCTGGGTCGTGGGACACGGTTCGGGAATCACGCCGAGTTCAAAGAAGGGGAAACAAAAAAGCCCCAGAAGGAAAAAATTATCCGAAATCCATGTCCAGAGGCATGGGGACTGAAAGATTCAGTTAGGATCCACGGCTTTCAGAGTCTTGACACGATCGTGCCGAATCGAATCAAGACTCGGGGGCTGCACCCAATGGGTGCACCTGGAGGTGCACACCATTGATGGATTAAGTTTAAAAAAGAGATTTACAATATTTTATTTATTGACCCTCGACCAGAATATTCTATTCTGCTTAAGGCTCGGGGGCTACACCCAATGGGTGCACCTGGAGGTGCACACCATTGAAGATTAAGATTTCGACGGAGAAAAGTTGAAGACCCTTGGCCAATTTCATACTAAAATTGCCCAAGGCTCGGGGGCTAAGTGTATTCACTTCGCTGTCGCGTCGTGAAAAAGAGCACTTCTTCCCCTCACTATGGCTACAATTGAAGAATTGTTTTCAGGAACGTTTGAGCAAGCACTCGGATCTTCCTCGAAACCACTCGGATCTTCTTCAAAACCACTCGGATGAGGTCCTAGACAACTTGAGAGCATTCGGATCATGCAAGAAAAAGACAGATCAATTACAGCCAACAATCGGCCAAGAAGTGCTCGGGGGCTACTGTGGGGGATATAGTACCCGAGTACCACACGAGCAAGCCTGGCAGCCCACCGATAGGGGGCGGCCCGGTTCACCGTTCTGGACCTGATGACGTGCGGGACAAGTCGGCGCGCGAAGGAAGGATCTGGAAGGAGAAGTTCTAGTTGGAATAGGAGTTTTTGTAAAGAAGGAAAGGATCCTTAGAGATAGGATCGGCTACAAACCGACTTGTAACCCTGCCCCCCGATATATGAGGCGGGCAGGGACCCCCTACAAAACATAACATCTCACCACGAAATCTCTCAACACACAATCCGCGCAATACAAACACCCCAAAACAGGACGTAGGGTATTACGTCGAGTCGACGGCCCGAACCTGTATAAACCCTTGTGTCTGTCCATCCTAACCATCTTGCTTCCGATCTTTGCAATCTTCCCTGCATACAAATCACTTCCGTGGGCTACCCCGTGGAAGACTGCCGGAGATAATATCACCGACAACCTGCATCCATCGCTCCTCTTCTCCTCCGTTGCCGCCGCCGTCCTCTGCTCCGCTGCCGATGCCGCCCTTCTTGCCTTCCGCGGTACCCAGATCCGGCGCCGACACCCTAGCTCTGGGGGCCTCGGTGCGCGGCCCGCGAGGCCGGCCTGGGCACACGGTGGCGCAAGGCCCGGCGCGGTCGGCCTGGGCACGCGGCGCGCGGCCCAGCGTGGCCTCCCTCGTCGCACTGTGGTCACGGCGGCGCGCAACCCCGCAAGGGTCCTTGGCCCACGGATGCGCCCGGCGGCGCGGAACCAGGTTCCGGTCGGGCGGTCCCCCGTGTCCTCCGCGGCGGCCAGCGAGCGACGTGGCATCAAGGCCTCCACCTCCAGCAGTCACCGCCACAGCACTAGCAAGGGCTGGATGAAAATGTCGATGATGAGGAGGTTACACCCGCAGATACGCCCACGCCCGCCTCCATGACTACCGCTCCGTAAGCCTGCCCACCTCCCGATCTATCTCCTTCTCGGCGTTCTGATTCATCTCAGCAGCGTACTATATCTGGGCTAGGGTTAAAAGTTTTTGATTGGTTGGAGATGCAGTGATTTAGTGTACAATCATGCGGATGTTTTGAGACGGGAAATTTGTGTAGCATCTGTCTCTCTTTAGATTCGATGCTGCTGCCTCTTTCCTACTGCAGATTTGAGGTCAGAAATTGGTGCAGCTTTAGTTCGTTCTCTACCTCGCTCTCTCTTCATGATTGTTCCTTTATTTTTTGGTTACACTGCTTGTCAGCAAAATCAGGCGGGGGGAAGGTCAACAGGCTGTCCGTCTTGCTCATGAGGTAGGTGGATAGGTACATAAGGTAGCTCCACTTTTATTTCTCACCGAATGCATTAGCGTTTCTGTTCTTTTAGTAAGCATTATGTGATTAGCTTTCCAGTTTCATTAGAAGGATCTCATTTGAACATAGCATGTACATGACAGTGATGGGCTTGAGGCTTGGACTTGTGTATACGCAACATGTAGAGTAGAGTGGTTGATAGCTTAGCACGCGCACTATATGTGTTTGATAAAATGTGTGCCCTGTAGGTTGCATATTCTTCATATAAGAAAATTTCTATACTAATTTCTCCCATAATTAGTTCTCAGTCTGCTCAGCCCGAAATGAAGTTTTATAGACTTAGTGTTATGTAGTAAGTTGGAAATTTTCAGTGAAGAAGCAACAAGAATGTCAGAATTTTTGTGATGGAAGGTTAAAGGAACCTCATGTGTGGCAATTGATGATATAATTCATTATGTTCTCTCAGCTAAAAGTCTGAATTATTCACCGAGCTGAGATTACCTTAGGGTAGCCTGTTCGACTAAATGTCTCTTTGTGTCTGAAGCTTATTTTTTATTTTCCCTTATGCAGGCCCATTCAGTTACAAATAACTGGTTTTATTTTTACAAATCCACCCACTGCTTGCTGCAATGTTTTATGCAGGTAATAATTCTTGGCTTCTTTTATCTTGTGGGCAATTAATTTCTCTCCAGGTGAGATGACCGGGTCGAGATCCCCCAAGTTTGTTGTGTGACTTCAGTTAAAAGTTTTCGGATTCAGAAATGGGTTAGTGTTTACTGTATTTCGATTTGTGATATGCATGCCCTACCTTAAGTTTCAAGTTCTTTTTAGTTCAAGACTAGACAGGAAACTGGACGAATTGGTACTTCCATCATTATTAATTCTTTACTGTTTTGAAAATTGAACATGGTTGCCATCTGATCGAGTTAATTTACTTTGTTTACATGTTCTGTTGTGATGTTACTGCGATAGAAGAAGTAATAGGCAATCCTTCGATTATTATCTGAAAACTTCCAAATTGAATTAGTGATTATTCACTGGTAGCTTCTTTTTAGATTGAAAATTTGTATGCCAAAATGGCTTCAGGATGGCAATAGTTGAAGCTGGAGATAACAATTGGATTTTCAGAGTTATTGACTATCCTATCTGTAAGAAAGCGAGAGACTGTTCTGCTACCTAGCTAGCAGTTGGGGCTACTTCTTCCTCGTTTTCCCTGTGGCGCCATCAGGATCTTAAGTGGTAGATACTAGCTTTGTTTAGTGTTGACTGTTAATGTTGGATATATCTGCAATTGGAAATGAAAAAAAATCAAGTCAAAATTGTCAAAAGTGCATCCTGAATCTGACATATGTTCAGTAGTAGCACCATTTTCTTCTGATGGAACCTGACAATTCAATTTCAGGTGAAAGGAAATTACTGCAGGGCAGGTGAGTACTACTCCCAAGCGATACTTGCTGACCCCGACGGCGACGAGCTACTGTCAGAGTATGCCAAGCTGGTCTGGACATACACCGTGATGAGCGCCCCTCCAGGCTCCAGCTACTTCGACTGGGCAACCTTTATCCTTCACCCCCACTTCTTTCTGCTTTCGTGTCTCTAGCATGAGTCCTGATCACCAGTTCCGTCCACGGATGCAGGTCCTTGCCGTGCATGCTGTATTCCTGTGGGACATGAAGGATGCTGCCGGGCCTGAAGACAATGGCGCTAGGCTACGCTCTTGTGCATCATTCTCTGACTTCAGCGACAACCTGAACAGCTGCTCTGTCTTCTCTTCTCTGTCTTCTCTGAACAAAGCTACCATGATAGTAGTAGTATGCATTCAGTGGCTTACCATTACTGGTCGTAGTAAACATACTAAGCCTGTGTGTACTTGTTTTACTAAAACAGTGAGCAAGCACTATGTTTATTGAACTTTGTTTACTGTGTTGGATTTTGATTGATCTCCTGGGTGTGACTGTGATGGTCTTAGCATCAACGTTATTTTGATCCATTGAAATGTAGATTATTTTATCGTTTTATGATGAGACGTTCTATCAAAAGCTAAGCTGCGTCACTTAGCTCTGCCTCTAAAATTAATATGTTTGGTCTCTGAGAGTGTATGACAACATTGATTGGACTGCAAACGTGAGAAATTGTTAATATTTTCATGCAAATTGCCCTTAAAACAGTTGTACTGGGTAATCGATAGGATAGCCAAGGTGCTCAGATGTATTATGATGTTTCATTCAAATGCCGAACAAACGCCTATATTGCTGATCGATAGGGTAGCCATGATGCTTGCATGTTGTGTTTATAATGATTCTAATTCCGTAGACATTTGAAATATTAATGTTGTTAGTCGCTTGACATGTTTATTGCGAGATGCATTAGTTCTTTAATTTTACACGTTGCTTTATAGCACTCTGTTGATTTCAAATGAGTTTCTGATGTTTTGTTCAGATTGATTTCACTGTTGAATTGTTGGGCGCGCGATAGCGCGCATCCTGTTCTAGTTTCCTCAAAAAGGGCACTGGTTGTTGTGTTTCAAAAAGTTCAATGCGTTATGTGGGGGATATAGTACCCGGGTACCTCACGAGCAAGCCTGGCAGCCCACCAAATGGGGGCGGCCCAGCCCACTGTTCTGGACCTGAAGACGTGCGGGACAAGTCGGCGCACGAAGGAAGGATCTGGAAGGAAAAGTCCTAGTTGGAATAGGAATTATTGTAAAGAAGGAAAGGATTCTTAGAGATAGGATCGGATACAAACCGACTTGTAACCCTGCCCTCCGATATATAAGGCGGGCAGGGACCCCCTCCAAAACAACTAGACACAACTCGAATCATCAGACAACAACTCAACACGCAATACAACACCCCAAAACAGGACGTAGGGTATTACGTCGAGTCGACGGCCCGAACCTGTATAAACCCCTGCGTCTGTCCATCCTAACCATCTTGCTTCCGATCTTTGCGATCTTCCCTGCATACAAATCACTTCCGTGGGCTACCCCGTGGAAGACTGCCGGAGATAATATCACTGACAGTGGCGCGCCAGGTAGGGGATATCGCCGAGATCAATCTGGTAAGCTCGATGGATCGCGTCAAGATCTTGGACAGCTGCAACCTCCCGGACGTCGACGAAGTCGAGATCCAGTTCGGGGACGTCATCACCGCCGCCCTGGATACCCAAGCGGCAGGAGCTACGGTCGCCACGGAGGTCTCCTCTCTGGCGCCGACTTCGGCCATCACGGCCCAGTCCGGTCCGATCGCATCTGATCATGCCGGCTCTACCCCGCTGAGTCCATCGCAAAACGCAAGGCCAGACCAGTCGGGAACAGATCTACAATCACTCGGTTCCGATCCGGCTTCTGAGGGTCGCGTCACCGAGTCATCGCAGAGCGTAAATGCTCAACCAACACGCGTCCAGAGCCCTGAGGTCATTACTGTCCAGACCCCTGGCTTTTGCGCGCTTGCTCAGAAGCAGAAGATGAAGGACATCGTCCATACGAATGACTACTTCTCTGGGAGCGACTCCTACGGGTTAGATCTACTGGGACCCTCAATCCTGGACGATCTGCCGGAAGGATACACAGTGTCCGATGCCTCTACAGAGCCGGAACTGCTAGGATCACTTGGAGAACTGACTCCGAGTAGTTTGGAGCGTTATACGCCCACATCCGACTTCTCCGAGTCCGAGGAAGACTACCTCGCGCAAGAGGGAGTCGGGTCATATTGCTACATGGTGGCGCCAGCAACGCCAACCAATCCTGTCTCAGAAGACGAGGTCACTCCAGCTGAGGAGACGACTGAAGCCAGGAACCAGCGTCGAGGACGCAACGCCAGTCGGGCGACTCGCAGAGCCGCACGACCGCACGGAGCCACCGCATCAGGATCTGGCACTGCTCGACTCCAGGAGCCTCACTCTGAAGATCATCGTCGCCAACGGGATCAGCACGACCGGAGGAGCACCCGGAACTTGATGCGCGACGGCATGTTCGAGTTCAACGGATACGACGTCTATGAGACGCCGGTCCAGAACCTCGTTATTATCAACGAGGAAATCAATCGGCTGCCACCTAGCACTCCAGGCCTGGAAAAGGTAAGGGCTCTCGTGCAGGCCGCCTCCGTCCAGGTTCACCAGATGCAGGGCAGAACGACCACGGACGCTCCTGAGCCCGGTCCGTCTCGACACCGGGCCAGCGGCGGATCGGGTCGTGATGAAGACCTCCGCACCACGATCAACAGAGATCGAGATGCGAGGGACGTCATCCGCAAAATGGGGAGGATGCGGGTGGAGAGGGAAGTTAGGGGGTAAAGATGAACTTTAGAGATGGGCTGAAAGCAGGGACGGGCTGAAAGGGAGGATGCGGCCCGTTTTGGGAAAAAGCGGGCTTTCTATTTGTTTAAATAGGTTTTGGGTTTAAATTCGAGTGGGAATTCGAATTTAAATGGGATTTTTGATGTTGGGCTTGAAATGGACATGGATATGGAATATTTTAGAGGAGTTTGATATTGTAAATTAATACTCAAAATAGATTTGAATACTAATCCTAAATATCTAAAAGAGGGAAGGTGTTTTTGGAGGGTTTCTATTTCTCAGAATTTAAAGATTAGAAAAGATTTCTAAAGCATTCAAATGCATCACACGTGACAAATTAAATGCATGGGTTAATTTGGAAAATTGCATTTTGAATATTTGAGGGAGAGGGAATTAGGGGAAATTATTTAAATGTTTATTTTAAATGTTTTAAGAATTCGGGGTGTTACAGGGCTACCCTAATTAAATGTATATTTTTAAATGTATATTTTAGGTTTAGAAATAGAGACTAGGGTTTTCTCCCGATACTTTCCTAATTTATGGCGACGGTAAGGGTTTCCATATTTATTAACAAGGATTTCTTATCCCTTTTTAAATTCCAAATTCTTCCTTCTCATAACTATTTGTTTCTCATTTCTATGTGCGGGAATATTATTAATGACACTTGCTTCTATTATTCCCTGAGAATACCCAATTAATTTTCGCCGTACTCGGGGTAATTTGATGGAATACTTTTCCTGAGTTGTTTTAATCCTCAAGTTCTTGAGGTCAAGTACTGTTTTCTTCGTTTGGGTTACTACCCCACTTAAGAAGAATCTACTCAGGATTTCATTGATCTTAATTCGAGATTTTCCATTTTAAGTGAATTTCTCAAATTTTTGTGCCCTTTTCCAAATGAAAACCTCAGATTTTCATATCCTCTTAGGGTTTCTGTCCAAACTTCTTATCAAAGTTTTCCTTTACTCAGATATGTCCATGTGTTGATCTTACTACTCCTTCAGATGTCCTTATTCTTGATTATCAGGATTGTTTTTACCTGGGTTTCTTTTTGATTAACTCTCCATTTTTTTTTGTCTTTGAGAGTATTAGTTCTGACCCAGGTTTTCCTATTGATTTGGAGCATGTGCTACTGCTGGGATACCTAATTTCCAGATAGTGAGCGCCATCTTTTCTGTGTCCTTTCTTTTGATGTTTTTATCCTTCTAGGCTCGGGAAAGGTTTTGACTGTCGTTAGAGTTGTAGCTGCTCCGGTCTTCGTGAAAAGAGTTTAGTAAAAACTCCGGGGTTACTGGGCGGAGAAAAGAAATCCAGGGTAAGAAACTTGGGTGACCACTTCTCGCCAGAAAATTTGGTATGGTGATTCTTCCGGGTATTTTGAGAAGTGTCTCCTTCCAGGATGATGGGATGATTAGGGTTCATTGGTCGAAGGGTTTGCTAACCATTCTTAGTGGAATTTGGTTTCCATATTTTGTGTGGTGATTCTTCTGCCAAATCACCTAATTATTCCACTAAGATTTATTCCTTATGTTTGTTTTACCCGGAGCGGGTTGTCTTGGATTCCCAAGGGGAGTAGCTAGGGTTGGGTGGTTTGCTTCTGAGGTGTCAGATTAGAATGGTTGCTTCAAGGGGATAAGCCTGGTTTAACCATTCCTTTGATAGGATATGATGGGACGGTTTCACTAGGCATCTGGGGATACGTCTCCCTCCGGAGTGAGGTGACGATCACGGCTGATTTCAGGACTACAAGGGTTTGTTCGGAGCATGACCTTACGCTGATATGGATCTCATCACAGATTAGTATAAAAGCAGTAAATAACATATAAACTAAATAGTTATGCACCGATTTAACTAGAAGAGAGCAGGCGGGTACTCATTCCTCCACCGGCGTCACAATGCTTCCTATCGGCATGGTTAGCTACAAAGGCACGAGCAAAGGCTCGTGTCATACTACTCGATAGATCCGGTATGTAATTCTAGTCACCGCGACTACAAGAACACCCCAAGCAATCTATACTAGTCATAGATTGGAATAAGCAAATTCGAGATAATATGAAATCCTAAAAGGAGGCACATGGATCGCTGATAAATCGGAACTCATTTATTACTTTACCATGAATGATTGTTCATCACAAGTGTTGACGCAAAAATCAGGCGGAGACAGATGCGCAAATCAGGCCGATTGATAACTAAGCAGTAATAGATAACTATAAAGCGATCTGATAAAGCTTAGTGAAGCAACACTTAGAACAAATTAATCAATTATTAGATAAAATCTACGATTTAGTCTTCTAACAAAGCCGATTAGATCGTGTTCTAGAAAAGAATTGTAAATTTAGTACCAGCGCGGGTGGACAGGGATGCGTGGGCATCGGGATTAGCACCGACGGCTTCGCGTCGCCCATCGCCATTCGGGGATCTCTGCCGCTCCGCCCCCTCCCTCTCCGAGGCTCTCAGCTGCAGCGGCCGCCTCCTGCTTTCCTCCACTG
Organism: Urochloa ruziziensis; assembly: GCA_015476505.1. Taxonomy (NCBI): domain Eukaryota; kingdom Viridiplantae; phylum Streptophyta; class Magnoliopsida; order Poales; family Poaceae; genus Urochloa; species Urochloa ruziziensis. The sequence continues at coordinate 14,696,737 of CM027123.1, forward strand.
GTTTCTAGCTGGGTGATTCGTGATTGCGGTGGCCTTTGTTTTGTTTTGCTTACGAGGTCGACGGGATTTGATTAATTAGACTCATCAATCAGAGGAGGCGCTGGGCAGCGGCGGCACAAGGAATCGATTAGCATATTTAGGGGCAAGCAGAGATGACGGCTGTCTTCTTTGACACAAACACTGAACAGACAGCTTGTACAATGAACTATATCTGCTAATTAATTCATCATTTGACATATAAACTTATGGTGATCTAGGGTATATTTGATCTTTGTAGTCTTTTTTGTTAGACTCATGTGTCATCCGTGGAGCCCACCTGTCATTCTCACTTTTCCTCATGAACCTTATCTTCTCCCTCGTGCACGGCGCCCCTCCCCACACTTCTTCTCAAACTTTCGCTCGTCCTCTCGATCTCTCGTCTTTCCTCTCGACATCTCCTCTCTCTCGATCTCTGCAAGGCGCGAGCGGCGGCGGCGGCGGCCTGCTACTCCCTCCGCGGCAGCGACGTCAAGTGGCCTGCTACTCCCTCCGCGAGCGAGGCGAGCTGCGGACGTCAGGCACGCAGGGCGTCGGGCGTAGGTGAGCTGCGGGGTCGGGCGCAGGCAAGCACAGCCGGAGCACCGGCTCGAGCTGCGGGAGTTTTTTTTTCTTTCGATTCGACTTTGTTGGAGCTCGGTTTGGTTGATTTTTTCTTCGATTCGACCTTGTTGGAACTCGATTTGAGTTTTTTTTCCTTCGATTTGACCTTGTTGAAGCTCGATTTGGTTTATTTTTCCTTCGATTCGACCCACGCGCACAAGCGACGACCTTGCTGTTGCTCCTCTCCTTTCCACGCGCTCAAGGGATCCCTGCCGCCGCCGCCGCCGTCTCCCCGCAGCGGCTGCTACAACGCGCGCTGTGTCGTCGATCGGGCATGGAAGCACGAGCCGCGGCCGTAGACGAGCGAGACAACGACGCAGTGAGCCAGGCGGACGCGGAGGAGTGTTTCTGCAAAAAAAAAAAAAAAAAAAAAAAAAAAAGGTGCATGGCGGTGGCAAGCAGAAGCCCGTTGTACACTTGTACTTGCCCTTATGGAATTCTCTGGCGATTAAATGCAGGCGCCGTGCATCGTCCATTCGAGACTCAGTGGCGTCAAAAATCACAGAATATGTTTGGCAGCGAGTCATAGTTGCAAATTTTGTGGTACGAAGCGTGCAGTAGAGTTTGTATGCCACTCCATTGAAAAGCACTCGCGTGAACTATCTATCGACAGATCTAAAATTGTTTGCTAGTCGCTAACTATCTTTCGGCAGATCTAAAATTATTTGCTAGTCGCGAAAAGACACATATTCTCCATATTCAAATAGTTGCAACACGCGAGGTCAATAGATATTTGCTAGTCGCTAACTAACAATTACAACACTTGTTGATCCACAAGTTATAGTCTTAAAAAGAGCGCACTTCCGGATTTACCCCAGCCAAACCATATAGAGTGAATTTTTTCCGAGTGCAAGTGTTTATATTTAAATATGAAATCCACAAGTATTCACATGATGATTTTTTTTTCGTTTTGCTTCTCATTGCATAAGTTTTTTATTCAAACTCAAGTTTTGCACGAATGCAAATACTTGCATGCTCTATCCATCCATATATTTTGAATGATTTTGTATGCATATGTCTAGGGTTGCTTCCGTTGTTGGTAGGGCAGTAGCACCGAAAAGGTGGATCGATCATTGAACCGGTTAGCGGTTCTCTGGTCCACTGGTCCAACCAGTGAGCTTGTATAAGGTGTTCAAGTGTTCAACTGGTCAATAGAAAAGTATGTATTATTACACATATATAGTACCTTATTTCTTAAGCGAAGCGCTTGTGGGATGGTCAAGGTGTTCACTCCAGAGACTAGGGTATGAACCTTTCCTCTCTACCTTTAATTTTCATCTCATTTTGGTGTAAATTTAAGGCTGGACCTTCAGTTGGGCTGTGTTGGGACGATGTCTGGTTTTTTTATGCTGCCCGATTTTCTAGAACCGAACTGATCAGGTCGCCGGCTTAAGATTTTCTCGGGTTAAACTGGCGGTCCGGCTGGTTATTTTTATTTGTATCTTGCTACACAAGCTATTCCATATAATAACACTACCAGAAAAACTCACATTGGTGCGTGGCACTTAGTGCCGGTCAGCCTGGAGCCGGCACTAAAGTGGCCCGAGCGAGGAACAATGACCGCGCGCGAAGCCACGTTAGTGCCGGTCAATAACACCAGCCGGCACTAATGTGCGTCATTTAGTGCCAGCTGGTGTTATTGACCGGCACTAACGTGACGCGCCCATTTAGTGCCGGTCAATAACACCAGCCGACACTAAATGACGCACGTTAGTGCCGGCTGGTGTTATCGACCGGCACTAACGTGTCCCGAGCAGGTTCCTTTAAAAGGACACCATCTCTCACTTAATCACATGTGATGCATAGGTGATATGGTAAGGAAGCAACGCGCGAGGCTAGAGGTCGTGGGTTCAAATCCTTGCGGCCGCGTACGCGTGTTTACGCGTGAAAAAATCGCGTGCAGGCCTCCCGAGTGCGTGTAATATTTTTTTTATTTTTTGGTTGATGTAAAAGCACGTTAGTGCCGGCTGGGGCACGTTAGTGCCGGTACGTGCCGACACGTTAGTGCCGCCCATTTAGTGCCGGCCACAGGGACCGGCACTAAGGCCCCCTGTGACCGGCACTGATAAGAGGTTTTCTCCCAGTGTAAAGGTCAATGGTAAAACAAAGACCATTCACACGAGGGAGCTAGGCGAAAATGTATCAGGTGCTCCCACTTTCTCATGTACTCCCTTGCTTCCGTGATTAAAATCCACAAAAAAGTACGTGAAAAAATAAACTAAAAATATTAAAGGATACATGATTCAATAATATATTTTAGATTGAACACAATTTTATGTAAAGAGAAACAAAAATGACAAATCGGCATATGAAAAGTGTGGGTTTGTGGGCACGGATGAACAGTGCATCCGAAATTACATGCTGAATTTGTCTTTTTTGTTTCTACCTGCACAAAGTTTTATTCATCTTCAAACTTTGTATGAACATAGATCATTCTATCATTTATCTATTTGTATTTTTTTTAATTTCTATGCATTTTTGTAATGATTATTTATCACGGGAGCACAGGAGTATACTGTGGGAGCACCTGATACGTTTTCGGAACTAGGCCACAAACCAACAACAGAAGCCAAGAACTACGACATAGTGCCATATGTCACACGTGACCAGTGCTTTGGATTGTTCAAGACTCCTTTCGATCCCTTGCATTTCACTCCTCCAAACTCCTTCACTGTTTATGAGCAACAGATTTAAACATAAAATTCGTCCAATTTGAATACTAAACAAGAGATGAACCATGCAGGAGATGGGCATGAAAATCCACTAACCACTTTAGTTTGCATATCATTGAATAAGAGTGCATATAACAACTTAATATGTGCATAACCCATTATCAATCACGGCTTCACGGTCACGGTGACTCAGTGGCAGTCTGCCGCGCTCAGACTCGATCACAGATTCACGGAGTCACGCTCACACACATAAACAAAAGTACAAGTCTTGAAACAGCCACCGTTTTCGTTTTCAACCATACTAGCACGATTTTTTTACTTTTAACCTTTTTTATTAATATTTTAATATTACCCCAGAAACTTTATTTTCACGTATGATCCTTTTGACCGCGCCACTACTGTCAGTGCGGCAAAACCACGTTGTCGCGCCGCATGCGTTGGCGCGGCAAGCACGCCGATGTGGCGCCAACGTGGCATGCCGCCCTGTTGTTGCGAAGCGTGGGGCCGCCTTGCCGCGCCAGGCGGTTTGGCGTGGCAAGCACGCTAACCAGCCAGCGCCCTTCTTTTCCCTTCTCCTTTCTTCCTCCTTCCCGTTCTGAAGCATGAGCTGCCCCCGCCGCTCCCCGCCGCCGCCGGCCCAAATCCTCCCCAAACACACTGTTTTAGGAGGAAAAATTGAGGGAAATTGATCCCCTATCATTTGTGAAGGTATTTCTCTAAAAAAAACTGAGTTTTCCCATTTGCATTTTTCATATATGAGCACCTCATGGTTAGTTGGGGTTAGAGTAGTTTTATGAATTATTTGCTTGAATAGATTCCTGCTTTGCTAGATCCGTGGTTCATTGTCGATATGACTATCGTTCTGTCCATTGATTTGAGGACATTTATGCGTATATTTTTGTTAGGTCATGATATAGGTTCCAATTCCAATTCAATGTATAGTAAAAACCATTTGTTAGATTAACTGCCATGAGAAATTAAGCTTAGAGTTTTAGTTTTGTATCCGTAAAATTTTTATTTTTGGTGTGACCAATTTTATATTAGAGTTTTGTATCAATACTTACCTATCTAAGCTAGATTGATATCATTTATGTAATTTTAACATGTTAGGTGCAATGGTGTACACCTGTGAGTCTATTCCCGATGGGCTTACCCCACCGATGTGCTTCTGTGGTGATCCATGCAAGATTGAGAGGTCGGCCGAGGATGAGACATGGCGGCAGAGGTACTGGATGTGTGCAAACTGGGGTTTTGATCCTCTAGAGTGGGCGGTGCGGAACGGGAAGCTGGTATACAAGCTAATACGCAAGTGAATAAAATAAAATTCAAAGCTGGTTTTGATTTAGTTTACAAAATTTTCGTATTTTATTATTTTGCAGGAGCCTCCTCCACTTTGTGATTTTGAGGAGTGGATTGACACCGAGATTGACCCATAGGACAAGAGGGTTCATGAAGGTGTGAAGGAGATAGAGGAGGAGATTCGAAGAAGGTGCGAATTGAGGCGGAAAGAGGTGGAGGCCCAAAAGCAGCACAAGGAGGAGGAGCGTCGGAGGAAAGCGGCAAAGCGCAAGGCAGAAAGGGAGAAGAAGCTTGAGCGAGCCCGTCGTTCTAAGGCTGCATTAGAGGAGAATCCAGATGCTTTGAGGAAGGGGAAGTGGCCTAGATGCACTCAGTAGCTTGGTTATGTTGCATGAGCATGTCAGAACTTGAGTATGTGTGATGTATCATTTATTTCCACTGTTGTGACGGACCTTTAGTTTTGATTCTATGTTCGACCAGAACAAGATGTATTGGAGTTTGTTATCACTGTAATGTTGGACTATTTAATTTCTATTTTTATTCGTTGGCACGGCATAAATTTTTCGGCTTTGATTGAATTAAAATTACATCACAGAAAAGGTCATGGCGGTTGGGCAATGTTGCATACACTACTACTAAGGTACAATTATGCAACTTGCTAGCACCATTCACCTTTTTCCTATACAATCTAATACAATTTGCAGTGGCATGCACGACTACTAATACGGTACATGGACCGTTAACATGTCTTAGGAAAATTAAATAGCCGGTCACTTAATAGTGGATGATACCATGCCAACATGATTTGGTGTCCTAGTAGTGTTCTCACATATTGAATTGTGTTGCCCCTTCTCCGTAGTATCCCCCAATTGTCGGCGGCAACGGCGGGGACGGTGGTGGTGTAGGACCTTTGTTCTGGTGACAAGGGTAGCTGCAATACGGATCAGTGCATACAACCTGCTGAGAATCAACTTCATTGCTGTTGGCATCTTCTTCCTCGTAGTGGTCCACATTCGTTTGTAGATCGAAATTTTGATTGTGCAGGTATTCGATGTACTCTTGTATGGGATCAATAGCGGGAGGATCGACTCATCTAACAAACCTGCAGTTTTCTGGGGCATTGGATGCCTAAACCAAAAAAACTCTATTAATTAAGTCAAAGGAAAAAAACAGAAATAACAAATGAATCGTAACAACATTTACCCATGCTCTCGGGCATTTGAAAAAACGACGACCTCCATCACCCGAGAAGGTAAGCATTTGTACTAAACAGTCCTCACCATGCATACATTAGGCCACTCTTCTTTGCGGTTATCGTATCTTCTAAGAGGATTGTCCCTACTGAAATCTCTCTTGCTCTCAACTAGAAACTCATATACCGCTTCCCCAAAGTATTCAGGACCAACGGACCCCTCCCACACAACGGGAGGTTCCTTCCTTCCCCCTTGCCTCTCCTAGCGCCAACATCCTTCCCGCTAGAAGAGCCTCCAGACATGGTTGGATGATGAGTGAGGGAAGAAGAAAATAGTTGAGATGGATGAGTGATGAGTGAGGGACGGGGGTCTTTTTAAAGACCCGTGAATGGGTGCACTGAGCTTGTGTTGTCAATTTTGCCATCAATTTTTTAGATGTAGGCTTTTCAGGAACTACCATCTCGGATGACGTTGTAGGCTTTTCAGTATATGTCAAGCTTATCAGTGTGTAGCATATAGGACGAGCGTATATGCTTTTCAGTTTCACATGCCCGGTGCATGCCAAGGGGAGAATTTAGGTGCATTGGATGCTCTGCTCTAGTGCACTGTTTATAGGTACACTATTGCACTGAAACGATTGAAGTAAAAGCCTATCCCTGAAAAATCCTGGATTAATGTTGGTACTAGTTGGCCACAGGGGGCGGATATGATCGTGCCGTTGTGCATTGGATGCTCTGAAAAGCACTGGCTCGTAATGAATTTGGTAAAATAGTTATATTAATTTTTCAAAAAAATTTTGTACAAGTATCATATTTTCATTATTTGAAATGAATTAGATATAATTTTTTTAAATATCTAGACTAAAAACTGCAAAAGGTGTAGGCTTTTCAGGTGTAGGCTTTTTAGGCTTATCAGTGTGTAGCATCTAGCACAGTTTATAGGCACACTGTTGCACTGAAAAGTCTATCGAGATGCCTGAGATGATGGGAGTTAAAGCCCTACCCTGGAAAGCCTGAATCAATGTTCGTACTAGTTGGCAACGATTGATAGGATATGATCGGCACGTTGTGCTTTGGATGCTCTGAAAAAAGCAGCCTCGCTTTTATATAAATTTTTGAAAAATGTTCGTGTAGGTTTCATATTTTTATGATATGAAATTAATTACTTATAAATTTTGATCTAAAACCAACTATTTTGAAGTTTGGATAACAATAATAAAATTAACTATGGAACCAACTATTTTTATTGAACTAAAAATGAAGTAGTGGTTCACTGCCGCGCCAGTACGGGCGGCGCGGCAAGAAGCGCTGCCGCGCCGTCCTCTGCTGGTCCAACCTTCCCTCAGTGTCGAACTGAGTGGATGAGGCGAGTGGGGCGGCAGCACCTCCTTACCGTGCCGGTTGGGATGGCACGGCAGGACTGTGCTGCCGCACCACTTGTCCACTCCAAGCGCACGGCGCGGGAGAGGACGGCGCGGCAGCCCACCTTGCCGCGTCATCCGTCCTGGCGCGACAGAGCTGTGCTGCCGCCACGCTCACCTCATCCACTCAGTTCCACACTGAAGGAGGCCTGGCCCGTCACAGAACGGCGCGACAACTGCTTTGGCCACGCCACCAATGCTGGCGCGGCAACGGTACTCAGCCGCGCCTTTACATTTGGCGCGGCAAGGTGTTTATGCCACGTCGCTGGAGTTGGCGCGGCAGCTACCACCAGAGCTGTACCATGTCCCAGCTTGCCGCGCCATGCCGCTTGGCACGGCAGTAAAGCGTAGGGGCGCCAGCCAGCTTGGCGCGGCAGCTGTAAAACCAAAACTAGAGCTGTGCCGCCAGCCCCTGTTTGCATACCTCGACAGCCATCGAGCCGCCCTGCCTGCACAGCTCCTCAACCTGCACATAGAAATCCATCCTGCACATAGAAAACCGTCCATCCATCCTAGAAATCTATCCATCCATCGATTCCATCCATCCATCGAACCTAGAAATCCATCCATCCATCCATTCCATCCATCCATCCAACCTGCACATAGAAATCCATCCATCCATCCTAGAAATCCATCCATCCATCGATTCCATCTATCCACCCAACCTGCACAAAGAAATCCATCCTGCACATGTTTGAGCAATTCATCCATCCTAGAAATCCATCCATCCATCGATTCCATACTATAAATCGTACATAGGTTCAACACAAATGACTCAATCCGTCATACAAATCTGACATAGGTTCAACACAAATTCATCATTCCATAATACAAATCCTACATAGGTTCAAATCCAAAATAACATGCAAGGTTCACGGAGCCGGGGTATGTGGCACGCGAGGGCGGCGCTGATGTCCGGGGTCCATAGGAAGCACGTTGGCAGATCCAACGTCGGTGTGATCGCGACGACGACGTCGTGGCCTCGGTGGTGTAGCTGCAGCAGCCTAAGCACAACAATGAAAGTCCCAGGTTAAATTTAGACAATTCAACCCTATCAATATCAATTGATTGAATTCTAACCTGGCTTATCTCTCCTTGAGTCAGCGGAGGGGCATCAAACATCTGGGATATGCCAAGCTCCTGTCGACCGCCGTAGGTGGTGTCTGCATCTTCGGAGTCCTCGGAGTTGTTTCCACCCGAGTGTTCACTCTCAGATGGAGACGGGCTTGTAGGAGCCTTGCCACGACCACCACGGGCTGAGCGAGAGGCGGACGCGGTGCTCCTAGCTGTCTGAGACTGAGAACTGGTGCGCGAGGGGGTGGGGGTCGATCCGGCAGCCCTGTGGTGGACAAGAGTCCGACGGCTAGAAGAAGTCGCCCGAGAAGGCTCCGAGCTCGGCTCGCCAGGAGCAAAGGCTGCATCTGGAGGCGGGATGCAGTTGAGCTTCTGTGCCATCCTCCTGCAGCTCTTTCTGACCCTCTGCAACATGATAACAAATTTTTAGTTCGAATTTAGGTTGTAAGAGCAACTCCAGCAAGGCCCCTACTCAAAAAGTAGGGGCCGAAGGTCAAAAAATCAACTCCAGCAGGGCCCCTACTCGGGTCCTTATTCTAGAGAGGAACCCAAATTCCCCCTCCCAGCCCCATCTCCCACGGGTGGAGAGAGAAGCCCCTACTTTTTATGTTGCTTCGGTTCCTCCCTCCTGCGCTCTGATGGAAGCCATCCCGGTCGGCCGTAGCCATTCACGCACAAGCTCCCCGGACCGAAACCCCGTGCCTCGCGTCACGCTCCACCGCGCCGCCGCACCTGCGACCGGCCGGAGCTCGTGCTGCCGCCGCTGCTCCTGGCTGGATTTGAGTACGGAGCCTCGGCCCTCCGAGGGCGGCCCGCTGCCCGCCGGCCCTCGCGAGCGCCTCCCACAACCAGGCCGCGCGCAGCACCCCTCGCGAGCGTCGCCCGCCGTCCGGCCGCGCGCTGCCACCCTTGCAAGCGCTGCCCACCACGCGAGCGTTGCTGGCCTAGCTACGGTTGCTCTGGAGTCTGGATCGAGATGCAGAGAGGGACGCGAGAGAAAACACGGGAAGGCAGAAATATTAGTCACTGACGGTTGGGTCCTACCGTTGAAATAAAAGTAGGGGCTTTAGAGTTGGGGCTATTGCTGGAGTTGTGAGTTAAATTCAGGCACCAACGAGTTGGGGCCGGCCCCTACTCAGTAAAGTAGGGACCCTAAATAGGGGCTATTGATGGAGATGCTCTAAGGAATGTTGTATCTAGCCGGTTGACACGATGATCTTACCTCTGCAAACGCACGTAGGTAACCACCCACATTTCCGCCTGAAGTGTGTGCCATGGCCACGCCGGCCTCGTTCGCAAGGCGTCCTAGCTGTTGTGCCTGCACAGAATTTGTATTCCTCACAACAAATTTCAAATAAACTCAATTGCGACAAACCATGAAAAATATGTATGCACACCAAGTAGTTCTGAATGGGAGCCCTCTCCACCTGTGTGCCCTCACGAGACAAGCGGTCGTAGGCGTCAGTAATGTCATCCTCCTCATCGTCCGTGTCCGGACAGTTTTCTATCGGCACTGAGGTCTGGAAGAGGTGGCCTCACAAAAGCACGCGTCACCGAGTGGTACCAATGGAGTTAAGCAATGTAGTGAGTGTACCTATGCATAGGCCCATTCGTGGGCTCCATCCTCTGTCGGTCGTTCCATTGCTGTAGATAATTGGCATGTGTGACACGCCAATCATTTTCTGAGTACCTTTTCCTCCTATCATACCTGCATAAATAATAGCGACAAACATATCAGTGACATCAAACAGTGGTTATTAGGGAAGGAAATAAACAAAAATAATGTACAAGTTTCTGACCAGTGAAGAGCCTGAGAGGTCGAAATAGCTTCTGGGGGAAACGGTTGCAACCTTCCAAATTGCCGCATCACACGCTGTGGTAGGTGCAACTCAACCACGTGGAAAAATATGAGCAGGACGTTGGATCTCCAAAGGTCACGATCACGTGTGCACATAGGACTCAAACCAAGCTCGTTCAACTCGTCAGCAAAGTCTTTAGTGTAAGGCTCCCAAAAAATCCACAACGAAGAATTTAGTGACTAAGACGATTCTATGAGAACAATGGGAGTTATCAAGAAAGAGAGGTTACAAAACTGTGACTCTGTGATGCAATCGAGGTCAACCATGTACTGCTTGTAAAGCCTTGCGGGGCCCCCTCGTACCGTTGGCATGTTCTTCCAGCATAATGCAACTGTAGGCCTGGATCCTCCATCATTGTGCGTCCAATCCTGACAACAATAAACATGAGTTTCAATATAACCAATGAAAATTGAAATATGCAGGAACCGAAACATATAGCATATAAGAATTGAAATAGGGGTTATACTCTCCACAATACCTCTAGCGCGCCACGGTACGGTCTCCCAACACCAAAACGCATCCAAATCCAAATCTGCAGGAGGTAGGCACACCCCAAGGTTTGAATCTACTCCCTTACGCTTGCAGGCCTCGCACAATTGACGGTACAGCCAACTGAGTGTCGCCGATCCCCAACTATACCCCAATGTTCTCCCATTGCTGAGACAGGATAGGAAGTGCGCTCCAAGTCACCTGGTTTCCCTGACCGTCAGGGAAAAGGAAACCACCACACAAGTGCCACAGCAAACACGAGCGTGTCGCTCAACCACGGGATCAGGAGCGCCAGGAGGGCAATGGTTGAAGTGCTGCCTCAACCAAGCCGAGCTAACACCAGCGGTCTTCTTCTCCCTCCCATCCCTTAGCTGCCTTTGGTGGCCTCACCCCAATCACCTGCTCAACCATGTCCCTCCAACCATCGGACTGGATGATACCAGTCACTGCTTGCCCCTCCAACGGAAGTCCAAGTATCATAGCAACATCCTGTAAGGTGACCGTAACCTCTCCGCAGGGCAAGTGAAAGTTGTGTGTCTCCGGCCTCCATCTATCCACAAAACACGTCAGCAGAGGGCCATCCATCACCGGCAAACCTGCACAAACCACCCGAGAAAGCGGCAACAACCCAGCCCGTCTTATGTAGCACGCGTAACGCTCGTCCCACCTCAAAGGCTTGTGGGTACGGGGCCTGAGTGGCTCAAACTCCTGAAACATAAAAGAAATGAATTAGCAAAAAAACACACAATAATAATCAATTTGAAAAAAACACAATAATAATCGGCATTGGAATATAAACGATATGGAAATGAACTTACTTCACCTTCATCGACCATGAAGTGTGCGCGATGCTTACTGTCGTGGGCGGTCTCAAGGAGCGGGAAGACGGGGTGCGCCATCCTGAAATTAAAATGACAACATTAGAAATAATTAGAAAGACCGGTAAGTAAATTGATATGATCAAATAACAAAATTATACATGAAGCAATACAAAAAACTAAATTAAACAGTAGCAAGTGAGGATGCAAAAAACATATAAATAAATATGCAAAATCTTCAAAAATTAGTACCTGAATTACTACCGTAACGGAACTACTACTATTTTTCTTTTTCTTGCGCTGGGTCTTTTACTTCTTACACATGCAATTCTTTTTAAATTTGTGGCACTTGGAGCACCGATTTTCTGACTTGCTCTCTTCAAAATCACCCGTCCCAAAGTCTAAGGTATCACGACCCTTCCGCAACTCATCCATGGCACCTTTAATGGGTTTCTTGGACCTTCGTCCCCTACCAGTTTTTTGTTCTTTGGGTTAGGCGCATACTCCAACCCTTCATCAGGTGACCATTGACTAGGATTCATATATGGTTCGAACGTAGATTCCCATACCTTAAGTGTGTTCTGTCTACCATAGTACGGTGACATGTAAAGCGGGGACAGGTAATCCAGACCTATAGCCCGGCAAGATGTAATAATGTGGGAACAAGGTAGGTGATGCAGCTACGGAACCATGCAAGAGTAGTTGCCGGTCGTAAGGTCCAATTGATAATGACTGGCCTCCATAACTCTCGCCTCCTATGGTAGTGCTACCTGAACCTATAACACTAAAAATCATTCCTTGAGGACCATGTGCCACTGCAAGTTGGTGAAGCGAACGAGTTTCTGCTCCTTCTAGATGTTCAATGACAATTTTCCCCTACTTATGTCCACTATCCACTAAAGCTCGTGCGGTTTGATAACGATTCACAAAGTACTCATTGCATTTAGTAAAAGAGTACTCAACAATTCTAGCAACAGGCTTGCTACGAATTCCTTTGAACACATTGTTCAAAGACTCAACATAGTTACTAGTCATGAGGCCTGTAACGCCTACCACCCTCATCAAAAGCCAAAGCCCATTTGTCTTTGTCACCCATTTCACCAAGCAACCATGCCTTTGCATCTTCTTCAAATCCGGCATTAGGTCACTCAGTTTCTCATCAAAGTCTTCCTCTGTATGCACGGAGCACAAAGCTTTCAATTTCTCGATTACTTCCTTCTTCCTTTGATGCCTCCACATGTTGGCAGCAAAATGCCTCATGCACCATCTATGCACAAGCGGAGGAAAACCATTCATGTGTTCATTTGCACACTTTAAAAGTCCAATATGACGGTCTGAGATCATACAAACCTGCCTCTCAGGACCCAGAACATGTCGACGAACAAGTTTCATGAACCATGACTAGCTATCAACAGTTTCACCCTCTGAAATGGCAAATGCAAGTGGCACGAGTCGTGTCTCCGCATCAACCAGCGACTGCCATCATAAGTGTGCCCCGGTACTTGCCGGTAAGAAAAGTAGCATCCACAATAATGATAGGACGACAATGCTTGAAAGATTCCCGACATTGTGGAAAGCACCAAAAAACCCTTTCTAACACATGTTTGAGCTGACCATTCGAGTAAACCATCGCACCATTACAGAAAGGAAACCACTTAACTGCCTAGGTTAAAATGGGTCATAGCTGTAAGCACACGAGGGACCATGCCGTATGACTCGGCCCAATCTCCCCATAACATGGACATGGCGTGCTGCTTGGCCCTCCATGCCTTCGGGTAAGTGACATGATAAGTGCTCATGGCGAATATAGACTCAATGAGTGATGTGATTGATGTATCATTGTCCCTCATAACAATGCCAAGTATGCGACGAGCAAGGTATTTTGCTGACAACTGCGCATGCTGTTGCTTTACCACGGCCAAACGGCAAGTGTGTTCAGGGCCCACCCTAGTGATCTTCCATTGCTCGCTGTGCCTAACTCGACGTGACCAAACTCGCCACAAGCAACCTTGCTTGCACATTACATCATACCTTAAATTTCTATCCGAGTGCACCACAGTGAACGGCCTAAAGACCCGTACTGCATAGTCTGCCAAGAAAAACTTCAATTCCTCAAGACTGCTAAACTTCATGCCCTTCTTTACGATGGGGTTTGCAACATCCTGCATGGCCTCCCAAGTCGGCAATTGAAAATTGCAAACCGCTTTATGACACATGCTAATGTCCTTATCATTAGGAACGAGAGGGATCACAAAATCAGCTTGCTTCATCAAAGCTATCTCTCTAGCGGTATAAGGAAGCGTATCGTTCTCATGCCGATGGACTGTCGGTTGTGCCACTTCTGGAATAGGTGGAGAACCATACTCCTCCTCCGATTCATCAAACTGGCCTCCAACATCTTGATTGGCAGGGCCATCATTTATTTCAACTGCTTCTGTCTCTCCATCAGAATCATCTTCTTCTCCTTCGGACCCCAAAGATATATCGTCATCATCTACTTCCTCCTTTTGGTCAAATACTTCAGGATCGAAATCATCAACTAGACGAAACAAATCAAAAGGATTGGAGTCGTCAAGTTGCTGATTAAGATCGTTAGCCGTTGGGGGTTAATCCAAAACTTGTGAAGGGTTGCACTCTTCACTGAGATTCTCAGCACGTACATAAGCACTCTCTAATCTATCAACATTCTCCACAGTACCCCGAGCCATAAGCCATAACTCAACTACAACTTCGTAGCAAACAACATTAGCACCGACAACTACCTCCTTGTATTGGTTCCAATGGGACTCCGACGATAAATCCATCAACACATAATGGGGCCTAGCTTTCCCGCAATCAAACCGACCCCTCAATGTCACCTCATCAAATTGACATTCATGCTTGGTCATGACGTGATGAACCACATCTTCACAACTCTACATGCTCATTAATTTTTTCAAACTCTCCATTATCTTTCACAATCCCACCATGAAAAAATCGAACTAAACAATCCATCTACAGAGTACAAGAAATTTTCAAATACCTCACAATATGAATCACATTAACATTCACATCTAATTCCAATATTAAATTTACCAAACATATGTGACATACAAAATTAATTCAAAATCTGAAATCTACCAAGCATATGTCACTAATATAATTATTTCATCATCTACTAATACAAAATCTAGCACAAAAAATTAGCAATCTAGCTACATTGAAAACACATATCCATACATATGACCTACACTACACAATCCACACATATCTCATGAAATCGAGTCATGCAACTAGTTCTACATGTAAAAATAACGGACAGAGCGACAACTGTGACTCCGTAAACCATCCATTTCAATTAATCAAAGCTCTAGTTCATCACATTTTCAAATCAAAACCAAACCCTAGGTCACCTAAACATGCAAATATCTCACAAATTAAAGGCTAAATGAGAAAAATAAGTAGGGGAATACCTTCTCCACGTGGCGAGGAACGTTTCCCCACACTTTTCGCGCCCCAAATCACCGGATTTTGGGGAAATTAGGGAGGAGGGGGGGCGCGGCGGCCGGCGGCGACAAAGGCGGGCGGGCGGGCAGCTCTGGTGGAGGAGGAAGAAGGAAGGGAGAAGGAAGAAAGGGCCGCGCGTGGCCTTTACTATTGTGCTTGCCACACTGGCTCGCCTGGCACAGCAAGAGCCTGGACCCACCTTGCCACACCAGCCTGACGGCGCGGCAACGCTGACCCTGCCATGGCCCCCATCTGATCCCATGCCACGCCAAGCGCTAGCATGGTGTGCCTGCCGCGCCAACGCATGCGGTGCAGCAGGGTTGCCGCGCCAACACATGCGGCGCGGCAACGTGGTTTTGCCGCGCTGGTAGTAGTGGCGCGGCTATTGGCGGCGCAAACGCACACCAAGATCCACCGCAAGCGCACGGATCATTGTAGCTCTTCCCTTAGAGTATTCTCCCAAGGTTTATCAATCGTGGAAATAAGGTCACAAACCCTAGATTAACTATGCACCGGAAAGCATTAATCAAGTTGCAAGGTGATCGTGAATATATGATCAAGCATAAACACTTATGAACAAGAGGTAACTCATCTAGGATAAAGCCAAGCCTATGCATATGTTGTAGTTCTAGCTAGATCAGTAAGCAAAACATGGTTCTCATTCAATGCATCTTTAAATCTCTACCCTCCGGTCTGACTTCCGAGGATCACCACCTTACACGGGTCAGACCTTGTCACGATGCTCCCTATCAGCGTAGTAAACACACAGGCACGAACACAAGTTCGTGTCATATTCCTCGATAGATTCGGTATGCACCTCTAGTCACCATAACTACAGGAGCACCCTATGCAATCTACGTCGACCATAGATTGAAATAAGCAAACTCGAGAGAGAATGAAATCATAGAAGGAGGCAAATGGATCGCAAGAGAATCGGAACTCATCTATTACTTCACCATGAATGATTGTACATCACAAGATCACAACCGTGGCCATACCTTCTTGTGACTCCTAGCTCCAGAGCCTAGCCTAGGCTAGCCTCTAGACGACAACTGCATGGCCCTCGGCTCTCCGTAGATGGATGTCCCTCAGGTTCCTCGACTTTTGCTTCGAATGATGGGGTGTCGGTCGAAAGGTGAACTATTTATAGCCATGGGAAACCCTAGGTCAAAGGGCAAGGTAAGGCGGCTCAAGAATGCCTCAGGCAGCGTGGCCAGAGGGGGCCTGGGCCGCGTGGCCTGGGCCTTTCCTTGGCCCAATCGTGCTCAACTTTCTCCCCAAGCTTTCTTGATAGTTCTGGAGTCTTCCTTTCTATGCATGTGGCCCCTGGACGTCGGTTGCTTCAAGATAAAATTGGCTCAAGATATCTTCCCATTTGAATTGCCTTCCTCTGGAAGTAACTTGATCTTATCTTCATTTGCTTAGTCCTTAAGCAATCTTGGAGGTTGGTGGCTGCATTCAGGCATGAGTGGGCTTCAATGTCCATGTTCATGGCGCTTGGGCCTAGTAGGCCTGCTTCATTCGGGCTTCCGGCCATCGTCTTTCGCTTGTCTCGAATTTAACCCATATTCATCTCTAATTTATCATTTATCCTGCATAAACCAAAATCCTCCAAAAACACATGCATATACGAAAACGTACCGGTTATGAAGTATGATCAATAGTTTAGACATTAAATTCATGCAAATATCGAAGTTAAACAGGGGTAAAAGTGTGTCATTTAAGAGCGCCAACAATCCCCCATGCTTAAACCTTGCTCGTCCTCGAGTAAGTCTTTGATAGAAATCAGCGTTGCCCTCCGATGTCCAATCCCTGCACTTGATCATACACCAGAAAACACAATGCTCTCGAAAGATTTTTCAATTAAGGTTCAAGTTGTAACCAGCTCTTTCTAGTATGGAGGGTAGATATGAATTAAGTGCAACCCACAAAGAATTTAAATCCACATGCTCTCAATTTTAAAAAAGTCTCAGGTAAACGAATTTTATTTAAAAAGAATAACTGAACCAAGATCAATAATTTAAACCTTGCAAATTGCTCATGGAAACTCTCAGCTCATCTAGTCTCTCAAACCTGCTAACACTCTCAACCTTTCTTTCTCTCATGTATATAAGTGTAAGGCTTATCTGGAGCTTGAAAAGGATAGTCCTAGCAAAGATATTATAATCAAGATATTATCAAAACAGGAAAAGCATCTTACGGATTTACCAAGACTCGTCAAAAAGGCCAAGAGATAATAATGTCTTTGTGGAGAGGGAGAGAATGGACACACGCTTTTTAGATGGTGGACATGTGCAAATGGCAAAGGGTGAACCCGAGGCACAAATGAAGTCCTCGTTATCGGATTGCACATGGTTGGAATAATTGAGTATGGAGTAAGTCTTCTAAGCACCAAGAATCAAATGAAACAAAAAGAACTAAGGAGCATTTATTTTCTTTCTTTCTTTTCTTTTCACCTTTTTTCTTCTTTCTTTTCATCCTTTCTTTCTTCACGATAATTTTTTTATTTCTGCTACTTAGAACCTTTTGCAACACAATATCTAGTCAGCGGTGGTCAGAGATAGTGCGATTACTCTCCCCCCATGCTTGAACGATTGCTCGTCCTCGAGAAATGGAGTGGGGATTAAAAAGACCGCTGAGCAGAGAAGGAATTCTTCTCTTCTTGCAGAGAACAACTTGAATCTTTAGGGGAGGCTTCCACAAAAATTTTCGAGGCAATCAGAGACAGGAACACCTCTGGCCGCGTGGCCCAGGGGTGTTCTAGGCCGCGCGGCACAAGCCCTTTGTGCCTCTGTTTCTTTTGATTTTTCTTCAGCGCACTTGTAGATGCCTATCAAAATTATTTTCCATCAATGATGGCTCTGACCCTTCTAAAACTCCGTTGAAATAATTGTTTTTCCATACTCAGTAAATGAGTTGTGGTCAAGGTGGTATTCATAAAAAGATAATTTGGATTTTTGGGTGGATATCCGGCGAGGTTTGCTAAGTTCTCGATGTGAAAACAAGCAATGCATGGATGGAAAAGGATAGCAATAAGAAAGGTACACAAAAACGGAATGGCCAGCTTCTTAGTCTCGTACCGAAGAAACAAATCCTGAATTATTGCGCTCAAAAATAATTCTTGCACAACTATGGTTCATCATTATATGATATTTAGGCTTTGGATAGGTAGAGCATTTGCAAAGGTATTAATGACAAGGTCAGCATAAATGAATTTCAACAGAAGTGCAAGAGAAGACCGCCCTTGCATAGGTATTAAAACGAGCTTCGAATTATTTAAAAAAGAGAGCAAGAATAATAAATATGGGTTTATATATTATCATAACCTCCACAAAAGATTGAGCCAGTATTTATATCAATTTTTAGATTATGTTAGAGAGAGCATTAGTTTAATCATGGATAAATCAAGTACGAAGAAAATACAAAGTGGCAATGATCATCATATTTCAAATTGCAAGAACAACATCATAAACATTGACCATATGGAATTAAGCTCCTTGTGATGATGATTTTATTCGACTCACACTAATAAAATAAAATAGAAAACATGCTACACATGACAAAACTTATTCACATGAAAATCAGGGGAGGAAGAGATTCAAACCATGAGTAATTTATTTCTTCTCCTTCTTATTCTTCCCTCCATGGCCGTCTTGTTCGTTGCCTGGCTCTTGTTCTCCTTGGGTCCTTGTGTCGACTTGAAGAGTGATCAGCGCTCGTCCTCCTCTTGAGGACTTCCTTGACGTGGTCTTGAACTTGCATCTTTGCTTCATTCATCATCTTTTTCATCGTTCCTGCATGAGAGCATAGACAAAGAACACGCCGGGGTTTCTTGCCGACGCGAAGGAGTAAAACAAAACACAAAAGCCATAGCTCAAGAATGATCTATGCTTGGTCGTGGTTTCAATGCTCTCAACATAAAGTTTCAAATCTGATTTTTCAAAAATTAAATTATGCTTAGTGCGATCACCAAGACATTATGCAAATCAGAGATGAATTTTATTGTCAAAGACCAATGTAGGTCAAGTACTCTTGATTACATTAATTTAGGTTAAATCAAAGACACTTAGTCAATTATATTAGACTAAATAAACTTTGATCTTTACCATGCGGGGTGTGGGATTAGGTTCTAGTTTTGGCCAAAAAGAGAGAGAGAATTTTGAAGAAAATAAAACAAAAAGGCTTAGAAAACTCTAACTAGAAAAACAGGATTTTCAATAAGCATGAACCAAAAGAGAATTTTTATCCTTATGTTTCATGAGCCTACCACGCGTAAACTTACAAAGATAGATCATGAAAAATACAACGCAGTCTCTACTCGAAGATGGGCTCTGGAAAGTGCAAAACGGGGCCTGGCCGCCCGGTCAACAGGGGTTCTGGCCGCGCGGCCAGAGGGGTTTTTGGCTCCTCTGGTTCTGGTTTTTCACGGGTGGGTAAAAGAAATAAAAATATGTGGGTATATGTACTGGTGTGGTTAAAGGGTTTAAAAAGAAACATAAAATGTTAACGACCAAGCAAAGAATCATGTAACAAAGGTGTTCAACAAAAGCATCCAAAAGATAAAGATGTGCCTTGTGTAGCAAAACTCTAAGACTCAAATGACTCTCTGAAAATTAAAAGAAAAATGGGTTGTCCTCCCAAAAGCTTATTACCTGACTCGACATCCGGGTTGCCTCCCGCATAGCGCTTCGTGTATCGTCTATAGCTGGACCTTCGGGTTGTTGCTCTGACCAGCGTCCCGTGATGGTGCTGTAGTCCTCTCGTCTTCTTTTTCAACAGGCTTGCGTTCTCCTTCGAGCTTTGTAACTGGCTTCTCATCTCTAGCTCTTCAATTCTTCTCTTCAAGAAGTCGATCTTGGCCTCCAAGTCTTCATTGCGCTTCTCCTCTTGCACGTTCTTTGCTTTGCCCATGGACGGAATGAGTTGAGTGCGTCCGACTGATGCCCAAGCATCGTTATCAGCCACCTTCTTGAATAATGCATAAGCCTTGGTGGGAGTGAGGTCGATGATGGAACCTCCGGCGGATGCATCCATGATTGTGCATGACGACGCTTGCAAGCCACCGTAGAACTTCATAACTAAGTTCGCTTTTGAATACCTGTGATGTGGACAAGCGAGAACATAGTCGTTGAAGCGCTCGAACGCCTCGGTGATGGTTTCCGTGGTGCTCTGGGTGAAGCCCGAGATCTGGCTGCGAAGAGTCTACGTCTTCCCTGGCGAGTAGAACTTGGCGATGAAAGCTTCCACTAGGATCTCCCACTTCTCGACCGTTGAAGCCTCCAGCATGTAGAACCATTGAAGTGCCTTGCCCATCAAGGAGAATTGGAAAAGTGTTGCACGTAGCTGATTGTCGTTGACCCCTTCGATCTTGAAAGTGCTACACAATTGTATGAAGGACCGCAAATGGGAATTAGGATCCTCCTTACCGGTGAACGGGTTGTCTTGCACCATCTCGATGATTGAAATCTTGATCTCGAACAGGCTTCCAACTTCAGCTAGCTTGAAGATCGGTAGATCGTCGATGTTCAGTGTCCAAAGCTCGCTCATCTTGCGCTCGGGCTGTTCTCCCATTGCTAGTTGTGGTTGATGTTCAACTGGGCTTCTTCTTGGAGTGCTAAGAGGCGATTCCTTTGGCCTTCGCTTCTGATGTTCCTTGTTGCTGCTACTTGCTTGATTGTGCCTGCATTTTTTGTTTTTTTCATACACAAAGACAAAAGAACATATTTTTGATTTTTCTTCGAGAGGCACAAGTCCATCTCAAACTAGGTTAGTGAAAGAAAAACATATACAAGAACTATACAAGATCAAGAATATACAAGAAAAATATTCACGGAAAATTACGAACAAGAAAAATATTTACAGATGCAAAAATCAATCTAAGATTCGATCACTTGTTTCCCCGGCAACTGGTGCCAGAAAAGATTGTTGGCGGCGCAAACGCACACCAAGATCCACCGCAAGCGCACGGATCATTGTAGCTCTTCCCTTAGAGTATTCCCCCAAGGTTTATCAATCCGTGGAAACAAGGTCACAAACCCTAGATTAACTATGCACCGGAAAGCATTAATCAAGTTGCAAGGTGATTGTGAATATATGATCAAGCACAAACACTTATGAACAAGAGGTAACTCATCTAGGATAAAGCCAAGCCTATGCATATGTTGTAGTTCTAGCTAGATCGGTAAGCAAAACATGGTTCTCATTCAATGCATCTTTAAATCTCTACCCTCCGGTCTGACCCTGTCACGATGCTCCCTATCAGCGTAGTAAACACACAGGCATGAACACAAGTTCGTGTCATATTCCTCGATAGATCCGGTATGCACCTCTAGTCACCATGACTACAGGAACACCCTATGCAATCTACGTCGACCATAGATTGAAATAAGCAAACTCGAGAGAGAATGAAATCATAGAAGGAGGCAAATGGATCGCAGGAGAATCGGAACTCATCTATTACTTCACCATGAATGATCACAAGATCACAACCGTGGCCATACCTTCTTGTGACTCCTAGCTCCAGAATTCTGGCGTGATCTTCCTCGCAGGGTGATCCCGCCGGCTAGAGCCTAGCCTAGGCTAGCCTCTAGACAACTGCACGGCCCTCGACTCTCCGTAGATGGATGTCCCTCAAGTTCCTCGGCTTCTGCTTCGAATGATGGGGTGCCGGTCGAAAGGTGAACTATTTATAGCCCTAGGAAACCCTAGGTCAAAGGGGAAGGCGAGGCGGCTCAAGAATGCCTTAGTGGCGCGACTAGAGGGGGCCTGGGCCTTTCCTTGGCCCAATCATACTCAACTTTCTCCCCAAGCTTCCTTGATGGTTCTAGAGTCTTCCTTTCTATGCATGTGGCCCCTGGACGTCGGTTGCTTCGAGATAAAATTGGCTCAAGATATCTTCCCATTTGAATTGCCTTCATCTCGAAGTAACTTGATCTTATCTTCATTTGCTTAGTCCTTATAAGCAATCTTGGAGGTTGGTGGGCTGCATTCGGGCATGAGTGGGCTTCAATGTCCATGTTCATGGCGCCTGGGCCTAGTAGGCCTGCTTCATTCGGGCTTCCGGCCTTCGTCTTTCGCTTTTCTCGAATTTAGCCTATATTCGTCTCTAATTTATCATTTATCCTATATAAACCAAAATTCTCCAAAAACACATGCATATATGAAAACGTACTGGTTATGAAGTATGATCAATAGTTTAGACATTAAATTCATGCAAATATCGAAGTTAAACAGGGTAAAAGTGTGTCATTTAACATCGCCAACAGCGGCCAAAAGGGTCATCCGTGAAAATAAAGTTCCAAGGGGGTTAATATTAAAATATTAATAAAAAAGGTTAAAAAAATTCTACTAGCACTACTATGCTTCATATATACCAAACGAAAGAAATACTGGGATCAGCTCTTGGCGTCAAAAATGAATTTTTCCCTTTCCATGCAGCTTTCGTGTTATAAAGAGCGAAAGATTGGATGTTCATACAAATCTTACTCTTACACATCCTACACCGTGGATTTTATGATGATCGAACGCTATAGATTAATCTAAAGAGTCCATGTTGATTACATCTCGAATTTAAAACTCTTACACCTTTAAACCTATATACCGTTGGATTTTATGATGATTGAATGCTCTAAATTAATTTAAAGAGTTCATATTGACTGCGTCTCTAATTTAGTAAATTTTATAAAACACGTGTCAGCACGTGCCTTTCTCACACCATATGTTACCCAAAGTCTATACCAGAATTTAGTGATTGTTTTCGTACTTTACAGAACCATATAATTAAACAACCCACCATAGTCATGCTACCCTAGGTAAGAACCACGTGGCCGACGTGCATGGTCCCGGCTCGGTGATAGTGTGCTTGAACGAAATCTCCCGGTCTTCCATGGAGTAGACACCCCAGGTGATGCCGTCGTCCTTGTGGCACGAGTAGCACCGCCTCTTGTCGACGAAGTAGATGCAGTTGCTCCTGCAGCCCTCCGTCTCCGACGCGCGCACCGCGAACGACGACGCGGGGCTCACGAACAGCGCCCGGTCGCCGCCAGCGAGCTCCTCCACCTCCGTCCAACTCCGGCCCTCCGCGTCGTCCAGCCTGTACACCTCGAAGCCGACGACGGAGAGGAGGTCATCGGCGCGGTGCTTACAGAGCGCGGGGCCATCGTCCTTGTAGGCCAGCACTCGCCGGACAAAGAGGACCTCGTCGTCGGACCCGAGCAAGTAGCCTGTGCCCCGTCACGTGCGACGGGTGCGGCGGCGCGAACCGCCGGAACAGGCTCGCCGCCGGGAGCTTATCGACGCGTAGCAGCGGTGGCGGCGCGCCGGCGTCCACCACGAACACGTGGCCGTTCCTGTCCAGCATGTAGAAGAACCTGCCGTTATGACAGCTCGCCACCGACATGATGGCGTCAGTCCGGCACGCGCCGTCCTGCACCGTCGACTTCAACCACTCCTCCCCGCCGGCGACGCGCCGCCGCCGCCAGATAACGAGCTCGTCGATGGCGATGGGGACGAACGAGTCGGCGGCACCGCCGGAGGGGACGGCCGGGTTGCCGCGCAGCCTGCCGACGTCGACACTCCGCCGCGCGCCGGTGATCGGGTTCACGAGGAGGACGCTGTTCTTGCACCAGCTGTAGTTGGCGAAGGCCAGGCGGCCGCTGGCCGGCATGGCGCCGACGCAGCGGAGGTGGGTGGTATCTCTCAGGCGCACACGGCAGGGCATCGCCGCCGGCGCCGGGTGGCCTCCGGCGGAGGAGGAGTCCAGAGGGACGGAGACGATGACGCCGCGGCGGTCGAGCCTGTGGTCTGCCGGCAGGTAGACGAACAGGTGCGGGGCGAGCCACTTGAGCCGGTCGGAGACGATCGCCGCCCACGACTTGCAGACGGTGGCGAGCCGCGCCGACGCCAGCGGGCTGATGCCGTAGAGGATTTTCTCGGTGAGGTCGAGAGGGAGATCGACTGTCCCGCCGCCCCGGACACGCCTCTGTGGGAGGCGTCATAGGCGTCGGTGTGTGATGACCTTGGCGTGGCGGCGGACGTGAGTTTGGTCAGCTGCATCACGACTTCACGAGCTCCGGCAAGCTATTAGAAGCTCTGGAGCACGAACACAGATCATGTAGACTCGAGAGCCCTAAACAATGCGCGGCCGGTTATTATTGCCCCATAGAACGAGAATTAAACGAATTCAAGAAGAACTCACGATCGAGTTTATAATTGTTAAATAGTGTAGTCCTCTATCCGAGACGTATTAAGATTTATTTGACAGAGTATTTTATATTTTATAAGCATACTTTGATCAGTAATTCTTCTTCCGTTGTTCGAGAAAGTATTTTTTCTTCCAGTATAGTTAACAATCGCTGCAAAATCAATGGGCGACCACCCTAAAAATATTCGAAATCATGGAGCGTTTCAGTTTACATGCATGCTTAAGTCCGTTACACACTCCTACTCTCCGACTCGGCTCCGGCTCCGTCGTGTCTTCCGAATGCGTCAGTCGCTCGTAAAACAGCACCATCTCCAGCGGTCCACGGTGCTTCAAGATTCGTGTTGGTCAACATAAGATTTCCCTATTCCCACTTGGCGGCCGCATCCCAGTCCACAACCGTTCCTCCATGTCCCATTCCCATTCTCGAGCTGCAGCGGCTTGCGGCACGAGGCGTCTAAGAGAAGAGGAGAAGACTGAGAGATCGTCTCCATACTCCAGATCGAGTCTATGTCCTTATCCGGCGAGGACGAGATCGACGACGAGAGCTTGTGAGGAACGGCTATGCCTCTCTGCCACGAGTGCCTTCACCCTAACAGCAACTCCAACCCAACCCTCAAATGGGCCTCTATACCTATTTTAGTTTCCCATGTGGGAAAAACCAACTTCAGCCGGGCCCCTAAACGGGCTACCATTTTGTGAATGCCTTCAGATGTTGATCCAGGGCCTCTAGGAATGGATGCCATCTATTCCCCCACTATTACCGGAAACCGCCCTTTGCCGTGTGTCTGGGGCTTTGCCGTGTGCCAGCAAGCAGGCACACGGCAAAGGCCCTGCACACGGCATCAGGGGCCTTTGCCGTGTGCCCTGAGGCCGCACACACGGCAAAGAACTAGCACACGGCAAAGGGACCTCTTTGCCGTGTGCCTTGGGGTCAGGCTCACGGCAAAGGCCCAGCACACGGCAAAGTTAGGCCTTTGCCGTGGGCCTGATGCCTGGGCCCACGACAAATGTGACGACGTGTCACGGCCGTCAACTCTTTTCCGTGCGCTAGCCGTGTGGCACCAGGCAAAGGGCTGGCACACGGCCACGTCACCCCTTTGTCGTGCGCCTTGGATCCAGGCACACAGCAAAGGCCGGACTTTGCCGTGCGTTAGAAGCCTTTGCCGTGCGTTGGGACCTGGCACACGGCAAAGCATAATTTTTTTTTTATCTTTTGGCGCCCAAAATTTTTTGTGTCAATGTACCTTGCTTTGTATTCCACGTTAAGGTTTGGTGGATTTCACAATTTTTTTGCTATATTTAGTTACTTTATTTCGTTTACTTGGATTTATCATTGAAAATAACTTTTGAACTGCAAGTGTGTCGAATAATGGAATATAATGGATTCAAAGGGAGCATACACGTTATTGAGTCCAATCTGAGGCCGTATCCAGGAACTATAATGAAAATTCGAGCGTGTGGTTCACGAAACATGAGTACGCACGTTGGGCCGAATCGTTTTTAAATTTTCCACATCTGAAAATCAAAAGATTTGTCCTAGCATCATGATTTCATGTGTATATGATGTGGTAAAAAGTTGAACACGTTTCGCACAAGTTGTCACGTACACTGCTTACAAATCGAAGAATCTCCGAAGAAGTTTCTGAGAGTTGAGAATGAGTAGTTCATACTGAGAGGCATAAGTGAAGTCGAATTAGGTTTTGACTTCAAAACTTTTTCCATAGACAAAAGGCAACATAGATGGAGCGATAAAAAATTTTCGTACACATTTCATAATTTTTGTTGATGACGTTTTTTGACAGGTGTTGGAGCCGGCGCTTGAGGAAATCTGATGAGGGTTGAGTCAAAGTCAAAGATGGAGTTTGGGTTGAAATCGGACTCGGGACTTCAGAAATCGGATCGGACTCACAAGAGATTAATCAAAGGCGTCGCGGGCATTGGGCTGAATTGGGCCATTATGGGCCAATTTTTTAGTATTGTGAAGAGTCTTAGTTAAATAGTTTCTTTCTTTTTCGTCAAGTTTGCTTATGTCGTAATCGACTAGGAGTCTGTAATTCCAGGGTATAAATATGAGCCCTGAGGATCGTGAGGAGTTTACGAACACATCAATACAACAAACCTTTACTACTTGCATCTACTTTTCGCAATTTACTTTCAAGTCGGCGACTTCGTCAAGCTTTTCTCTTTCACAAGTTCTCCTGAGCTAGTCAAGGCGATCCAAATCTCCAAGCCTTGCTCGTGAGTTCCGCTTTTACTGAGTAATATCTAAGCTTTAGCATCGGACGCATCGTTGTTGCTTCGTTTAGATTTATTCGACAGTTATCGATATTTGCTAGATCTGCAAGTCTTTTCTTGTTGTTTTAGCTTTTATCACCACCTATCCAGCTTATAATTCTATCTAATCGGCTTTGTCAAAGTGTTAATCTTAAGATTCATCTAATAGCTGATTAGTCTTGTTCTAAGTGTTGTTTTACTAAGCTCTATCGGATCACTTTACGGTCGTCTTTTATTGCTTAGTTATCAATCGGCTCTTCGCTGTTTGATTATCAGAATCGGCTCCCTGTGCTGTTTCACTATATATCGGAATCGATCCTTCACCGTTCGTTTTCACTAACGAGAGAATCGGCTCTTCAGCTGTTTCTTAATGTCCGATTTTATCCTTGTCAATCAACAGGTCAGATTGACTGGCAAGCCCCGGATTTCAAGGCCACGTCTTCATTCGTGTGTTAGCGCATCTGTCTCCGCCTGATTGTTGCGTCAACACACTTTTGGCACGCTCGGTGGGACCCGAAAAAAAAGTTCACGATGTTTCCGAAGAAACCAGTTGATCCCAAGGACCACAATAATTCTGATCTTCATCGTGAGAATATTATTGACGTAACTTATGATGATCCATAATGAGTGTCTCAAATCATTTAGTTCTACTAAGCGAGGAGAGGCCATTTGTAACACCCTGCTTTTTACGGCATTTAGAAATACAGACTTTACAAAAATTTTCTTCAATTAAACCCAATCTCTTTCCTAAAAATATTCAAAAAATAAAATCTAAATTAAACTATGCATTTAGATGGACATATGTGTTGCATTTGGATGCTTAGAAACCCTTCTTTCCAATTCCTAGGTTAAATATTTAAATCTAATTTAAATATTAATTTCATATCTCAAACTCTGCCAAATTACCCAAGTCAATGTCCATCTCAAGCTTCACCCCAAATCCTATTTAAATTTGAATTCCCATTCAAATTTAACCCAAATCTTCATTAGAATAAATAGAAAATCATTCAGAAGGATAAACGGGCCAAAACCTTGTATTCAGCCCGCCACTCCTTCCGGCCCGGCCTGTTTTTCCTCCCCCTCCCGCCTGCAGGCCGTCCTCCCTCCAGCCCGCTGATGCCTTGCAGCCCAGCCTGCCTCCCTGGGCCACGCGCGCCCTCCTCCCCCACTCGGCCGGCCAGCAGGCCGCTAGGCCGCGGCCCGCGTGCGCCGCACGGCCTGCCGGCCCGAGCACCTCCCTCCCCTGCGCACACGCTACGCACGTGCCACGCGCGCCGCCGCAGCCGGGGAGCTAATCCCCCGGCGCCGCCGTCCTCCGGCGCCACTGCCCCGCACGCGCCGCCGCCGCCGTCTACTCGCGGGCCACCATTGTCTCCGGTCGCCGCCGGCCAAGGCCTACGCCGCTGTGGCATGCCACCGAGCGCCCCGTGCCACTCCCATCATCATCCCCTGGTCCCTCCTCTTCTCCGAATGCCGCCGCCGGGATGCGCCGGCAAACACGCCACCGGCGCTGTCCCGCCGCTACGCGGCCGCGTCCGCACTACCGTCGCCCCCGCCTCGCGGCTGCCATATACTCTCTCCTCCCCCCGACGCTGCCACCGTCGCCGCCAAGGCCGCCTGCTGTCGCCGACACCACAGTCCGCGTCCGGCCGCCGCCACCACGAGCCACCACTACGGCGAGCCTCGCGCCACCAGCGCCACGCACCCCGCACCACCGCTGTACATACCCCGCGCCACCATGAGACGCCGCACAACGCCGCCCCGCACCACCGCTCCATCACGCCACCACGCCGCATACCCCGCAGCACGCCACGCCGGATCCACACCCCGCTAGCGGATCCTAGCCACTCCATCCCAAGGTGCCGCATGATTGGTACGGAGGCCGACCAAGGCAGAGACCGAGTAGCTAACGGTGCCTGGTCCTGTCCGGTTGCCAAGTCGGGATACAGGTATACTGGAGACAGTCCCAGACAAAGGGCTGGGACTGGTCGGCACGGGTCACATGTGACTAGGCTGGTAGGGCCCGATGGGAGGATTGCCATCCTTAATGCATGCAGTTCCCCGGGAAGGTCCCTTAGTGGACAGATATGGGACCCCTGCGCAGACCCCAGTATTACCTGTGGCTGGACCTAGGGAATGCTGTCTGGAGACAGACACCGGCGGATAAGAATCTCGTCGGTCAGCACTGCCTTTCACGGAGTTAGGCGTTGACCGACGGTATGGCATAGGGTACAAGCTCTGCAGAGTTAATCAACTTATCCGGATAGCCGTGGCTCACGATCATGAGCCCATATAGTCAAGGCCCCCGTTGGTTAGAATTCACATGTATTAAAATATGAGATGGTGAGATGGGCAGAGGCCTAGAGGAGCGAGGCATAAGCCGGCCCAGAAGGACCCTGACGGTCTCTGAGATGGAACTAAAATATGGGGACTGGCAGGGATGTGAATTCCCCTCCAGGACCAAAACAACATATTAATTCCTCTTTCCCACCCCCTGTTTACAACCATAACTTTACAATTTTTCCATCAAATATAACCCTTACACCTCATTCCCTTGCATGCATTATAATTCTTCGCTCCAGGCTTGCTGAGTACCAATTATAGGTGTACTCAGCGTTGCTTTCAATCATTACAGGTACATGGACGTATAGGGGCACCCCAGCCCATCCCCTCCTTGAATGGGCCATAACGCCACTCTCCGCTAAGGCGAAGGTAGATATTCTTCATTTGCTGCACTTTTATTGCTTCCGGTTCTAAGCCTGTGTAAAACCTGTATCAGCGTACTGATCCTGGGACTGATACAGGTGATTAAGGGACGTCCGGAGAATGGTCCCCACACCATTAAGAAAGCTCCACTTCCTCTTTCGCATACAATCACTATTGCTGAATCAGCAGGGAAGCTTTAGGAGATGGTTGATAGCTCTATTCATCATGCTTTTATTAACCAATCACCTGTACTGACAAATACGGTACGTAATGCGGTATTGGCTCAACTGCATGAAGATCCATCACTGGCGGGATTTAGAGGTCCAGCATATCGTGCTCCATATCCTTATTATGGTATTCCTCCTTTTATGGATCTCCCGCTACTCCAGCATTCGGATCTGTTCCATTTGCATCTAGTACTGCAGCAGGGACTTTCACATCAGTTCCAAATGCAACATCAAATGCCAGTGCATCAATTCCAGCTACAACTATGCCATCAGCAGCTCCAGAGTCTTCTTGTGCCAGTGCTATCTCTTCTCAGAACCAATCGGACAACCAGCCGACTGGATCAACTGCTGCAAACACCATGCCCTTTGATTCGTCAGGATGATCAGTTTCTCTGATGGCAGGAGTACATGCTTCACATCAATTAACTTCTAAGGGTTTGGGGACTGGTACGTATAATCCACAGACAGGTTGGGGCATGCAACCCGATTTTGGGAAGAAGAAGGAAGAAGATACTGTCACACTAGGAGAAGGTGCTGGTTGGGTTAACCATAGTCATGGAGAAACTTGGTCTCTGGTGGATCGTAATCACATGACCATACAACGAATTCGAGTACTAGCCAATTTTTCTCTATTCGATAGTCAGCAGTCTGGACAGATGATACCACACGGTCAAACAAGTGTATCGGCTTCTCAGCTGATTCAAACTTATGTACCTCCTGCTACTTCTGTACCGCCTGCTCCAATCGCGCCTTGTTGGCGGGTCGATATCCATGAATTTTACCGCCAACATTTCTCCGGATTTCATGCTCATATAGTGATAATCATGCTAATATCATTTATACTAATGAGTTCCACAAGTTTTGTGCAATTTGTGAGTGAAGGAGCAAACAGAGAAAACAGGAGGCCATTTGGGCTCAGGGCCAGACCGGCCGGCCTAGCCTAGGCCGGCCGGCCCACTTTTTCCTCTTCTGGCCACGACATTGATACACAAGTTTACTAATGTATCAAGGATGATCATGAGCCGTGCATTTGATGTCGGTTTGATCAAAGGACGCGGAAGGCCTAGGATGGGATAAACATGGATTGAAGGGCCCACAACCTAGGATTCTTGCATAGCTTCAACCGAACGCAACCGTTACCGACTTCAGGACATCATCCAAGCCATCCTTGCAAAAGTCGGTGCCACTTGGCACCACGGCCAGGCCGGCTGGCCTAGATGAGGCCGGCCGGCCTCCCACCGTGGCCTCTACGCTTCCTCTTTCGCGTGGAAGTTAAGCAAGTAGTTGGTGTCCCTCCTAAGCAGGATATCACCCTTGGAGGGCTATAAAAGGCGCCCTTCACCTCCACACAAGACACACCATCCATTAGAGAGAAGAGAAGGCTCAAGATGTAGTCCACTATTATCTTAGAGTAGAGTAGAGAGAGTAGTGGGTGAGTGCTTGGGTGATAGCCAAGCGTGTAGAGGGAATTCGGGAGTCATCTCGGCCTTCCCTCAACATTGTTCCGCCCTCGAGGAATAAAGCTTCAGAGATATCTTCAGTAAGTTCCTCAGTCTCTTGTCTTAGTACCTCACTAGTTTACTCTTTACTTTCAGCAATTTATCTTGTCTATCTATGATCTGCGGGTACCTGAGTATGCGCGAGTCACTGCGACTCTTGTTTGGGGTTTCCTCTATAGCCCTGCGCGTTGGGTGGAGGTCAGTGCCTGAAAGCTTAGGCGTGGTGCCTGTGCTGGCTAGTCACTTCAGGTTGTGATACACCCCACAGAACTGCAGTGGTAGGCGGCAAGTGACAGCCCTGTCCGTCCTTTGTACTCCACCACCGTTCGGGTGTACTCATAACAGTAGTGCTGAGCCCGGAAGAACCCCTCTCTCACCCCGTTCTGAGTTCTTCCCGTTCTAGCCGTCGAAGCAGATCATGTTAGGTTAAGATAGGTTGTCTGGGGTAACGAGTGGCTAACTAAGGATAGCTCTCTACACTCTTTACCCTTTTCTCCCCTGGTGGGTCCGGTTAAGATATTCCTAGGCTAGTCGCATCTACCGTTCCTTGGATTCGATATCCAGGTTCTTACTCCCCTGGTGAAAGGCTACATCGTACTCCGTGCGCTTGCAGATTTAGTTAGGCTAAGGAGTGCCAACAAGCTTTTCTGGCGCCGTTGCCGGGGAACGGTAGCAACACTAGTGTAGGATCTTATTAGCCGTACACTTTATCCCCATAACCATCTACCACATGGAGTTTTCTCCTAGTTATCCGACGGTTCCATTTCGCGAGTGTTTGGAATTGCCACCATCCTTCCACCCCGTTATCTGATGGCTTCGTGATCTGTCCCCAATCTCGTTGCCATCGTTTGTTCACACTCCTTGCAATAGATGAGGAGAACTGCTCTCCTAACATTCCCGGGATGAACCAAGATGGAGCTCTTCCTGTTTTTCTCTGACGGGGGAAGCAAAGTTTTGGTACAATCGGAGTGCTAGAGGAGTTGGAGGAGATTGGATCAAAGTGAAGGTTGAAGTTTGTCTGTTTGTCTATCCCATCCCCAAAGCCCAGAGCTCTGTTGATGACTTATCAACAAGGTGATGAGTTACTTGGAGCAACCTGAGAGAAGTTTGGTATGGTGCTCATACAACGAACGTTGGTAGATTGAGACATAGTGCTCACCCTTAGGATTAGTTTTCTGACCCTCCCACCAACTTCCTCATGAACCAAACAGCAAATCCTCACTCTTTCATTAGATCCACTGCCTCCAACCACACGAAGTGAGCGAACAAAAGCCCCCAGACCAAGAGATTACCCTTAAGGATCTGCCACGTTAGGTGTGCACGCTCAAGGTCTGAGTAATTCATTCCCAAAGTCATGACCGTAGACCAAGGGTCTTTCTGCGGTCACGAGCAAGGAATGACGGAGGAAGCAGAAGCTAGTCGACCCTAGCTTTAATGCCCTCCAGCTATTGAGGGGACTGACACACAAGAAGTTGTCCATGATCTTTCGTAAGCACCTGAAAGGGATCAACGGCCAGATGTTGGAAAACAAAGGAATTATCCGAGTTGTGCCTGAGGGGCGCAGTAGAGTGATCCTGGATTTCCACATCTTTGATATCCTCGAAGGTGACAAAATCTTCTTGTTGGATCAGCCAATAGAGCATGTTGTCAACTTAATCACGATTGAGCTATAGCTCAGAGTTGATAAAGAAAACATCCTGGTCGGCCTTGCACGATCAGTGAGTTTAGCCTTGCACGATCAGATGAGCATATTTTTTTAGATGCTCATCTGAAGGGCTAGACAAACCCCATGAAGAACTAATGAGCATATTTCTCAGATGCTCACCCAATCCCAGGGGCAGAACCGGGCAGTCAAGCTCGACATGGTGGAGAACCACAGCCTCCTCCACTAGAGTTGTTGATTGCTGCCACTTGGATTAGAACATGTTTCTCTTCCACTTGGGATAGAGATATGTACCTCTTCACGACAATCGCAGCACGCCAGTCATCATCAGTGATAAACTGACAGAGAATGAGACTCGGTAGGCTGCAACAGTCTTAGAGAAGTACCGGTCCATTTTTTCAGGTATTCTCTACAGACTAGATGGGGATCAACCCTAACACCCATCGTATCGCTTGAACCAGACAAATAGCCTTTTGGCTGAATGATGCGATGAGGGAGGTAGGCACACCTGCATGTGGGTATTATTTACCCTATGGAAGCACCCACTTCAAGTGGTGAGGCACTAGTCAATTTTCATCTACCTCCACCTGTCCTTATTGTTTGGTCTATGCAATGCACCAACAGAGGTGTATGATATCAGCCTTCTCTCCCATTATTGAGGACATCCTTTGTCCTTGTCGAGAACATCATGGAGGAATTCCTTGATGATTTCCCAGTCCATGGACAACCTTTGGTTTACGCCTCGCGGATATGGATAGAGTTGTTGATTGCTGCCACTTGGATTGGAACATGTTTCTTGTAGCACCCCGTCTATTTAAAGCATTTAAAATACAATTTAAATAATTTCCCTTAATTAAATGTACTTCCCTTACTCCTCTCCCAATATTCAAAATATATTTCCTAAGTAGATCCATGCATTTAATTTCTCGTGTGTGATGCATTTGAATGCTTTAGAACCCCTCTCTAATCTCTAGATTCTAAGAGATAGAAATTCCTCTAAACCTCCCATTCCAATCTTTAGTTTAATATTCAAATCTAATTTGAATATTGAATTCTCGATATCAAATCTTCCCGAAATATTATAAAACTATCTCCCTCAAGCCTCACTTCAAAATCCCATTTACATTTGAATCTACATTCAAATTTGAGCTCTAAATCCCTCAAACAAATAGAAAAGCCTTCATTCCCTAGCTGGGCCAACAACCTCAATTCCAGCCCAAAAACCAAAGTCCAAAACCACCCCCTGATCTTTCTCCTCACCTCCCCTCTCCTTTCCCCGGCCGGCCCACTCCTTCCGCCGGCCCAGCTCGTCCCCCACGGCCCGCGCGCCTCCCGCGGCCCAGCTCGCCCTCTTCCCCCCTGCAGCCCGCGAGCCGCCCCCAACAGGCCGATCGCGCGCCCCCCTCCCAGCAGGCCGCGGCCCAGCTAGCCCGCGCCTCCTCTTTCCTTTCCCTCCCACCCACGCACGGCCCACAGCCCAGCTCCCCCCTTTCTTCAGCCCGCGCCCTCCCTCCACTTCCGGCCCACCCGCGCTCCGCGGCCCAGCTTCACGCACGCGGCCCAGCTCGGCTGGAAGCCCACGCGACACCCCTTCCTCCCTGCCCTAGCACGTGCTGCAGAAGCGCCGCCGCTCCACAAGCGCCGCCGCCGCCGTTTATTGTTGTCGTCGCTGCTCCAACGCCGCTCCGGCCGCCAAACCTCGTCGCTGAGACTCCTTTCCTCTTCCTCTTTCCTGTTTTCCCCCTCCGTTCCTCCTCCTGAGCACGCCCGACGCCGGCGCCTGGGACGCCGCCGGCCCTGGCCGCCATGAGTGCCGCTGACTGGTCAGCGTTGACTGGTCAACGGTCAACGGTCAAAGCTGACAGGTGGGTCCGTGGTGACGTCAGCAGTGGGCCCTAATGACGTCATCACGAGGGCTTAGGTGCTAAAACTAAAAAGGCCAGGGGGACTTAGAGAAAGAATGGCACACCAGGGACTAGATTGCGAAGGTTTCTAAACATCAGGGGCTAAAGTGAAAGATTCCAGGGGCTTCTTTGGAAAAAGGGGTAGTCTTCGCTGTGGTGGACGTGGTCCATGGTGAGCCATCTCACTGGTTCACGTGGACCGCGTCCACCGGATCATCCTGCGGCGCGGGCGGATCTGGTGCGGCGGACCGCGTGCGGCCTCGCGTCGGCAGCGGAGCGCACGCGCGCGGCGGCGGTGCCACGCCGGCGGCGACTCACCCTCGACCAATCCCGGCGACAAGGGTCGGGATCGGTGCCAAATGGCCTTGCACACGCGTTCACGGAGGAAAAAGTCTAGGGTTTGGCTCCTAGGGTTAACTACGGCGAGGGCAAGACGGCGGGTCTGGCGCTCGGCGAGCGTTCGATGGATTGCCCCAAAGGGGTACTCCGTGGACGGCCGGGGTTCTAGGCTCGGATGGGGTTCGACATCGCGGGGATCCTGCACAAGAACACCCCTGGCTCGAAGGCCAGGGCACAGGCAGAAGAAAAGGGGGCAGCTTGGGTGGCTAGGCCTAGCTACAGAGGTTTCCTCGGCGTTCACGCCGGACAGCAGGAAGAAGGGGGGAGCGGCGGCGCTGGCTGGCTCACCTAGGCTCAAGGATCGGCTTGGAGTAGGTGTAGGTGACGGCATGGCGTAGAGGATCGGGTCTTGGCGTGCTCCTCTTCTTGCTCCGGGTGATCGACGCGGCGGCGGCGTCCCTGCGGCGGCGACGGCGGCGGCGTGCTCCCACGGGCGGCTCCGGCCTTGGCGTCCTCCTCCTCCTTCCACTCCTTCCCTTCTCCTCGTGCGGCGGCGGCGGCTGGTGTCTAGGGCAGCGCCCTGGTGGCTGTAAGGGGATGAGGGGCGGGCGCTCCTCTGCTTTATAGCGGCGGCGCCCGGGGGATCGCGGCTAGGGTTGGAGAGGGTTGGAGAGGGCGTGATTGGAAGGCTCGAGAGGGGGACACGCGGCACGGGTAGTTGGGTGGGAGATGGGGTAGTGCGCTTGGTGTTTTTGGGCGTGCGGGCCACGGCGCGGCACGGCGAGAGGAGAAAGGGGGCGGCTGCTCGCGTGATAGCGCGGGCGGCTTCCCCCATCTAGGTTTTAGGGGCGGAGCAGAGTGGTGGATCGGGGGATTAGGGCTTGGGGGTCCGCGAGATGGTCTCCCGCGGTCGAAGCGGCGCGAGTCGGAGAGGCGAGGCTGCGTGAGCGCGGCGGCGTCCGGTGCGTGGTGGTGGTGGTGAGGGAGATAAAGCTGACAGGTGGGCTCCACCTGTCGGCGGGTGAGAGAGAGGGGGCGCGCGCGCATGTTGAGCGGACTGGGCCGCGGCGAGTTGGGCCGCAACGCGGGCTAAGGAAAGGGGAAGAGGGGAATGGGCCGAGGGGGTTTAAGGCGGTTTAGGCCGGAAGTAGAAGGGCTGGATCCAGACTTAGTTAGCGGGCTTTGTTAGTGAGGTTAGGGCCCAGGTAGGTTTTAGTTTTTAAACTTTTCTTTTGATTTGGATTTGAATCATTTCAAATCCAAATCCCACTAAATTAAATCCAAATAAATTCCAAATAAAATCCAAATGTTCACACTAGCATTTAAACACCTCAACAATAATATTTTATATATTTTTTTTATGCCCAAGAATTTTAGGAGAGATTCAATGAAGACAACATTATATTTTTCCTAGCTAGCATCATATCCACGAAAAATTTTAAAAATCCACATTTTTATTAACTTAAACATTCCAGAAAAATCTGGGAAGTTACATAGGTCAACGGTCAAAGGGTCACGACCTTGGTCAACGGGTCAAACTATGGTCAACGGGCCAAGGCTGGCGGCGTCACGGCTATCGAGTTCCACATGTCAACATGCGGGCCCCTTCGGTCAGGTGGGTCCGAGCTGTCAGTAAGTGGGTTCCGCTAGCGGGCCCACAGTCTGACGGGTCACTAACAAGTTAGCCACGTGGCGGCGGACTCGGCACCGAGGCGGCGCCACATGTCGGGCGTCAAAAGGTTGGCTTGGCTTGCGTGCCAATCGTGTGACTAAGACGCGGATGCCACTTGGCTAGGTCTGAGACGACGGGCTCGATTTTAGGAACCTAACGCAATTGGTTTCGCGTCGATCGGAGCTAAGACGGAAAAGATATGAATTTTCCAAGGTTTAACCCTTTATAGATATTAAGAAAAGGAATTTATTAAAGAATAAATTAATTTCTTAAAACTACAGGGGGTTTCCTGCAAGATTGCCAAGGTGGATGGGCCTGGTTGCGAAACTTGTCGTAAAAGGGACAGGGTAAAAACGTAAGAAGAGACAGCCAGGGACTTATCTGCAAAAATGCAGGAGTGGAAGGACCTATTTGTAAATTGCTAGGGACATGTTTGTAATTTTTGAAAAGTTCAGGGACCAAACAACAAAAGTGTTGTGGGGTCGGGGCATGCTGAAGTCATCATGGGCCCGGATGACGTCAGCATTGACTGGTCAACAATGACCAGTCAACGGTCATGCACGTGGGTCCCAGCAGGCAGGCTGAAGGGCCTTTCCGCGATTAAGAGAAAACCAAAGGGGTTTTCTGAGAAATTACAAGGGCTAAACTGGCCAGGGGGTTTTCTGAAAACGGTCAAAGGAAGAAGAACCGATCTGCAATTAAAAGGAAGACCGAGGGTTTTTCTTCAAAAGAGTAGGGGCTGGTTTGAAAACGGCCAGCGTCCCGGTGACGTCATTGCCGGCGTCACCGACCGCAGCAGATCTGGGTGCGGCCAGGACCCGTGTAGCCGGGGTGTGGTCTCAGCCGGGTGGTGACGCGTGGCGCCACGGGATCTATTGCGGCTGGGGCGATCCGGTGTGGCCAGGGAAGGGCAAAATAGGGGAGACGCATTTCGGGTGTTCGACTAAATGCCCGGGACGTCGCTCTCGGCGGCCGGTGGCGCACGGCGGCGGCTGGGTTGGTTCCATGGCGTCGGCTGGGCTCCAGCAACGCTCGGCGAGGCCCGGGTGGAGGTCTTTGTGGCTTAAGGCGTGGCCTTTTGGCCATGGTTGCTTACACGGGGCATGGCTCCTCCGTGGCTGGCGTGGCGGTGCGTTCACGGTACGAATGCGTGGGTCTAAGCAAGGCAAGCGCGGTGCATGGCGAACAGAGGTGCCCCGTGCGAGGTTGGGAGGCTTCCAAAGGTTGGCCTTCCAACGCTACAGGTTGTGAGCGGTGGCGGGGAGGTGACACACGCGGGCTCGGCGCGAAGTGCTAGAGCGCGCGGGAGGCGACTGCAGAGTGGCGACGAGTCACGCACACGGACGAGAGCGTCGACAGGCGGGGACACGAGCACCGGCCGGAAAACACCACAGCTCAAAGGCCGGGTCACAGAGCGAGCGTTGGCACTCGGTCGACGGCTAGGGACGACAGCGCAGGCTTTGGTTCAAGGGTTGGAAGAGAGCAAGGCAAAGGGGGGACCTGGAGGGGTGGTGTGGTGCTCACGAGTAGGTAGAGGTTGGCTCGGGTCGGGGAAGATGGGGTTGAAGCCGCGTAGAGGACGACTAGTAGTGACATGGTACGACTTCTTGCTCCGGGTAGTCGCGGCAGAGCTTCGACGGGACAAGCGGTTACGGCGTCTTGGCGAAGAGGAAATAGGGCTCGACATCCTTGTCCCGTGGCGGCGTCGGCTTGAGCCCATGGTGCTGCTCCTTGTCATCAACGTTGGAGGTGCCCCGGGCGGCTTCGGCTTGGCGTCGGATAAGATGGGAGCGGCGACGCTCCAGTGGTGCTCCGGCTTGATGGCATCGTGCTCCTTGTCGACGGTGGCTTGGCATCAACGGCGAGGAAGTAGAGGCGGCGGCGTCTCTGAGTCCGTGGTCGTCGTGGCGCGGTGGAGACGGCAGAGCCGTGGTGGCTTGACGCGGCGCAGGGGGACGACGCGGTGGAGCAACGCGGCTTGAGTGCGGCTCCGGCTCGTCCTCGTCTTCTCGTCGTCTTGGGGCGGTCTTCGAACGGCGGCGGCGCATGTGGAGAGGAAAGTGGAAACACCAATTGCGGCGGCGGCTTGGGGGAGAAGGGAGGACAGAGGCGGTCGCGGGTCTTATAGCGGCGGCGCGCAGGGGCTCGCGACGCGGGCTGCCGAGATGGGACAGAGCGGGCGTAGGGACGTGAGGCTAGGGTTGAGATGTGCGGCGCGGCTCGGCGTGCGTGCCAGAGCGGACGCCGAGGGGCAGGGGTGTCAAATCACCCCGCGGGGATGCTTCCAGAATGGTGGTCGGGTTAGGGTTTTGGTCAAGGGGCGCGCGGTGGGGTCAAGGCCGAGTGCTCTCGTCTCCTTGTCGTGGCGCGGGGGCGGCTGCAGGCGAGAGGAAGCGGAGAGGAGCGGCGGCGTGCTCCTCTGCCCAGCGTGGTGAAAAAGCAGAGGGAGATGGAGAAAGGTGGAGGGGAAAGCTGACAGGCGGGGTCCACGAGTCGGTGAGAGAGAGGGGGGTCCGGCGATAGGTGGGAGCGGGTCACATTGCTAGGCCGAGCGGATGGAGTTGGGCCACGCGGGCTAGGCGGGCCGAAAGGCTGGGTTAGTAGGCCGGCGGCCCAGGTTACTTAGGTGGGTTAGGTGGGTTAGGCAGGCCGGCGGGAGTTAGAGGGGTTAGATTATTTCAGGGGTAGGTTATAGACTTCGATTTTGGGCTGGGCCGAGTTAGGTTAGGGATTAGTTAGCTTTTAGTTTATATTTGAAAGGGAGTTTCAAATATAAACTACACTCAACAAATTCAAATAAATCCGACTGGAATTTAACAATTCCGGATGAACCCAAATCACACATGCATGATATGGAAAATTATTTTATGCACAATTTAATTACTAGGAATCTAGGGAGAGCATTTAACTTAAGTTGTAAATTATTTCATGGCTCACAACAATTCACAAAAAAAATTTGAAATCCTGATTTTTTAATACAAGTAACAGACTGCAAATCTGCAGGATGTTACAAGCACAATTCCTTCTCTGACCATGAAGTGGCACTTCTCCCAATTCAGGATAAGGTGATGCTCTTCGCACCTCTCGAGGACTCTTTCCAAGTTCTCGAGATAGTCATCAAAGGTTTTGCCATAGACGGTGAAATCGTCCATGAATACTTCTGTGATCTTTTCGATCAGGTCAGAGAATATGCCATCATACATCGCCGGAGTGAAGCAGGTGCGTTGCATAGGCCGAAAGACATTCACTGATAGGCGAACGTTCCGTAGAGGCAGGTGAAGGTAGTCTTGCTCAGGTCATCGGGATGAATATGAATATGATGATAACCAGAGTATCCATCAAGGAAGTAGAAAAATGACTGGTTTGCCAACCGCTCAAGCATCTCATCAATGAAGGTGATAGGAAAGTGATCTTTATGGGTTGCCTTGTTGAGCTTCCTGTAATCGATACACATCCTCCATCTAGTAACGGTCCTTTGAGAAATGAGCTCATTCTTCTCGTTCTGGATAACTGTCATTCCGTCCCTTCTTTGGCACAACTTGAACTGAGCTGACCCACTCACTCTCTTGTACGGGATAGATTATACCCGCGTGCAGAAGCTTCAATACTTCTTTCTTGACTACCTCCCTCATCGCATCATTCAGCCATCGTTGATGCTCTCTAGACGGTGCATGGTCCAGCTCTATAGGTATGCGATGGATGCATAAACTGGGGTTGATCCCTTTCAAGTCCTGTAGAGAATACCCGAAGACAGACCAGTGTTTCTCTAGGACTGCAATAAGTTGCCGAGTCTCATTCTCTGTCAGTTTATCACTGATGACGACTGGCGAGCGTCGGTCATTGTGGAGAAAACCATATCTAAGTCCAGGAGGCAGCGGCTTCAACTCATGAGGGGGTGTTGTGGTCTTTCCTCCTCATTGAGCTTGATATAGCCGTCTGTTTCTGCCTCTTGGATGAAATGGTTAGCATCTTCAGCCTGAGATGACTGAGCTTGCTCTTCTTGAGCCGAGCTAACTTGAAGGACTGATCAGGCGACCAGAGAGGGAGGGAGTGAATGGGAGCCGACAAAAATTTCTTTCCTGAATCCGGCTTTCATCCCAAAATCACTTCCGAACCCCGCAACACAATCTTGCCAAGATCACGTAGCAACTGAGATGCTACTGACCCTAGGAACAAGATACAAGCAGCGGAAAAATAGAAAGAACCTCGATCCACTAAAAACTAAAAACCTGCAAGTCTGGATCTGGGCAAACTTGGCACTGCCGGATTTGAAAACTCTGCACTACCGGATTTGTGTGTCAACTCGGCACTGCCGGGTTTGGGTGTGTATACTCGGCACTGCCGGATTTCCAAACTCGGCACTGCCAGGTATATACGAATCAGCCCAACTCGAAAGTCAACTCTTCAATCTCGTGACTGGATCTCCCAAACTGCGGGGTGTGAAGGTGTTCTTGGAAGGAGCTTTTTGTGGTGGCGTTGTGATGTTTGTGGTGGAATCGGTTTGCTCTCTCTCTTTCTCACCACTGCACTCACGAATCTTCTCAGAACCCAGACCACAACTGTCAGCTCTGATGCTGGGGAAACGGGCGGGTGAAGGCCCGCCTCCGCGCCAGCAGAGACAAATTTAATTGTGGTATAATTTAATGGGATAAAGTAAAGAAATACAGTTAATGCGAGTCCATACTTCCATAATTCTTATATTTCCATAAAAATTATGTTAATTACATCTCCGTAGAGAACACCCCTGATTAAGAGTTCCAACATGGGTATATGAAAAGTAAAGATTACATCATATGGCTAGCCTATTACATGACTACAAGATAAAAGAAATCTATATCTTCTCGCCGTAGTGATGAATGCTTGCCGTAGAGCCGAGTTTAGTAGGTATCATTTACATGCGTATCATGTGTTTACAGTTTTCACGTACTCATGCACAATACTTGGACTTTTTGTTTGATATAGCAAGTGTGTACTTGCCATACGTGCACATGTGTCCCTATAGCATGAATCGATGCTTATTGAACCTGATAGGCAAGTATTTGATTTTAGGATGATTATATCTATAACCCTCCCATTTGATCGGGGGAGTAGTACATCATACAGGAGACCATGCCGGTGGTGCACCTGGAACTTGATCATGGTCAACTATTCTTTTACCTCTCGTATGTCTCGTATTTATTTTTTTCTAGACACATAGAGGTGAAGTCCGGAAATAACTCTCACGGGTGAATGCAAAAGCGACCGGACTATATGATCCAATTGTTTATGCAAATTGGGTGTTTGAAACGATGGCATGGTGCATATGTGCGTGTGTAGCGCCATCTGGATGATGTTCGCTTATCAATTATTTGAGAAGTGATATTATCACTAATAACATGGTGATTATTGATGATCCCATGCAAAAGAGATTATCACAGGCTACATGGGCGACGTGACTGCAAGGGGACTATTGCGTTTGTTTATTTTATCCTGCTAGTGTTTGATCAGGACAAATGTAGAGACGCTCATGCGTGTGGCAGATCGAGTTTCTTTACCACACTAAGTTGGCATTAGCACCTATGTATTTGATCAGGCGCAGCAGTTGGGCTGTACTTTGGCCATTGGATATCTGGACATAATAATTTATGATGCCTGCTAGATATTTTGTCAGGACTTTGTTAAATATGTGGCCATGGAATTGGCATGGCCAATTTTATAATTTAGGTACATGCTAGCTAGTACCCCGGGATGCATGGATAGGAGACTAGCTACTAGACTGAAACCACATGCCCATAATGCAGTACGTAATTGTTTCTATTGATGCCATATGATCTATGCAAACATGATCTTTTGTTTGGGAGATATGATCTGATTAGTTGCTAACACAACAGTATGCTCGAACATGCAGAGCCTATATGTGTAGTGTGTGGCAACCGTATATGATCGACATGCAGATGACTTTATGAGTGTTGTTGCCACTGCAGTTTATAGCAGGAGTTCATGATGATAGAACCCACGCGCGGAGTGTAGCAATGGACATGTTTTGATGGCTTTAGCACTTGTTCCTGAATTCGTATCAACTAACCGAAAGGAGGAACAAGAGCTCATCCCACCGTGATTTGTATCAAAAGACCAAACCGACACATGGGGCCTTGAATCTTTCTTTCATTTGTGCCATGGAGAAGCAAGAACAGGGACAAAGATAGAGGGAAGGCAAGATGTCACGAAGAAGATCAGAGGAACACCATCAGGTTCCCTACCTTGCCGGACCTCCCGATGCAGCAGCTTCTTGCCGGACGAGTCGCTCTCTTGCTTTCTTCTTCCTCACTGGCGCTTTGATCAGGGAGGGCTGTAGAGTGGTTTGCCGGCTGTGCTATCCGTCAGGGGATTGCAGCAGCCTGGCGGCGTGGTGTTCATGGTGTCTAGCGCAGCAGCCTGGCGGTGCTTTCCGTCGAGGGATCGCAGCAGCCTGGCGGTGCGCTTCTGTGTTTTTCCCGGGGCCGGGGTCCTATGCTGTGTCGATGGCCATGTATTTATAGGCCAGCAGCAGGCGGTTTGCTTTGGAGCTTTGGCGCCCATTTGTTTTGATTTTGTATTGGCTAATGACGCCGGCGCGCGCGGTGGTTTGCGTCAAGACGCGCGCTAATGCAGGTCGTGGGATATGCGGCAGTTTTAGTCGCCGAGCGCCTTGACTTGGTCATCTCTGTTTGAACTTTGAAGGCTATACGCGCGCACAGAGGGAGACCTTTTGCATGGCAAGTGGGCCTGCGGCCTTTTTTTTCTTTTAATTACGTTGTTAAGGAAATGCCTGATTATCTTCCGGCCGCTGCGCTACAACTCGTGCATGCATGGGCCATTTCATCATAAACGATGTTGGAGTGTACATGGTCTTTACGTGCTAGGTGTTGCATAGTACACTCCTCTTAGCTTGGCTAATAGATACACGCACGTATACGCACAATATATTCTTTTATTCATGCCCACTCGTTTCTCTCACCATATGTGGAGCCATAGTTTTTTTCTTCGTTCTTGATTTATTTCTACTCATGATAGAATTTGGCCATCAATATGACTTAATTTTAATATACTCCCTCCATCCCCTTATGATAGGACTATTTGATCTTGGCTCAAATACCAAGGGAAAGAACGCTACTTATCCCTCATTTAAATATGTTATCACAAGTTTTAATGAAAACTCCTCGGTGCCAACGACATTAACACCAT
This sequence comes from Urochloa ruziziensis, assembly GCA_015476505.1. Classification (NCBI taxonomy): domain Eukaryota; kingdom Viridiplantae; phylum Streptophyta; class Magnoliopsida; order Poales; family Poaceae; genus Urochloa; species Urochloa ruziziensis. The sequence continues at coordinate 14,740,375 of CM027123.1, forward strand.
GACCCACATTAAAAACCGTTTCAACCAATCTCATTTCCTCCCTCCATTCTTGTTTTTCCGTGCGTGCAAGTGGTGGAGTAATTGGGAGTAAGACTAAACATTATTGTGCATCGTACCCGAGGTAATGGCCAAATAGTCCTATCATATAGGGATTTTTAAGATTTGGAAATAGTCCCATCATAAGGAGATGGAGGGAGTAGTATATATATGAATGTCATACATTTTGGGTTGAGCCAAAATTGGTGTCAACAAATTCCCCCTCGAGGTCCGGATGCGGAAGAATATTTTGAACGAACGGATGCGGAAGAATATGTGTTGACAGATCCGGAGCTCGAAACTTGAGCCTTAGCACATAGGAGCATATCATTTGTATATTTTCTTTTTGGTTGCTCACAGTTTATGTTTAAGCTCGTAAAGCATAGGAGCCGATCCTTTTGATTTGATTTTTTTTTGTTTGCTTTCAGTTTAGACTCGTGAAGCAATGGAGCGTATATTACTTTTTTCGGTTCTCGACGCTTACAGTTTAGGCTCATATAGCATTGGAGCATTATATTTTTTTATTTGGCCCCTGTTTAGGCTTTGTATAAGAGTGGGGACAGTCATTTAATTTATTTTGTAATTGGAACTTATAGTTTAGGCTCGTAAAAGTATTGGAGCAATATTTTTATTAGTTTGCCTACAGTTTAAGCTCGTATGGCATTGGAGCAATATTTTCTTTATTCGCCCCCAGTTTCTAGCATTGGGGCTAATCATTTATTTTTATTATATCTTTGGTGCTTACAGTTTAGGCTCGTGAAGCAATGGAGCTTATTGTTATTTTATTTTAGGCATAGTAGCGCTTTAGGAATTTCCCGTTTACCGGTGGAGGATAGTATTCGCCATCCGGAGAAATAATTCTATAGGCTCCATTAGAATACACATCCTGCACGATGAAAGGGCCCTCCCATTTGGGCTCAAATTTTCCTTTCATGCGATGTGTTATGTTCATCGGTCTAATTACTGCGAGAACCAAGTCTCCTTGTTTAAACGACCTTCTTTTTATACGCTTATCAAAAGCACGCGACATTCTAGCCTGGTATGCCTCTAATTTTTGCAATGCTTGTAGCCTTTTTTCTTCAGGGCCATCTAATTCTTTCAAACGTATTTTCGTCGCTTCATCTTCCGTGAGCTTCTCATGGACAGCGACCCTTAAGGAAGCGATTTGCACCTCCAACGGCAAGACCGCCTCCCCTCCATATACAAGGGAATAAGGGGTCATCCCTGTTGCTGTACGAGTTGTGGTTCTATACACCCACAAAGATTCGAGTAATTTCTCATGCCAATGTCGTTTATTTTGTGAAATGAACTTTTTGGGCAATTTACATAGTACTTTATTAAATGCTTCTGCCTGACCATTAGCAGATGGATTGTAGCCTGTAGAGAAGTGATGCTTGATTTTAAATTTGGCACACATCTTCTCTACTTGTTTGTTTCTAAACGAGGGCCAATTGTCCGAAATCATTCGAGCCGGGACGCCGAAGCGATATATAAGATTGGTTCTTATAAAATTTTCCACATCTCCTGCTTTGACTTCTTTTAGCGCTACAGCTTCTGACCACTTGGAAAAATAGTCGGTAGCAGCCAACATGAATTTGTGCCCTCTGGATGATGGAGGATTAATTGGCCCTACTACATCCATGCCCCACATTTCAAAAGGCCAAGACATGCTTGTCGGATGTAATGGTTCATGAGGTTGATGTATGAAATTGCCATGTCACTACAGGAAAAAGCACTTTTACTACCGGTCGGGAAGGCCACGTTAGTACCGGTTCTGGAACTGGTACTAACGTTTCGAGACTAACGTGGCGGTCGTTTAGTACCGGTTCAAGAACCGGTACCAAAACACGAATGTGCGTGCCCTGCCGCGCGCCGCGGGCAGGCAGTTTAGTACCGACTGGTAACACCAGCCGGTACTAAACTGTTTTTTTTCATTTCTCTTTCTTTCTATTTTATTTTAATGCATATTCGTAGCGTAGCCGTTCTAATGCGTATTCGTATCGTATCCGTTCTAATACGTATTCGTATCATATCCGTTCTAATGCGTATTCGTATCGTATCCGTTCTAATGCGTATTCGTATCGTATCCGTTCTAATGCGTATTCGTATCGTATCCGTCCTAATGCGCTTTGCGTATAAAGTAATATTATGTTACAATCATATATAATCTACATATACTTAGTTAGCTGACTAAAAAGTATTACATGTATATACACCGTCTCTTAAAGATACTCTAAGGTCATTTTTTCTTCTTCTTTTGGAACTCCTCTTCCTCCTCGTCCTTTTCTCGATCAGGATCCATTGCACCAATGCTTATTCTCTGATCCGCATGAAATTCACCGTTCGGATTCACGACCTCATCGAGCAGGAATCCGATAAGTTGTTCTTGAACTGCCTTGACTCGTTCCGGTTCAATGAGGTCTTCTGACATCTTCATAATCTGTCAAGAAAAATCTTCGTTAGTCTTAGTAAACATATTTGCGTAACGAAAATTTAATAAAATGGTAGGAAGTTTACATACGTCAAATTCTCTTTCCTGTCATCTGCTTCGGACCTACAAATGCGTGGATGAAATCGCATACGTAGTACCCACACAGGTTGTTTCCCTGTTCCTGTCGCATACACTATATATACACGTATATTAACAATAGGTTACGTAATACTCTCTCGATGTTTGACTAAATGAAATAAGACTAATATGAAATTTTGAACGTACCGGAAAGTTAGGCCTCCATACAAGCTCGTCCGTATCTGATATTCCAACTTGGTGTGTAACAAAGCGTTTCCATGCTTTGTTAAGAATATCAACGAGGCTTTGATAATCTGTCATCGGCTTTCTCAAAGAGTCGAACACCGTAATTCGGCATCGATTAATCTCGAGTACAAGGAGGATCCAGTGGAACCTTTACATATGAAGATGTAATTAATGTGTTGAATTTAGAACCGTAAGATGAATGAATATAGAAATAGAAAAATATCTTCAATACTAACCCGAAGAGGCGTAAAGGACGACCACGGCGAGGAGGCGCCGGCGCGGGCCGAAGGAGGAGAGGAACGGGCACGGCTCGGCGAGGACGGAGTGCGGTACGAGGTCGACGGCCGGTGAGGGTGGCGGCGGCGTGGGATGGCGGCGGCGACTGCGAGGGATGGCAGCGGCGGCCCGCGGAGAGCGAACGGCGATGTCGCGGAGAGCGCACGGCGGCGTCGCGGACGTCGTGGAACCGCGGCCGGACGACGGGGAGGCGCGGGACAGCGGCGGCGGGCGCAAACGACGACGGCGTGCGCGGACGACGGCGGAGGAGGCGCGGCGGGGTGAAAAAATTGGCTAACTGTTGAGGAAGAAGAAGAGTGGGGTTTTATACCCCAGGCAGGTTAGTGCCGGGCCGTGTTACAAACCGGTACTAACCTGCCACCCCCGGCACATTAGTACCGGTTTGTAACACAGCCCGGTACTAACGTGCCACCTCCAGGCGAGAAATGAAAAGGGGAGGCACGTTAGTACCGGGCCTTCTTACAAAATGGTACTAACGTGCCTCACCTATTGATCCGATCGGTGACACTTGTACTGGTCGGATCAATCGACCTGTTGTTTTCTCTCAGTCACGGTCGGAGCATAGGCGATCAATCCGACCGATCCTTTTCATGACCGGTCGGATCAATCGACCCGTGTAATTTTCACTGATTGGACCTGTTGTTTTTCTCTCAGTCACGGTCGGAGCATATGGCATAAATCCGACCGACTTTTCATGTACGGTCGGATCAAACGACCCGTGTAAATTTTGCTGAAGTGGCACGTTAGTACCGGTTCGTAACACAGACCGGTACTAACGTGCCAGTCCAGGCGGGAAATGAAAAGGGGAGGCACGTTAGTACCGGGCCTTCTTACAAACCGGTACCAATGTGCCTCCCCTGTAAATGGTTTCATTTTTCTCTTATTTTTCTTTTCTATTTTGTATATTACTTTTATTTTCGTAAAGGCTACACTTATTATAAATAGTAAAGGCTACACTTTCAAATTACTTATTATGTACTATCACATTGATGTAATATTGATGATTACATGTTTAATGTCAAATATGAAAATACACACACTTTGAGTAATTTATAAAATATCTCACATGCATATATTAAATCTGTAAAATACGAAGATGTTATTATTTTTTACATGCAAAAATATTTATAAATATTAACTTTCAAATCTCATATAACTGTTTCTTCAAATCGAAAATTAATTATTAATTAACGTCAAATTTTAATAATCAACACTTTTCATAAAAAAGGAAAAAAGAAAATTAAATTACATAAGTCCATAGTAATGTCACACACACATTACATTACATCACTTAATAGAAATAAATAATTGAGGCCATTAATCTTCATCTTCATCATCTTCTGCTGAAACAAAATTAATCTTCCTTCTGACGAATGTCCCCTGGTTGTGATCGCGCCGTAAGTACGGAGCGTCTTCTTTGGATAACAGGATGCTGGGATCAACATCAACTGAGAATGGAGGACGGTCATCTAACTGATCATAATCTTCTGATTTGTCCGTAATGTCTACAACTCCAACTATTTTCTTTTTCCTGGAAGAACTATGTGACGTTTAGGCTCATTATCTTCTGGTTTCTTTACCGTCTGCTCCTTTTCTGCCTGCTCCTCTTCCATCTGCTTCTTCTGTTTTCTCTTCTTGGGTTTAATTTTTTTCTTCTTGGCTTGATTGCCATGTCTTTCACGTAGAACACTTGGGTCACATCTTTGGCTAGGACAAATGGTTCCTCCTTATATCCAATTTTTTTAGGTCCACCGTTATCATCCCATATCTATCTATCGTTACGCTGGTGCGGCTCACCCATTGACAGCGGAACAGGGCAACTTTTATAGGTCCATAGTCAAGTTCCCATATCTCCTCTATGATGCCATAGTAGATGTCCTTTATTCCATCATTTCCTATTGCGTCTATACGGACACCACTATTTTGGTTAGTGCTCTTCTGGTCTTGAGATCTTGTGTAGAATGTATACCCGTTTATCTCGTAGCCTTGGTATTGCAAGATTGTGATTGATGGTCCCCTAGCCAGCCATTGAAGTTCTTGATCAATCGTGCCATCACCAATGAATTTTCGTCTCAGCCAATCTCTAAAAGTCACTATGTGATGACGGGTAATCCATGCTTCACACTTGTTTGGGTTTTCGGATCGTATAATATCCTTATGCTCCTCTATATATGGAGCCACCAAGGTCGAACTTTGTAGAACCGTGTAGTTTGCTTGGCAAATTTCAATTTGAGGGAGGATCCATAATAGCTTTTCTCCCAAGTGTTCCCTTTCCGCAGAGTCGTCCCTCATGGTGTGACACGGGGAGTCCAACCGGATCAAGATCCTCAATAAAGTCTACACAAAATTCAATGACCTCCTCCGTTCCGTAGCCTTTAGCGATGCATCCTTCTGGCCGAGAACGGTTACGAACATACTTCTTTAGGACTGCCATGTACCTCTCGAAAGGGAACATATTGTGTAGGAATACTGGCCCCAAAATAGTTATCTCTTTAACTAGGTGAACCAGAGATGTGTCATAATATTAAAGAATGAAGGTGGGAATATCATCTCGAAGCTTACAAGGCATTGGACCACGTTTTGCTGTAGCCTTATTAAATGACTTGGATTAATCACCTTTTGTGAAATTTCATTGAGAAACGCACACAGTTTCACGATTGCCAACCTTACATTATCTAGTAGAATACCGCTCAAGATAACAGGAAGTAACTGTGTCATCAGGACATGGCGGTCATGAGACTTCAAGTTCGTGAATTTCTTTTCTTTCATTTTTATTATTCCTTTTATATTTGAGGAATATTCGGGGGGCACCTTGATACTGTTCAGGCAATCAAACATGCTTTCCTTCTCCTATTTGCTGAGAGTGTAGCTGGCAGTCCTTAAGTATCGCTGGTCTTTTCCCTTCTTTTTAGGATGTAGGTCTTTTCGTTGTTCCAACACTTTTAGGTCACGTCTTGCTTCTACGGTATCTTTCCCTTTTCCGTATATACCCATGAAGCCTAGCAAGTTCACACAAAGATTCTTCATCAGGTGCATCAAATCAATTGCATTGCGGATCTCCAGCATCTCCCAATAAGGTAGCTCCCATAATATACTCTTTTTCTTCCACATGGGTGCATGTTCGTCCTCGTCATTTGGAACGGCTTGGCTACCAGGGCCCTTTCCAAATACTACCTGCACATCCTTTACCATCGAAAACACACGCTTTCGTTGCGGAACAAAGGCTTAGATCGATTATCAGACTCGCCTCTAAAATGTTTTCCTTCATGTCTTAATGGGTGCTTCGGTGGTAAAAACCGACGATGGCCCATATACACGCACTTTCGACAATGCTTCAAATAAATGCAGTCTGTTTCATCATAACAGTGGGTGGAGGCCAAGTATCCCTTGTTTGACTGTCCCGAAAGGTTTCCAAGTGCAGGCCAATCATTGATGGTCACAAAAAGTAATGCGCGGAGGATGAATGTTTCCTGTTTGTACTCATCCCACACACTTACACCTTCGTCCTTCCACAACAGTAAAAGCTCATCGATCAAAGGTCTTAGGAACACGTCGATGTCAGTTTCCAGGTTGTTTTGGACCTGCGATGAGAGCTGGCATCATGATGAACTTTCGCTTCATGCACAACCAAGGAGGAAGATTAAATATACATAAGGTAACTGGCCAAGTACTATGACTGCTGCTCATATCGCTGAATGGATTCATTCCGTCTGTACTTAAACCAAACCGTATGTTCGTTACATCTTCATCAAATTGTGGAAATTCTCTGTCAATGTTTCTCCACTGGGACCCATCTGTAGGATGTCTCATCATCTCATCTCGCTTACGATCTTCTTTGTGCCACCGCATCAACTTTGCATTCTCCTTACTTCTGAACAAACGCTTCAATCGTGGAATCACTGGAAAATACCACATCACCTTTGCAGGAATTTTCTTCTTCGGTAACTGCCCGTCAACTTCACCAGGATCGTCTCGCCTGATCTTGTATCGCAACGCACCACAAACAGGACAAGCTTCTAATTTTTCATATTCAGCGCCGCGATACAGGATACAATCATTAGGACATGCGTGTATCTTCTGTACCTCCAATCCAAGAGGGCACACGATCTTTTTGGCTTGGTATGTGGTTGACGGCAGCACATTAGCCTCAGGAACCATGTTTTTTACGATTTGTAGTAGCTCACCAAATCCTTTGTCGCTGACACCATTACTTGCTTTCCATTTCAGCATCTCCAGCGTGCTACCCAGTTTCTTCAGGTCCGGCTTGCAGCCTGGGTATAATTTTGTTTTGTGATCCTTCAGCATCTTTTCAAACTTTATTGACTCTCTCGTAGTTTCACTGTCTTTCTGTGCATCAAGCAAGACCTGACCTAACTCATCGGGTGCCTCGTCCTCCTCTACGACATTAGCATCAACCCCTTCCATTGGGTTATCATCGTCGTCAAAGGCTCTGGCTTCATGTAAGTATGCAAAGTCTGGGATGTTATTATCGTCGTCCTCTTCTTCATTGTCTCCCATCACAACACCAAGTTCACCATGCTTTGTCCAAATATTATAGCTATCCATGAAACCGTTTTCAGTTAGGTGAACGTGTAGAGTATCCCTTTTCTGAAACTGTATTCCATTACGACAAATACGGCATGGACAAAACATGAGACCCTTCGTGGACCTGCTGGCTTCAGCCGCATTCAGAAAAACGTCTAGGCCAATAATCCATGCCATGGTGTTCCTACCGCCGTACATCCATTGACGGTCCATTTTGAATCCTATCATCAAAATAATATTGCAAAATATAAATACCTAGCAACATTTCTAATATTGCAACATTCCATTCAATATTAAGAAATAATAGAAAAGTTGGAAAAATCAATTACACAACATTTGAAATTTTTCTAACTCATACATATCAATTTTTCTAACTCATACATATTAATTTTTCTAACACATATAAAATTTTTCTAACACATATTAATTTAGTCTAACACATATTATTTTTTGTAACACATATTAATTTTTCTAACACATATTAATTTTTCTAACACATATGAAATTTTTCTAACACATGAAATTATTCTAACACATATTATTTTTCTAACACATATTAATTTTTCTACCACATATAAATTTTTCTAACACATATAAATTTTCATCATGTTGCAAAAACATTTATACGAACCTAAGTTAGCAAAATGGAGATGATGGACTTCCACGTTTTAGAAAAAAGATAGCTAAATATTCTCACTATAAAACATGCTCATTATCTAGGGTACGAACTCACTACTAAAAGCTACCATCTAATTAAAGTCATGATTCTACTTAGCTCAAATCAATGTGTACAAATAGAAAATCTTTCTCATTCACAATTTTTGAAAATTTTCTAAGTATAAAGCATAAAACTAAGCACAAGTAACGTCAAATAACAGAGAATGAAGTCGCTAACCTTTTGGCGCGCTTATATCGAAGAAATCCACAAAATATGCAAAAATCGGGCAACAACTCCCCCCTCTATGGCGCCATGAGTGAGAGAGCAAGCTCTCCGGAAGAAATGAGCTCGGGCTCGGGAGGAAGAAGCTGGGCGCGGTTTTATACTGAAACAATTAGTACCGGTTGGTAACACCAGCCGGTACTAATTGGAGCCGTTTAGTACCGGTTGGTGTTACCAACCGGTACTAACGTGCAGTGGTGCACGGGCCCCGCCACATGGGGCAGTTTAGTACCGGCTGGTGTTACCAGCCGGTACTAAACTGCCACTAGCCGTTGCGGCCCGTCACCCGAGGCGCACGTTAGTACCGGTTGGTAACACCAACCGGTACTAACGTGCTCCCTTGGACACTGTTCTTTCAAACCGGTACTAAATGTATCATTTAGTACCGGTTATAACACAACCGGTACTAACGTACCAGGGACCAAAGGTCGTTTCTCTAGTAGTGTGTATTTGACACTGATGACACCTTTTTGCAAATTTCATAGAATCATCGAACATTGTAGGCCAATAGTAACCCAAATGTTTCAGCTGATAATGCAACTTAGGTCCTGATTGATGAGCACCGCATACTCCAGCATGGACCTCATTTAAGGCTTCTATGGCCTCATTCCCCGCGAGGCAACGCAGCAGAATGCCATCACATGAACGTCGATAGAGCGTGTCATCTATGCATGTATAGTTGATTGACCTCTTTCGGATTCTAGACCTTTCCGCCGAATCTAAGGGTAAGTACCCGTGAAGTAAATAATCAAGGAAAGGTGTTCTCCAATCCCCTACTTCAATTTCGCATGTATCTATGGTCATTGATGAAGCGAGTGGTGTATCTTCTTCTTCATCGAGTATGGGGAGGGCTCTCCGTTCCTCTTATTAATAGTTTATATTATAAAATTATTATATAAAAGTAAAGACTAAAGTATGAGTACATAACAAGTCATTCATTCATAATTATTTTAATAATTAATCATATAATAAACAATAAAAGTATTAATAAATACATATTTTATTTGTGGATGCAATATTTTTTATATTAAAATCAATATCATAATCATTAGTAATGGAGATAACTTTTTTTAATTATACACTACCATTATTAATATTTAAATGGACATCATTTGTCATTAGTTATAGAAATAACTAACAGTTTTATATGGTCGAATACGGATACTGCCGGATATTGCCGAATACGAATGTGGAATCGGATAGAGAAATTCAACGAAAACGAATTCGGATGTATCCATTTTATTACCACATTTGAATTCGAATACGAATACGGATATCCATATTTACGTTTTAGCGGATACGGATATCGGATAATTCGGATTCCATTTCCAAATTTCCATCCTTAACATGCACATCAATTGTTTGGCATCGGGTTGATTAAAACCTGCTGCCATTTGCTGCGCCCTCCGCGCTTCACGACCTCACGAAGCCTTCCGCGTGTGGACGCGTGGCGGCACAGCGGGGCTGGTGGGAGTGGTGGGGGAGAGCCGCGCGTGGCCTGGGCGCCTGCCGGCTTGGCCCTCACATGGGCCCTGCTCGTGGGCCCCACACTTCATGTCTCATGAACTCACGCACGGTAGAAGGAAGCCATCAGAAAAAAAAAACCTCACGGTAAAAAAGGAAAAGAAGAACGTAAAGAATAACGGCCTTTTTAAAGAAAAATATATTCACTGCGAAGCAAGTATACGTATACTAAGTGTAACAGAAGGTAAATTACAAGTAGACATCAGGTTTGGAAAATACTTCACCTAAGATATCTATCTTTTGGATCCATCTCAACAGTTGAAGAAAAAAAATATAGGCAAGAACAGAAAACTGCAATGTATTTTTTCTTAAGCCAGAATTTTTTGGAACCTAACAATTGTCCAATACTATTATTGATAATAATACTCTGACTTTTTAATTTGTACACTTAAATGGCCGAATTTTGTCAATGAGGTACTGACTTTGTATTCCACACATTTGGCATTTGCCAACATTATCCTTGAATGATTTGTATGTTGAATACCATCATGAAATCTGTTATATTTATCTGCCATAGTTTTTTTTTGGATGGCCTACGATGCTTGAGTATTGATGCCTGCACCACCACGCTCAGGAGAATGGACCTGCTTTTTTAAGAGACTTGGATGGATTGACAAAAGCAAGTTACGGCTATGAGCAAAACTTTGTATTTTTAGTGTGGTGTTACCTTTTTTAAAAAGTATTTACTACTTTTTTTGAAAAAATTAACATGCTAATAGTGAGAAGGTTTTTTTCCACAGTTGCTGACTGTTCACCTCCTAGCATCTGAATCTTGTTTTTTCCGGTATCATCTGCTTTTCTCCGTTGCAAGTTTTGCAACGAGGGGGAGATTGTCCTACTTCCCTACTTGCATAAAACTTTGTGCCGGTACATTCATTCTCTTTTTACTCTTTCCTATACTATCTTTCCAGCAGGCAATGCTTCAAATTACTTATCACATCAATTTTAAATTAACATTTTCTCTATATTACGTCTTGTGCCAAGAAGTGCAAGGTCTATCCAATCTGCCACTAGAACATGATGCGCGCTTCGCGCGCCCTATCATGAGTATTCAGTGTCCATCTATATATAGCAACATAGCCAGCCATGAAATTATAAACACAATTCGGACTTAAAATTACTTGTTCTAATACTACAGCACGTCTGAGCACTATGGATATCATATCCATCAGAGGTGTCTATCCGACATTAGGAACATTACGATATTACAGACATAAGATCCAAACTTCTCAGATCTTGCCTAAACAACGTAACAGACCATGCCTAAACAATCATCTCATTTTGATTAAAACACCATAATATATCCTAAATAAACACTAAACATTTTAGTATACCCTTGCACCAATCAGTTCAGATTCAGATCATAGCAAAAATTCAATATCACCCCAAGCATAGCATACTGTCCTAATCAGTTTCTTCTAGAATAGTGAGTCATGTGGCGAACTAATGCTACGGTTTGCAATAACCAATAACAGTCTCATTCTACACAGTTAATGCTAAAAAAAAATATTGATATGAGGGTACAAATGTGAAGTGGATTCCATAATGAACAGCCCTGACAACATATGTTTGGCTATGCATTTTCAGCAAGTTGCTTACTCACTCTTCCTTTTGCCACACATTTGAAATCGTTTCAGTATTAAGCTTCACATTTGAAGTGAATCTGAATCTGAGTCCTATCAAGCAAAGAAATACTCCTAAGTGCAAGGCTAAACAAGCAGGCATAAATTTTCCTAGAAAGAATTATGTCTTGATTCCACAATCTCAACATTGTTGTAGTGAAATGAGGCCTGCATAGCAGCCTGTTGAAGGAGCACTGAGTGAATTGATAATGTTGGTGCAACCAAGAACCCTGATCAGAAAACCAGCGTAAGTTGGCATGCTTAAATAGCATTGGCATTGTAAATGTTGGAAATAGTGCGACACTGACAATTACCATGCTTGCCTTCTCGCAAAATGATGACAGTTCGGCTACTGTATCTAACTAAATTTTTGGAATGTACACAATGCTGCTTAAACCAAATGTTGCTGCCTGCTCATAAATCATTCCAGATAGACAATCACTGTTATATTTGCCATCTAGTCTTTTACACGAAAAGAATGGAAAGCACAAGTGAATGAGTATTTAGGTCTAGAGTGAGCTGACAAATTAGTTAAATTAATTTTAGTTGTGAATGGCATTTTTGTTTTTAATTGTCCTTGCCATAATGCATTGTGGAGAGAGTTGGTTTGTTGTTTAAATCCTCTATGAGACTTTTTGATTCGTATGAAACCATACAACTTGAACAGCAATATTTATTTAGCTTTGGACTTCGAGTACCTTACAATTTATGCAGGGCTGCTTGCTATCAACAAATTTTGCTCTGCCTAACATCTGGATTTTCACTTGTGCAGGCTTCTAATAGAGACAGAAGGTATGTATCATAATACCTGAGAATCAGATATCACAAAAACATGTAAAATGATCACAAACTCAGAAACGATCCCCTTCATAAAAAAATGCTCTTCAAGGGATCATAAAACTGTTACCTAACTGCTACTTCACGACAATGCTCAGCAACATCATCAAAAATGCATACGGCAATCCTTCTTTCTTCTGATGTTTTATCCTTTCGCTGAATTCATGGAACATTTGAAATGTACACGGAATTTTCAGGTTTACCTATCCATTTTGTGCGAATATGTGCTCCAGGGTAAGAAGAGAGTTCAAATTTACTGCAACCAACATGAATTTACTGCAACAGAGTCCAAATTGTCTCACAAAAACTAACCTGACAGAACGAACGTGCTAAGCTCGCTCTTCGGTCGTCTTATCTCCAGAGTCCAAATTGCCCTGTGAATCATGCACAGAATGTGCTAGATAAGCCACTGAAGCTACTGAATTTCACGATTATTGTTCAATCATGTAATCTAAATGAAGGAAGAGTAACAGCAGTACCTGCCCATTCATAGCAGAATCTTCTTTTCACCTCTGCTTTGGTGCCTGATTTGGTATACCTGAACACAAGCAGGAAAGATAAGCATTAATAGATTTCAGAACAGCCCTTGTTCACTACTATTCAAATGGAAAATGATAAAACGATAGATAATTCTGTAGTAATAAATAAGAGCTAACATAACTAATCAAATCAAACAATTTGTAGGGACAAAAACAGCATTTCTCCTGTGTCACTAAACCAGAATCCCTCTGCATTAGAGCGGTCAATGGAAAGCGAGCTTCTCAATACCTAATATCTAAGATGAGCACATATGAGGGTAAAGGATTGAAGAGAAAACTATTATCTAAGATGAGCACATATGAGAGTAAAGGAAAGCTCAAAGGAAAAAATAATTCTCAAATCATATTAGTACCATAAACAATTATGCCATTTTGTTCTTCAATTCTAATCTCAAGCAGTGTTGAAACATGAAAGAATTGGCATGAGTAATGATGCCAGAGCATCAATTAGCAACATTGATGTGAAAGCTCACAAAGAAACCAGCCAAATCTACGCACAACAACTGATATAACTGGGACAATTGCAAGTGCCAGCACTGTGCAGATAGTAATCAATGAGGTTTCCTTGACCAAATATAGTGTGTTTGACAAAATTAAATAAAATGCTCAAAGAATTGATGATTTGATGGTAGCCCGACATACAAATTCTAGCAAACTGCTTTTTCAATCCCAAATCAGAGATAATCCAATAGCAGAATGATGGCAATCTCCTCTCCGGTCTGCATAAACACAGCTGCAAGCAAGAACAACCGCAAAGTTAGCATGTTTCTCCCTATAAAATACAACAAAAGTTGTCAACACAAGAATGCATTGAACAGGAGAAATAAAATCTTTTGATTTCTTTTGAGACCAGCAAGTTTCAGAGTGAACAGGGGACATAAAATCTTTTCATTTCTTTTGAGACCAGCCAAATCTTTCGTACCATACCCAGACTGGTACACATCCATCTTATAGTTGCAGTTTTGGGATCCACTTCGTGCAGCAAGTTGAAAGGTGTAATAGGCATTCGATGAAACATCTGTTGGATGCTAGCTTGATGTGCCATTTCATCGAATGACCACAACGAACGACATGTCTCTGCAGAAACGAATTGGTGTCCCTCTCGTTTTTAAATTAACATGTTCATCAGAAGAACATAGAACATCGGGGTGGATTCAAGTGAGAAAAGATGGCACAGACCTGGGAAATGGCGTGAGCAAGGGTGTGGCCTGACCTGACCGCCAGGGAGCGAGCTCTGAAGTATGTTGTAGCATCCGCTTCCCTGCCTGGAGCTTGAATCGAAGGAGTGGCTCGCAGGCGACACAGGCCCACACGCGTGCGAGCAGCCAACCAGTGCTCTCTCCAGTCTGCCCTGCTTAGGAATCTAGGAGGGGCTGCCGTGCCGCCGCCTTGACCCTCAGCGTCGAGCGATGCACTGCCGTTGTCTTCTTTCAGCGTCGCCGCTGTCTTCTTTCATGGATCTGAGCGCAAAAGGGAGGGGAGGGATTCGGAGCAGGCGACAGCTCATTGCCTGGCGAGGAGATAAGAGGGAGGGGCAGAGGGGTGATGGCGGCTCCCATGCCGAAGTGGAGGTGCGCGCAGCGAGCATCTAGGGGCGGCGGCGGCGGCGCCGGGGAGACGGGAGAGATTGGTCCAGCTGCTGGGGGTGGATGGATGCCGCGGGGCTCGGCGTGGCGGTCGTGTGGCCAGCTGCCGAGCTAGGGGAGCGTCCGCAGCCGCCACCGGGCACGGCAGGCGCGCACGGCCACCGGAGCATGGGCACGCACAGCCGCCGGAGCATGGGCGCGCTCAGGCGCGGGCTCTGGATCCAGTGGAGTCGGCGCCGGATCTGGCGGTGGAGAGGAGAGCGCAGCGCGTGGAGCGACGGCGCGGGGAGGAGAGCGCGGGGCGGCGTGGGGCGACGGCGAGAGGAGGGATAGGAACGACACAGTGAGAAGAGCTAGGCTTTGGAGTGTTGAGGGCTACGTTTGATTTCCCAAAAATGAAGGGGCTTTTTACAAAACTGCAGGGACGCGGACACACTCTCCGTCGCGCGAAGTTGGAGGCTCCGCTGAGTGCCATGCGGCCCGTGAAACGCGGGGAGGGCAGCAGAGGGCAGTAGCTTTTAAGGAATCCCGATGTACCAATGAAGAGTGCATTCTTGTATACGTCTTTAAAACCTCACTAACTCAGCTTAACATCACATATGTGTACATGTGGATGAGTTGCTTTTGAGGAGATCATGAGATAATTGTAACTAAATTTTTCATTACAAATTTTCAAAACTTCACGAGCATTCTCATTTTTCTATTTTTTGGTGCCATTATAGGGCGCGCTTTTTTTTTGGTGCTATTATAGGGCGCGCAAAGCGCGCCAAATGTTCTAGTGGACCTAATGCCAAGCTGGCAGCCAAGCTTGCCAATGCATCAGCTTTTCCATTTTGGTTCCGCACCACATGTTGGATTTTTAAATCCGTAAACATAGATATAAGTTCTTTTGCTTTCCGAAATATGGGACAAGCCCTTGCTTTTTCACTGCATATTCCCCCAATAATTGATTGATTACCAATTTGGAGTCCTAATAAATAGAGAGTGTGTCTAACCCCATATTATGAGCTATTTCAAGCCCAATAATTAGTGCCTCATATTCAGCAGCGTTTTTTGAGACTGCCGAGGTGAGTGTAAAAAAATATGGAATGATTGCTTCATCGGGAGTGACAAAGATAACTCCGGCACCTGCGCCTACTTTTCGACAAGCACCATCAAAATAAATCCGCCATTCAGAGCGGGTTACTGTAGTGGAGAAAACCTCTTCATCGGGTAGGTCATCGTCAATAGGGAAGTCATCAGGAATAGGATGGGCAGCTAGGAAGTTAGCTAGCGCTTGCCCCTTTACGGCTTTTTGGGGCACGAACACAATATCAAATTGTGAGAGGAACATTGCCCACTTAGCCAGTCTACCTGACAAAGTCATTTTGCTTAAAATATGCCGGAGCGGATCAGCCCTCGACACGAGGTGGACCGTATGTTCTAGCATGTAATGGCGGAGCTTTTGTGCTGCAAATACAAGTGCTAGACATATTTTTTCTATGTCCGGATAGTTGCTTTCTGCCCCCAGCAGAGTGTTGACTTAAGTAATATAGCGACACTTCTTTTCCAGCATCATTATTTTGTGCTAAAAGTGCACCGAGAGAAGTAGGCATAGCGGCCGTGTAAAGAATTAGTGGTCGCCCCTTAACTGGCGCGGACAATATAGGAGGATTTGTTAGATATTTTTTAATATCCTCAAATGCATTTGACATGCTTGGTCCCACTTAAATGGAACCCCTTTTTTCATAAGCCGGGAAAAGGGTTTGCATCTCCCGGATAGGTTTGAGATAAACCTCCTAATGTATGCCAAGTGACCTTGGAGGCTTTTTAGTTGATGAATGTTTTCAGGCTGTGGCATGTCGACCACTGCCTTAATTTTAGTTGGGTCAATTTTGATACCATCCTTAGTGACATAAAACCAAGGAATTTTCCTGAAGAAACCCCAAAGGCACATTTCATGGGATTCATCTTTAACTTATGTTTTCTAAGCCGCTCAAATACTGTTGCGAGATGTTTGAGATGGTCTTGTTCACGCTTGGATTTAACAACGATATCATCTATATAACATTCAACGATTTCATATAGCAGTCCATCTAGGACAATTGTCATAGCACATTGGTAAGTAGCTCCCGCATTCTTTAATCCAAAAGGCATTACTCTATAACAATATATGCCCTTCGGCGTTCGGAACGCGGTCAATTCTTCATCTTCTGGTGCCATCTTTATTTGATTGTAACCAGAAAATCCATCCATGAAAAAGAATATTTCATAACCCATAGTGGCATCTATGAGAATCTCAGAAATTGGAATGGGAAAGTCATCCTTTGGACAAGCTTTATTCAAATCCCTAAAATCTACACATACACGGATTTGCCCTTTTTTCTGTGGGCACAATGCTAGACACCCATTTAGGGTATTTTACTTCCCTAATAAATCCAGCAGCTATGAGTTTATCGACCTCAGCTTCAATTTTAGGCAAGAGATCCGGTCGATATCTTCTTTGCCCTTGCTTCACCGGGCGAACATCTGAAGGACCGAAACGGCGACCAGAGAGGGGGGAGTGAATGGGAGCCGATAAAATTTTCTTCTCCAAATCAATTCGGCTTTCACCCCAAAATCACTTCCGGACTTCGTATCACAATCTTGCCAAGATCACGTAGCAACTGAGATGCTACTGACCCTAGGAACAAGAAACATGCAGCGGAAACACAGAAAGAATCCTCGATCCAAAACTTCACCGAAACAGCCACTGGGTGTGTGTACTCGGCAATGCCGGTTTTCAGAACTCGGCACTGCCGAATACACACAGCACAGAAGCACCCCTCGAGTCTATGTACTCGGCAGTGCCGGTTTTCACAACTCGGCAGTGCCGGGTACACGCAAACAGCACAGCCCCAAAGTCAACTCGAGGATGGATCTCCCAAACGGCTTGAGCTCTTGAGGCGAGATTTTGGTCAATGATCTAGACCTCCAGTGGAGTGTTTTCCCAAAAGATCTCGGCCTCTAGCTCAGTACAACTCCCGAAAACTCAGATCTCGTGATGAACACCATGACATCAAGTTCATCCCGAAAATCTCAAATCTGAAGCGATTCTCGGCGCTTGGGGGCAAAGGATCACCAGCAAAAGAGGCACAAGGCACTCATACGTGAATCCCCCAAAGAAATCCGAGAGAAAACGCCCTAGATAGAGAAGAACGAAAATCCCCCAAAAATAGCTCCAAAAATACCCACGAAAATAGAAAAGGAAAAGGAGCTCGGGAAATCAAATCATGGTACAAAGATGAACAGCACAATCTCAATCACATAACCATGAATTCACCTATACAAACTAGGAATGATTCGAAGTAGTTCTAGGTGGAGGGGATGAAGGGAAGAGGAAAACTAAACAAGCCAAATAAAAGATAACCAAAGAGATAACAGCCACCAGCCCTGAAGGGGCCTATTAGTAGTCCAAGTGGTGGTGTCCTAAAGACTAAACTACCCCTAAGTGATACATACCCCTCAGGGGCAAATTTGACATTTTGATCTCAGATATTTTCCGGCTCGGGCACCTTCCACTGCAAGCTAGCTTCCCTCCGACGCAAGCCTTGCAGTCACGCCGCGTGTCCTCCGGATCGAAGCTCCTCGACGTCGTTCTTGGGCCAGCCCAGTCGGGTGCATGTACTCGGCACTGCCGAGTTGTCAACTCGGCACTGCCGGGTACATACAGCCCAGCAGCCCAACGGCCCATCTTCGCCACGTCGAGTCCTCGGTCCTTGGTTTTGAGGCCCAAACCAAGGGAAACCGTCCACCGATGATTTTGTGGCCAAATCACCAAACCCCGCGCGCAAACTTCGGTTGTTAGCCGCCACCTTGCGCCGGCTTCTCGTCCGCGTACGAGCTTCGGTTGTGAGCCGCTACCTCGCACCGGAACCACGTCCCCTTGCTCGTTCTTGCCAGCATGTGAACCGCACTTGATCCACCGGCCACCGGGTCCCTCGAACCAAGCCTACTTGTCTCTCCGCTCCTCGGAGGCCGCCATGGCTAAGACCTTTCGCGCCTGTTCTTCACCTGCACCAATGCAACCAAGCCGCATTCTACACCTGCAATACTTGAGCCAAGGGAAACGTCAATCCACACCACGTTGTCAATCACTCATCACACCAGGAAGCGACCATCCACCGGTCCTCGGACACACCGGGTCCTCAATCTCCCCCTTGATGAGTGCATTGACAACACACACATAGTAACCGTTGATATAAAGAAAATATAAAAGAAATCGAAAACAAGACTCAAGCAAGTGACTAAAAGCAAGAACAAGCCGAGAACAAAGTCACTCTGCAAGAGAAAGCTCCAAAACGCCGACCCTTCAAGAAGAAGCGAAAGGGCTCAACACCATCGGCAAAAGAGCAAAAACACAAAACAAGTCACGAATCTCCAAATCACTTCTCAGAATACTCAAAGCACTCCCCCTGCATTGATGCAACTCCCCCTGAACAAGTGAACCTGTGCGTGCTAAAAACACTCAAAAATGACTCACATGTGCTTCTCTTTTAGAAAATGCAATCTTGCACAAACTTTCAAAATCTTTCAGAAAATTGTCCCTCTTCTTTTAGAAATGCTCAAGATATTCTCCCCCTTGTTGACAATGCATGAATCAAGGTCAGAAAAGACCAAAGTGCAAAAATCGACGCTGAGTTGCGTGTACTCGGCACTGCCGAGTTGTGAAAACCGGCACTGCCGAGTATACACAGCCAGCACAACGAAAATGCAAAAATGCAACTATAAGCACAAGAACCGGCACTGCCGAGTTGCTCCAGTCGGCATTGCCGAGTATGTACAGGCAGCACAGCAAAAATGCAAAAAATGCAACTACAAGCTTCTCAAATATACAATGAGCAATACAAAGTGCTGCAAGTTAGAGAAGAGGCATACAAGCTAGTTCATCATGTCATACGGGCATTGCCATCAAGAAGGTGAAGACATATATCCAATTGACAAAGCCATGAGCAAATTGTGGATTTTTATCAAAAATGTCACCCCGAATCTTCTGAACAACAGTTTGAGCAAGGGTGAGTACACTTATGGTTGGTACTCAACATGTGGGGGAAATGCAGAGTTTCCAAGGAAAGGCTAAGGTTTATGGCGATTAGCATTTTTAGTTGGTCATATTTTATTAGCAAGCGCCTATTTACTAGATACAAGTTTATACCAACCCCTTAAAGATAAAGAAAACCATAGCATCTCAGAACCAAAGAAACCACAATTTATTTTCATCTTCCAGTTTAATTATCATGTGAGGGTCCAGGCCGCTCTTAACCGTGAGCACGGCTGATATATCAGCTTTAAACACTCTGCAGAGGTTGTACACTTTCACCATAAATAGTGTTTCCCATGTCGCCCGGGTTTGCAAGGCCCTTAGACACTACCGAGGTGAAAGGCTTGGGATTCACATTGAGGTTTTCGCCAAATACACTTAGTACAAAATAATCCGCTAAGGTTTCTAGTCACCTGAGAGCATAACCTTCCCTAATGGTCAGCACCTTAACAAAGGCTGCTACCCCAAGAGGACTGGGCTATACCCTGTCAATGCCACCCCTCTTGCCCTTTTTAGGTAAGATTATAAAGCACTAAATTTACTTGGTTAATTGCCAAAGTCAGAGCCATATGACACTTATGGATGCACTGTTTTCCTGGGTGGTCCTCCATGTTCCGATTAACATAAGTGATCTTGCAATTACCAAAGTTCAACATAAATAAATCAAGTTTAACATTTGTTCAATAGAAACCACCATGAACCATATAGCAACTAGCATTTCTACCCAACATAAAGGAAAACCCAGTTTGACAAGGTGTATGGATAAAATCTAGGCAAATCCTTAATATAGGACCCGTCAAGTTTATGCAAAACATATGTAAATGTAAAGGTGAATTAAAATGACATTTCTGGGTTATAAAAAGAATATGAAGGGGGGAAAGCCACTTGCCTTCCTCCACAAACTGCTGTTGGTCCTCCTCAAAATGTTGCTCTTGTCCTTCTTCAAAGGTCACGTTCTCTACACGAACACACAAGTAATACAATAAATAAAAGAAACAGTACACCAAAAATAATAAACAGAACAAAACAAGCACATAAAACTGTTGTTTATGCAGAGACGATTCCGTGAGCGCAAAAATCGCTCAAAACGGAATTAAAACGGCTAAGATACGAGCTAAACAAGTTTTAGGGACCTGCTGGTAAGAAAACTTACTTTCTAGGGGCTAAACAGGAAAGAACCGAGGGCTAAAATCTAATTACGTAAAAACCGGAGGGCTAACATGAAAAAGAACCAAGCTAGGACGGCTGACATGATTAAACAGAAAGACAGGGGCTAAAACAAAGGAATACAGAAATACAGGGGCTAGAACCAAGCTAAATACTTTTGAACTAGGTTGGACGGCACTGCAAAAATAGAGAAATACAGGGGCTCTTTTGCAAAAGAGCCAGGGCGCGGCTGGGTTGACCGGTATTGACCCGGTTTAGGTCTGATCTGAGCCGTCGGATCGGGAGCGGGCGGCTGGGATCGATCCGGCGGGTGCGGCGGCGCGCTGGCGGCGGAGACGACGGCGCGCGGCGGCGGAATTGGCTCGGCCGCGAGCTAGGAGGCTCGGTTTGCGACGCGGTTTGGCCCTAGAGAGAGCTAGAGAGACGGGGAAGAGAGTTGAGGTGTTCTCACCGGAGATTGAAGCGGCGGCGGCGGCTTACGTTTGAGAGGAAGGGGCACGGGCGGCGGTGAGCTCCGGCGAGCTCCGGCTGGCGCGTTTGGGTGGTGATTCCGGGCGAGAAAAAGATTAGGGGCTCGGGCGCAGGTGTGGGTCTTATATAGGGGCGAGGAGGTGAGCGGAGGCGGCACGAGGGGAGGGGAATAGAGCGGCCCGCGGGGGGGGGGGGGGGGGGGGAGAGCTCAGCGGCCATTAATGCGCGCGAGTGGGGGTCATGAAGGGGGGAGCCGTTACGGGTCGGGGAGGGGAGGCGACGGCGGTTACCGGTGCGGCGCGGTGCAACCGGGGGCGAGTAAAGCAGGCGCGGGGGAGGCGGAGAGGTGGCGGCGGCGCGACCGGGAGCGGCGCGAGCGGGAGGAGGGGGATGACGGACGGGGCCCGGCTGTCAGCGGCGCGGGGCGAAGGCGGAAAGGGCGCGGGCGCCTTCGACGCGGCGGGCGCGGGCTGCCGCAGGCCGAGCTGGGCCGGCTGGCCACGTGGGCCGAGCGCGCGGAAATGGGCCGCGGTGCTGCTGCTGTGGCTGGGCTGAAAGGAGAGGGAGAGGGTGCGAAGCTGAACGGGCCGAGAAGATCAGGGAGCAAAAGCGGACTCGCTGAATTTAAACAAACAACACTCAAACTAAATTCGAATTCGACCAAATTTGAATTCGAACAACTCAAAATAGAAAATAGAATGCAGCAGCATGAATGCATCAATCACTTGTTGATTCTAAAATTATTTTTAAATGTTGTTTGAATATTTATAGCCCAAGCTTTATTTGTTACTTTATTAAATCCTTAAAAAATCGAATTTTTTTCAAAGATTTCTTTTGTGATGAATTTTTGGGTGTTACAAATCCTACCCCCTTAAAGAGAATCTCGTCCTCGAGATTCAGAAGGATTGAGAAACAACTCAAGAAATTCTGCAATAAGCTCATCTTCTCTCTCCCAAGTAGCCTCATCCTCGGAGTGGTGACTCCACTGAACTTTGCACATTTTGACCCCTTTGCTTCTAGTGACTCTTTCTGATGTTTCTAATATCTTGATAGGATGTTCCGTCTAGGTCAAGTCATCTTGCACATTGAGTTCTTCCAAAGGTAATTGCTCTTCGGGTACCCTCAAACACTTTTTCAACTGAGAGATATGAAACACATCATGTACATCTGACAATCGAGCAGGCAATTCTAGTTGATATGCCACTTCACCCTTCCTTTCCAATATTAGAAAGGACCAATATAACGTGGTGACAATTTTCCCTTAACCTTGAACCTTCGAAGACCTCTGATAGGCGAAACCTTGAGATACACGTAATCTCCAACTTCAAATGCCAATTCCCTCCTTCGAGTGTCAGCATAACTCTTCTGTCGGGACTGTGCAGTTCTAAGATTGTCTCGGATCATTCGGACTTGTTTCTCGGCCTCTTGAAGAATCTCTGGTCCAAAAACCTGACTTTCTCCCGTCTGACTCCAATACAAAGGTGTTCTACATTTTCTCCCGTATAGAGCTTCAAATGGAGCCATCTTGAGACTAGCTTGATAACTATTGTTATAAGAAAACACTGCGTACGGCAAACTTTTATCCCAACTGCCACTATGCTTTAATGCACAGGCTCTCAACATATCCTTTAGGATTTGATTGATCCTTTCAGTCTGACCATCCGTTTGTGGATGATACGCAGAACTGAAATTAAGCTTTGTATCCATCGATTCGTGTAACTTTTGCCAGAAGCGTGACGTGAACTGAGTGCCTCGATCAGACACTATCTTCTTTGGAACACCATGCAAACACACAATCCTTGACATATACAGTTCTGCTAACTTGGCCCCTGTATGTGTGGTTTTGACTGGTATGAAGTGAGCAACCTTAGTTAACCTATCCACAATAACCCATATAGAGTCGTAGCCATCACGAGTGCGGGGTAATCCCACAATAAAATCCATACCAATTTCTTCCCACTTCCACTCGGGTATTTTCAATGGTTGAAGTAAACCTGCTGGCCTTTGGTGTTCTGCTTTTACTCTCTGGCATACGTCACACAAAGCAACGTGTGTAGCTACATCTCTTTTTAACCCATACCACCAGTATTTCTCTTTCAAATCCTGATACATCTTAATACTCCCTGGATGAATAGAATAGGCTGAATCATGTGCTTCCTTCAATATGAGCTCACGAAGATGGTCAATGTCGGGTACACAAATTCTTTTTCTGAACCAAATAATTCCTTGGTCATCTTCAGTAAAGTCTAGGGCTTTTCCAAAACTAATCAAGGTTTTAATTTCTTTGATTTTGGTGTCTGTCAATTGTCCCCTTCTAATTTCTTGTTCAAGGGTAGGCTCAATTTCCATGGTCATGACTTCAGTTTGGGCAAGAAATCCTAAGTTGAGTTGCTCCATTTCCCAACGCAATTCTTGAGGTATCAATCTGGCTATGGTCGTATTAGCTTGACTTTTTTGACTCAAAGCATCCGCTACAACGTTTTCCTTACTAGGATGATACTGAATACTTAAATCATAATCTTTAATCAATTCTAGCCATCTGCGTTGTCTCAGATTAAGATCCTTTTGAGTGAAGATATATTTCAAACTCTTATGGTCAGTGAAGATCTGACATTTGTTACCAATCATGTAATGTCTCCAAATCTTTAATGCGTGCACTACGGCAGCTAACTCCAAATCATGAGTAGGATAGTTTTGCTCATGTTTTCTCAACTGTCTAGAGGCATAGGCTACCACTCTGCCTTCTTGCATCAAAACACATCCAAGCCCTAGACGTGAAGCATCACAGTAAACGTCAAATCCTTTGTGGATATCAGGCATTATCAGCACAGGAGCAGTGGTTAATCTTTTCTTCAGTTCTTGAAAACTAGCTTGGCATGCGGCATCCCACTTGAATTCTTTTCCTTTTTCCAATAATGAGGTGAGGGGTTTTACGATCTTTGAGAATCCCTCAATAAACCTACGGTAGTAACCCGCTAATCCAAGAAAACTTCTGATTTCTGGCACGTTCTGAGGCGGATTCCAGTTCAACACATCTTGAACCTTACCTGGGTCTACCATGATTCCGCCATCGGTGATAACATGTCCAAGAAAGGAAACCTCTTTCAACCAAAAATCACACTTGCTAAATTTAGCGTACAATTGGTTTTCCTGAAGCTTCTGTAGTACCGATCTCAGGTGTTCCTCATGCTCTTCTTCACTCTTAGAGAACACCAAAAGTCATCAATGAAAACTACCACAAACTTGTCGAGGTATTCCATAAAAATCTTATTCATCAAATACATGAAGTGTGACACCCCGTGTCACTTTTGAAAATTTTATCATGCACATCTACTTATTGTATGAAGTTTGTGGTGCTCATCATGTTTTCGAACTGAGTATCATGTTTGAATGGACTCCAAAAGTCAAATTTCGTTTTTAAACTCCTTTGAATTCAAATTTGGTTAAGTCAAACCTTTTCCTTTTAACCCTTTTGGGGGCTTGTTTAAAATTAGAAATGTTTAAACAAGTGGCTTTTGGCCAATTTGAAAATTCATTAGTGAACTATCTACTTTCAGCTAGAAGTTTTGGTTTTGAGCACAAACATCTTTTACTTGCTCAAACTCTTGGTCAAATGTTGGTCAAACTGCTGATTTCAGCACTCCTGTTTTTGGCCTAAGTCCAATTCCTGACAGCAGTCATTAGCCAACTTTAGGGCTCCATATCTTTTATTTTTCAATCTATCCAAACCAAATCAAGTTCATGGTTTGAAAGCTGATAGTTTGAACTCTTCAAAAACCATGAACAACTCCAGGATCTCCAACTCTAGCTATTTCTTTTCATGCTCAAAGTCAGCTAAATTCAATTCAGTTCTGGGACTTAGAAATTTTCTGAGTTCGAGATTTTGGCCGAAGTTTGATCAAGTTTATCTCTCAAACCAAATCTTTTTGAACCATATGACTTTAACAAAAGTTGTTCCCTCAGTATCATCTACAACTTTTGTATTGGAGTTTTGGAAATGTTTATACACGAAATTTCGAGTTTGGATCAATTTTTGGGAGGGGGATTCGCGGGTACTGTAGCTACTGAATCGACTTCGTCGATTCAGTAAAACGCAGGGGGGAAAAACGGCCGGCCGCGCGCTGTGCTAGCGCCGTCGGTGGCCGTCGGTGCCACGCGCCACCCCTTCAGCTTGTTTGGACCCGTGTCATTGCTTCACCTCGCCAGCTTGGTCGTCCAGCCATGCGCCGCAGCTGGAGGGCGAACCGAGCGCCACCCGTCGTCGACACGGCCAAAAATGGGCCTTGAGCTATCGCTCGGCGGATTCACCGCGGTTAAGCCGTCATTGTCCAATTCACCGCTCCAGTAAACTCTCCTCAGCGTCCTCGTCGTCCTCATCCACTCTGCTCCACCGCACTTCGCCTCCAGAGCCGTCGCCGGCCAAAATTCCGGCCGCCATTGCCGCCACCCCACCTCACCGTTGAGCTTAGCCTTTCCATCCTTCTCCGTCGCTTCTAAGCACCCAAATGGATACTCCTTGACTCCCTGAAGCCGTGCGCCATCTCATCGTGAACTCCGAAGCGTCGGTGAGCTTTAGCGCCGGCCATCTTCTCGGTTACCCGCCGCCGGCCGTGGACGCGTACCATTCCGCTTCTAATCCTTGGGTTTTTCATGCCTAGGTGGTGCGGCTTGGAGTCCTGAGGCCGTGGGTCATCTCCGGCGCGTCTCCGACCTCTTCTCCGGCGAGTTCACGCCGGTCAAACGCGCGGCGGCGCGCTGTGTGCGGCGGAGTTCGGCCGAGGGGTGTTCAATTAGAAGGACGGATCTTTCCAGGGGGTTATGTGAAAAAGTGCGAGGGTTAAGTGTTTAAGTGGAATCTTTCGAGGGGGTTATCTGGTAAATCTAGGGGCTAATCTGTGAAGAAAGGACTGGTTGGTAATAGATCTTTTAGATCCAGGGGCCTAAGCGCAAAAGTGTTTTCGGGTTTTCTTTTGTTTTTAATTTCAGCATACATGTATTTCTTGTTTAATGCATAGAAAATCATAGGAGAGTGGGAAAATTGTGAAACCAATTTTGTTGAACTTATTGCATCTTTGGTTACAGCAGAAAAATGTAAAATCATGTTGTTAAGTTGTTGTTTTCTGTGTAGATGTTTTGTTTAGTTTATTAGCTTTATGTCAAAATAAATAGTTCTGCATATCCAAAAATTTTGAGAAAATCACAGTAGCTCTAAAATGTGTTTTTGTGAGCACAGTAAATTTTTGGGATGCATGCTGTCTGTGTAGTTTAAGTTAAGCTTTCTCTCCATGTTTAGCTTGTTTATGCTGTTAAAAATGCTTGTAAAAATTTTTTGAGCTCAATAATCATGGTAAATCTGTGTTAGTGTGTAGTTAGTGTTTCTGTGAAGTTTTGCATTTTAGTGCATAATCTTGTTGCTGTTTGTTGTTTTGGTAGATTTCTAGCCTTTTTGTCTTTTTCAAAATAATTAGTTTCTGTTAGAATAAAATGTTGGAAAAATTTTCAGTGGTAATCTTGAGTTAAAAGCTTCTCAGATAAGTTTTTGTGCTGTTAGATAACCTGTGTAGGTTTGTTTGTTTTATTAGTTGCTAAATAACCCTTTTCTTTATGTGTAATAAATGGTTTTATATATCTTTATGCTAATAAAATGTTTCCTAAATAGTTTTAGTGATCTCAGTTAAGTTTGAATCTGTTGTAATTTTTCTTTCTTAGTGATAAGTTAATCTTGCTTAAAGAGATATGCACTTACTCTATAAAATACCAAAAATGGTTTTAGCAACATGTCATGTGATTTCATGTGCATATCTATGTTTGTACTTAAGCTGTATAATCGAGTTGCTGCATTTAAGTTTTTTTATCTTTTCCAACTGTTGTTCTAAGCTCACACATGTGCATCTTATGTAGAGAACGTGCCAGCTGACGGGGTTTATAACCTGGTGCCTGAGTCCGAAGCCGAGCAGCCAGAGCCCGAGGTTGTGGTTGTTGAATCTGAGCAAGACCCGAGCCAAGACTCGGAAGGGCCCAAGGCCAGCGAAGGCAAGCACCGGAGCGCATCCAACCTTTTTAACGCAGCCGCAATTTAAATTATTTACTTTACAAAGTCTTTACCTTATGCATTTAAGTTTTCATAGGAGTTGACTAAAACCTAGTTGCATGATCCTTAGGAAACCCAGAGTTTTTAATAGTATGTGTAGGTCGATAGAATTGCTAGGCTGGTTAAACGGTAGAAGTCGAGTAATTGTCTGTTACTCGCGAGAAGCTAAGTTGGTTACTTTCAGCAAGTTTTGTTCAACATGTCAGATTAGACTGGAAAAAGTTTAGACCGGGCGGAGAGTGTTGGTAGGGAAAGGAATGGAATGGTGTAGCTCCGCCTGTGTCATTTAAGGCCCGTTCGTTGTTGGCTCTGGGATCAAGATTGAACTGTACTACCTCACATGCTGGGAGTAAGAGGTAGTTGAAACTGGTAACTTATGTACTTTAGCTCGCACTGGTATGTTGAACTACGCCTGACTTCCTATTCATGTACCGGTTAGAGTAACTCATGGCTGACCCGTCGTTGGTATCGGTGGGGACTGGTACTTGAGGGTCGCAGGGTAGGTCAAGTATTTAGTGTTGGCTGAAGGAACGGCTGGCATGAGCGGCTCGACGGGGCTCGTTTGTGCCGTGTGGGTAGGTCAACCTTGCAAGGGATAAAACCGAATCGATTCGCCGTACTCACGGTATTGAGCTCTTGATCACTGGGCAGCATCGCTAGTTAAGAACTTGAATATTGTTGATGGTCATATGCTGTATGAATTATAATCAAGTTCTTGCTCTCTTTGTAAAAGTTTTATAAATGCTAACTTAGATCAAATAGTTCAACTAAATTTGGATGCTAAAATTTGAAAGTAAGGATCTATTTAGTTGCTCTTTTTGGCAAAACAAAAACCCAGCCAAAAGCCTTGCATACTAGGGGTCTTAGTAAATTTTAAAGTCGGGTAAGTCTTGCTGAGTATTAAATTACTCAACCTGCTTGTGTTAACCCTTTTTCAGAGTCTGAGTCTAGCATAGCAGAGCAGGTCGCTGAAGCCTTCCCGTTTGGTGTTCCTGAAGGTTTCAGTTGCAGTTTGTTCCGGCTTCGCAGGGTGTGGAGCCGAGGGAGTGATAATGCCAGCTAGGCTACCTGTGCATTATTATGTTATGTTATCGTCGTAGACTCGAGATGTTTTAAACTTCCGCTGTGCTTTAAAAACTCTGTGTTGTAATAACTTTTTATCATGTCCTGTTTTGTAAATTAAATCCACGTGTACTGTGTTGTCAATTTTGTAACTCGTTAATCATCTGTGCTCATTGTGGAGTGAGACTTGCCTCGTATTGGTTTCGACAATGTGATCAGTGGTGTAATCGGGAGTTACCCGACAGCAACTACACGGTTATGTCAGTTGAAGTGCGAGTGTGTTGTACTGCTTGCATTAGCTAAGGGACAATGCACTTGAGCTGACATAATTTGAGGTGGTTCTGCCACATGAAGTACACCGGAGCATTTGTCAACCCGAAGGACATCACAAGGAACTAATACAGACCATATCTGGAAGTGAATGCTGTCTTCGGAATATCTTCTGCTCGGATTTTTAATTGGTGATAGCCTGATCGTAAATCAATTTTGGAGAACACTTTTGCACCTCTCATTTGATCAAATAGGTCCTCGATTCTACGGAGTGGGTATTTATTTTTGATAGTAACATCGTTGAGAGCTCTATAATCCACACACAACCTTCTGGTGCCATCCTTTTTGTCAACAAAGAGAACAGACGCTCCCCAAGGTGACGAGCTAGGGCGGATAAAACCCTTACATAACAACTCTTCTATTTGTTTCTTAAGTTCTTCTAGATCTTTGACATCCATTCTATAGGGTCTTTTAGATATGGGTGCAGTGCCAGGTATAAGCTCAATAGAGAACTCGATATCGCGGTCAGGTGGCATACCTGGTAAATCTTCTGGAAAGACATCTGGATATTCGCAGGCAATTTTGATATCTTCTAACGCTTTTCCTTTTAGATGATTGACTGTACCCTCTTCCTTAGATGAGCCAGTAGCAACAAATTCAATTTTGTCCCCTTGAGGGCTGGTTAGTAACACTGACTTTTTGGCACACTAAATAATTCCATCATATGCCGCTAACCAATCCATTCCCAGAATCACATCAATACCACTGAATTTTAAGACCACTAGGTCGGATGGAAAATCTATCCCCAAAATTTTAAGATTGACCCGCGGCATAGGTGACTAGCCTTCATCTCGCCGCCCAGGGAATTAACTAGTAACATCTTTCTCATTGGTTGTTTAGGTATGTCATGCTTTGCCACAAATTGATTCGTTATAAATGAATGTGATGCTCCAGAATCAAACAAAACTGAGACAGGTTCAGAGTTGATGAGGAATGTACCGAGCACAACATCATTAGCTTCCTGGGCAGTATCGGACGTCACGTGGTTCACTCTCCCACGCACAAAGTTTTGTTGGCCCTTGTTGCCTTGAGCTTGAGAAGACGGCTGAGCAGACCTCTGGGCATTGCTTCTCTGATTCTGAGGAGCCTGAGGGTTGCGCTTGGGGTAGTTATTGGCATAATGCCCCACTTCACCACACTTGAAACAGCCATTAGGTCGAACGGGGGTGACTGGGTTGTTAGACCGTGCAGGTGCACCTGTGGGCTGTGGCGTTGCCTGACCGGTTCTGCTGCTGGTTGGGAGTGCGTTGTGCTTGTTGGTTGAAACGTTGGAATTGCTGAGAAGAACGTTGACCCTGTTGATTTTGCTGATAGTTTCCACTGTGTCCTCCGAAGCGATTCTGAAACCCCTGCGGTGAGTTATAGCGAGGGCAACTATTGCCACTAGATTGCCCCTGAGACTGAAACTTTCGCTTCTGCTCACCAAGTGCTTTACGCTTGCTCTCTAAACCAATGGCTTTGTCCAGCAGCATCTGGAAGTTTGGAAAGGTGTGGCTTTGCAGTTGGTAGTTGAGCGGCCCTATCAGACCATTCAGGAATCGCTCCTACCTCTTTTCATCAGTGTCAACTTCATTAGGTGAATAGCGAGACAATTGAGTGAATTTATCCTGATACTCACTAACAGTCATGTTGCCCTGAGTCAAGGCCAGAAATTCCCTCTGCTTGATCTTCATCACACCAGCTAGGATGTGGTGTGTACGGAAACTAGTTCTGAATTCTTCCCAAGTGATGGTGTCGGGAGTAGCATGTGCAGCAGTGAAATCATCCCACCAGTCAGATGCAGATCCTTCCAAACGACCTGAAGCATACAAAACCTTCTCACGATCGGTGCACTGTGTCTGTTCCAGCTTCTTGGTGATGATTTTTAGCCAGTCATCAGCATCCAAGGGATCCGATGAGTGAGAATAAGTAGGAGGGTGATGACTCATAAATTTCCGGTGCTTGTCTTTGGGCGGTGGTGGCGGCAGTCGTGCATTTGGTGGCGGTTGGTTCTGCTGAGCTTGCAAATTTTGAACAACGGCGGTGAGGTTCTGCAACAGTGCTGCCTGGTTTGTGAAGAACTGCTCCATGGCTGGATCTGGTTGGAGAGGCGGTGCTTGATGATTCGGTGGAGGTGGCAGTGCCGGAATCTGCTGGTTGATTATATGTGCATGCCTTTGACTTGGAACGTCTTGTCCTCCTCTAGACCTGGTGTTCACCATCTGATTTGTTAGGAACATAAGACTCAGTTTGGTGTAGACAAAAGGGGTAAAGTAGCATAAGTAATCAAAGATTGAAAGATTGACAAGTGTTCAGATTGTACAGATTCTGTCTTCCTCGCTAAATCGGTTGTAACTCTTAGACAGTATATCTAGAAATCGTGTATTTTTTCCAGGAGGTAGTTCATGAAATTCTGAAACTAAACCAAGTTGAATCACCTCAGTCCAATGTCTGTAACTCGAGATATAAAATAAAGAATTTGACTGTGTCAGGCTGCTAAGACAGATTTTGATTACTGTAAAGACGGGTGCATAGCTCACGAACTGAGAGTCCTAAAATCATGATATTTTACCAGAAAATAACTCATTAAGTTCTTATTCCAACCCAATTGGTTTCATGTCGATCGGAGTTCTGAAGCCTCGGTTAAAAATCAAACAGTGCTGCTGTGTCTTAGGAGTGACGTGAACAGAATTGCATCGTGCTTGAAAGATGAAAGAAAAGGGGCTAAGATTTAAACTTAAGAGTCTTAACTTATTTTTTTTCATGATGCATTTGCAGCCATCACACCACAAAACATCTCAGTCATTACAAAACCCCAAATCAAGCATTTGTCCAAACAGCAAACATTAAAACATCGCACGTCCTCGCAGGAACGGTTCTAACGAAATAAATTATTCAAATAGCTAAGCTAGGAGCCTAGCCCATGAAGCCGGTGATAGAACCAGGAGTGCCATAGCGAAGCCTCTTGCAGGGTGGCGAAGCAGCGGGGCAGGGAATCTCCTCCTCTGCGCTCTCTGATGGCTCTTGTCCGGCAAGTTGCGCCTCCAGCTACGCAATCCTGGCATTGGCTTTCAGCAACTGGTCATGAGTATGGGCAAGCTCCGCGGTGGCTCCGTCTAGGTCGGAGTTCAAAGCAGCGGTCACACGAGTGAGGATGTTGATGCGGTCTTCTTCAGCTTCTCCCATCATCACGTTAGTTTGCTCAGTGCCCCTGGGACGACGAGGAAGGTGACGGAAGTCGGTGATGCTCAGCTGTAGACGATGCTCGTAGCAGATGGACCATAGGGCCCTCCTGGCGGCTTCGCTGATGGAAGCAGCGTAGGTACCATGAGGCGTATTGGAGTCGTGCATCGAACGAGACCTGAAACCTCTGGAAGTCTCCAAGCGCTCCCGGATGTGGACGCGGGTGAAGTAGTAGTCGTCGACTACGGGGTCGGAGACGCGCTGGGTAACGTAGAGCGGCCTCACGGTGCTGCCCAACTCATGCAGCACTTCCTCGAGCAGAGTGGAGAGGTAGCCATGCTCGTCCACTGAGGTGATAACCTCGCAAGTCGTCTCCATCTCCTGAGGATCATCACCTGGTTGCCATTAGCATCATTGTTATTGTCGGGGACGTCGTTGTTGCTGTCATCCTCATTATTGGAGTCACCATCATCATCTCCATCTTCGTCTTCATCTTCGCTATCATCTCCAGAATCATCCGGATCTCCTCCAGCGGCAGCAGGTGCGGGAGCATTTGGACCAGGAGCAGCAGGTGGTGTTGGTGCTTCTTCCACTACTAGCACGGGTGATGCTGGAGCTGGTGTTGGCGATGCGACTGGAGTCACCAGCTATCCGTCCAGTCCCATCTCCATAATGCGACCATCCTCCAACTCAACGTAGAAGTACATCTCCGCTGGTTCCTCCTCCATGGGGAAGCAGGAGGAGCTGGCTGAGGAGGGGCGATGCGAACCTGACGTCCTCCGGTGCTTTTGCGAGCAGTCTTCTTAGTCCTGGCCATCTGATAGATTAAGAAGCAAACTCAAAAATAAGTTGAAACAAGAGATACAAATAAATCAAATAAAATAGATTTTTATGCGGAAATAAGGAAATGTTTTTGGAGCTGAATGGCTTGCTAGATCATGAATCCTTATTTCAACCATTTCTATCTAGGCTAGCGTCCTGCAGTCAACACAGCTCTGATACCACTTCTGTCACACCCGATTTTGAGGACAAAACCGAATGCATAGCATATGTGCGCCAGGATACATTTACACACATATGTTGACGTCATAAGTGAAAATATCATAAGACAGTGTTCAAAACGTAAAGATAGATAGAGTAACTTTATTACACTCCCACGGAAGACTCGAAGATCTTAATCATTTAATGATAACTTAAAACATGAAACTGCAGCAAACTTCTCCCACAAGCACTTGACTGGTGAACGCCTGCCTTAGAAATCCTCACAGTCATCGAAAAATTCCCCAACATCCGAATCTTCTGAACAACAGTTTGAGCAAGGGTGAGTACACTTATGGTTGGTACTCAATATGTGGGGGAAATGCAGAGTTTCCAAGGAAAGGCTAAGGTTTATGGCGATTAGCATTTTTAGTTGGTCATATTTTATTAGCAAGCGCCTATTTACTAGATACAAGTTTATACCAACCCCTTAAAGATAAAGAAAACCATAGCATCTCAGAACCAAAGAAACCACAATTTATTTTCATCTTCCAGTTTAATTATCATGTGAGGGTCCAGGCCGCTCTTAACCGTGAGCACGGCTGATATATCAGTTTTAAACACTCTGCAGAGGTTGTACACTTTCACCATAAGTAGTGTTTCCCATGTCGCCCGAGTTTGCAAGGCCCTTAGACACTACCGAGGTGAATGGCTAGGGATTCACATTGAGGTTTTCGCCAAATACACTTAGTACAAAATAATCCACTAAGGTTTCTAGTCACCGCAAAGCATAACCCTCCCTAATGGTCAGCACCTTAACAAAGGCTGCTACCCCAAGAGGACCGGGCTATACCCTGTCAATGCCACCCCTCTTGCCCTTTTTAGGTAATATTATAAAGCACTAAATTTACTTGGTTAATTGCCAAAGTCAGAGCCATATGACACTTATGGATGCACTGTTTTCCTGGGTGGTTCTCCATGTTCCGATTAACATAAGTGATCTTGCAATTACCAAAGTTCAACATAAATAAATCAAGTTTAACATTTGTTCAATAGAAACCACCATGAACCATATAGCAACTAGCATTTCTACCCAACATAAAGGAAAACACGGTTTGACAAGGTGTATGGATAAAATCTAGGCAAATCCTTAATATAGGACCCGTCAAGTTTATGCAAAACATATGTAAATGTAAAGGTGAATTAAAATGACATTTCTGGGTTATAAAAAGAATATGAAGGGGGGAAAGCCACTTGCCTTCCTCCACAAACTGTTGTTCGTCCTCCTCAAAATATTGCTCTTGTCCTTCTTCAAAGGTCACGTTCTCTACACGAACACACAAGTAATACAATAAATAAAAGAAACAGTACACCAAAAATAATAAACAGAACAAAACAAGCACATAAAACTGTTGCTTATGCAGAGACGATTCGGTGAGCGCAAAAATCGCTCAAAACGGAATTAAAACGGCTAAGATACGAGCTAAACAAGTTTTAGGGACCTGCTGTAAGAAAACTTAGTTTCCAGGGCCTAAACAGGAAAGAACCGAGGGCTAAAATCTAATTACGTAAAAACCGGAGGGCTAACATGAAAAAGAACCAAGCTAGGACGGCTGACATGATTAAACAGAAAGACAGGGGCTAAAACAAAAGAACTAGGGGCTAGGTTGGACGGCGCTGCAAAAACGGAGAAATACAGGGGCTCTTTTGCAAAAGAGCCAGGGCGCGGCTGGGTTGACCGGTATTGACTCGGCTTGGGTCTGATCTGAGCCGTCGGATCGGGAGCGGGCGGCTGGGATCGATCCGGCGGGTGCGGCGGCGCGCTGGCGGCGGAGACGACGGCGCACGGCGGCGGAGACGGCGGCGCTTCGCCAGAATTGGCTCGGCCGCGAGCTAGGAGGCTCGGTTTGCGACGCGGTTTCGCCCTAGAGAGAGCTAGAGCGACGGGGAAGAGAGTTGAGGTGTTCTCACCGGAGATTGAAGCGGCGGCGGTGGCTTACGCTTGAGAGGAAGGGGCACGGGCGGCGGTGAGCTCCGGCGAGCTCCGGCCGGCGCATATGGGTGGCGATTCCGGGCGAGAAAAAGATTAGGGGCTCGGGCGGAGGTGTGGGTCTTATATAGGGGTGAGGGGGTGAGCGGAGGCGGCACGAGGGGAGGGGAATAGAGCGGCCGGCAGGGGGGAGAGCTCGACGGCCATTAATGGCGCGCGAGTGGGGGTCATGAAGGGGGGAGCCGTTACGGGTCGGGGAGGGGAGGCAACGGCGGTTACCGGTGCGGCGCGGCGCAACCGGGGGCGAGTAAAGCAGGCGCGGGGGAGGCGGAGAGGTGGCGGCGGTGCGATCGGGAGTGGCGCGAGCGGGAGGAGGAGGATGACGGGCGGGGCCCGGCTGTCAGCGGCACGGGGCGAAGGCGGAAAGGGCGCGGGCGCCTTCGACGTGGCGGGCGCGGGCGCGGGCTGCCGCAGGCCGAGCTGGGCCGGCTGGCCGCATGGGCCAAGCGCGCGGGAATGGGCCACTGTGACAATCTAGGTGTTTAATTAACTTAATCACTTGCTTAACCACTTGACCTAAGTTAATTAAGAGTACCTTGGCCCCACCTAGATGTTCACTTAAGAAAAGTTCACCCAAAACCCTTTTAAACTCGGTGAACTTTTGACCTTTGCTGATTGGCATGGCTTGTTTTCAAAATTTCCTTTAAGAAATCAAAAATGTGCCAATTTGGAAGTTGTTCATCTTTTCATGGGACACAACTTTGTCAATATGGCCCTGGAGAGCTTTTGAGTGCTTCAGCCCCAAAAACCCAGTCAAAGCCAGCCAAACCCCAAAAGTTCACGGCCGGCTGACACAGAAGTTCACCGATTTTCTCCTCAGTTTTCCCTCGAAATCATACACTTTTTGGAGCTTTTGAACTTTGCTTTTTGGAGATTTTGAACTTCAGTTCAAAATTTCGGAGAAAATTTGGTTTGAATTGACGCCCGGCATGTGTTCGACGAATTGCCGGCGCTCTCCGGCGCCGCGCGTTCCCGCGCCCGACAGCGCCTCCACGCGGCGGCTGGCCTCTGACACGGACGCCGAGGCTGTGGTCGCGCCTTAAATGCGCCGCGCGCTGTCCACCGCTGTCCACCCGGCAATGCCGCTCTGGCCCCCGCGCCGTTCCGACCGGACGCGACGGGCGTCCGGCGCGCGCCACGTGGTCGCCGTCGATCCGCCGGCGGGCCGCTGCGCCGCTGCCCCGACCAAGGCCGGCGACAGGTCGCCGTGGGCCCCAGCACCTCGCCAACCCACGCACGAGCTCGCCCCGACCGGCCACCGACCGCCACGCCCAGCGCCACCCCGCCGCGACAGGCCGCCGACCGGTGAGCCATGTCCGCCGCGGCTGCCCAGCAACGGGCCGCCCAAAACTCCGCGTGGCTGCTTCGCCGCTCCGAGCCACGGTCCGAGCCTCGCCTCGTCCGCCTATAAAAGCCCCCGCACCCCCTACACGCGAGCCCCCTCCGCCGCTTGCCATTGCCGCCGCCAGGCTGCCCCTCCGCCGCTCTCCGCCGTGCGCGCTGCTCCGTTGTCGTTCATCACCACCAGCGCTCGTCCCCGCCCTTGCTCCAGCTTCCCAGAGCCCCAGCTGCCCCTCTCCGCCACCGCCGTCGCCGGCATTGGGCCAGACAGAGCCGCCGCCGCGCCGCTCCGCCGCCCGCCGCCGTCACTCCACCTCCGGCCAAGCTCCCTGCGCCGGATCCACTCGAGGTGAGGCGGTGAGCACCCCTGTCATGTTCTCGTTGAGCCCCGTGGCCCCACATCGCCGGAATCCAGCCAACTCGTCGCCGGCCATGGCCCAAGGACCACATTGCAAAGCCACAAATCTTTTCAGGGGCCTTAGCGCAAGTTTCCAGGGGCTAATCTGTAAATAGATTGTTCAGATCTAGGATTCAAATCCTGAAATTTTAAAAATCGATTAAAAATCGTAGAAAAATCAGAAAAATGCAAGCCCTATTTTTTTGTGCTCCTGGTGGTGCGTTCTACCTTTCCTAGAAAGCATATATAGGTGTTTTCTGCTTCGCTTTTGAAATAGATTCAAATTTGTTCAAACTCTAATTTGTGCACAGTTTGAAATCCATTGACTTGTTTGTGCTGGTTTTTGTGTATGTTGTAGCTGGTGAAGTATCTTAGCTGGTGTAGAAAGTTGGCACAAAGTTATACACTAGAACTTGAGTTATTAATTGTTTAGGCTGGCAGTGCACGTTTGTTTTAACATTTTTAATAATTAATCTATGAAGCTTCTGAGTTCAATCTTTTCGCAGAAGCCTTGTGGTAACTTGAGGCATGTCTGCTAAAAGTTAGAGCTTAGTTTGAGCTAGCTAGCTGGCACTTCTATTCATACCAGTTTAAACTTGATAAATTCAAACAGAAGGACCTTTAGATCTTTTGGAGCTATCCTTTGGCATGTGAGCTTGTTTAGGTTAGATTGGGCTCTGGTAAAATTATAAAGACCTTTTGATGATAGTGTGATTTCTTAGGATTTAATCTTGATGATAGTGTGTTGTACTTGTTTATTTTGTTGTGGTAAATGTATGTGTGATCTTGGCTTAAATTTTGGTCAGCAAATCAAGTAAACCACAAATACCAGTACAGTAATTTTCTCACATTATTATAGTGAACCAAACTGCCAGAATAATTTATGAAAGTTTTATTGCTAAAAAGGGGTTAAATAAGAATAAGTTATTTTCAAAAAAATGGTTAAATAAACTAAAAAACATCACACACACCCTTGCTGTTTTGTGGTGAAATCAAAGATAAATAATATATGTGTACACAATTACCATCGACAAACCCCAAATACTTTAATGAGTAATTACAACCTTTGTTAAAGAAAGGGAAGATTAGACAAATTTTGTCCAGGTGAATGTGTCACTAATACACCCGGGTTCATCATTGTGCAACTGTGATGACTCGACATAAGATCATATTCTTATTGCATATGCATTCGTGTAGAACCTGCCCTCGCTGACGGAGACTACGAGCTGGTCCCGCTGAAGGAGAAGGCCAAGCTGAAGGTGAGGTGAACGCCGTCCAGGTCGAGCAAGACTCGAACGTTGCTGCCGAGGACTCCCAAGCTAACACTGTGCCCGAAGGCAAGCCCCGGAGCATGTCCCATATTTTGAATATATGCAACTATGTTTGTTGAGTTTGCCTGTGCATTTACGTTCAGGAGTTGAATTGAAACCCTAGTTG
The DNA here is from genome assembly GCA_015476505.1 of Urochloa ruziziensis. Classification (NCBI taxonomy): domain Eukaryota; kingdom Viridiplantae; phylum Streptophyta; class Magnoliopsida; order Poales; family Poaceae; genus Urochloa; species Urochloa ruziziensis. Next base: position 14,778,601 of record CM027123.1, read on the forward strand.
CATGATCCTAGGTACCTATGCTTTGCCATACTAGTATGATAGGTCGATAGCTACCCTGCTATAAGGACCCGGTAAAAGTCGAGTGATTTCCTGTCACTCGCGAGATATAGGAATCAACTGCTTTACTTATGTTGGAATCATAAGGAGGACGGGCGGGGATTTTTGTCATGTAGATGCCCCGTCCGTGTATGCTAATGTTGGTTAAGGCCGAATGGTGTGGTACCGACGGTTAAGTTTTTGAATGTACTAAGCACTTGTCGATTCTATGGGGTCGGTAAGTTTAGTACCTACATGACTTCAGGGTGCGGACTTTTTCCTGCTCCTTCCAGAAACTTCTTCCCCATGCCTCGAACATGTGGGTACGAGGGGCTTAAGTGTTGGTTCGGCCGGCCTTAGACCTCGTATGCCAGGGGGAGTTTGGTCCTGGACGCGACTGGGGGATTGGTGGGAACTACCTGGTAGCGCTAGCCTTTGGCTGAGTGCGATGATCCGAGTATTTAGGTCCACCTTGCAAGGTTAAAATCGGTTCGACCTGTCTGTTTCTCGCAGCTAATGAGACTACTTAACCCCGCTGCTACATTGAGTAAGAAGTGGAACATGATGATGGAAAGAAACTTGATGCTTGCTTAATTGCTTGCTCCACTTGCTTGGTTAGTACAGGTTGCTTACCTAGAATGGTTAACTTAACTAGAACTTGATGCTAAAATATTGAAAGTAAGGATCCAGTATTAGTCGCTCTTTGACAATACAAACCCACCAGCCAAAAGCCTTGCATGTCTAGAAGTTGGTGATGTAGCTGTCACCCGACGGTTAAGTCTTGCTGAGTGTTAGTATACTCAGCGTTGCTTGTTTAAATGTTTTCAGGTAGTGCTCTTGAGGAGATGGTTACAGGTCTTACCTGGCCAACCACCCTTCCTCCTGGCTGGACTGTCATGTGGGACGAGGATGCTTCTGAGTGATGTCACGACGGCTTCACGTGACGTCATTCCATTCGAATAAAATTAGTTGTTTTCCGCTGCTTTCAAAACTCTGAAATAACAGTTACTTATGCATTGAATTTGGTTTGTAATAAATTACCTCAAGTGGGACCTATTTAATACTTGTGGATTGTTGTAATCTCTGGGATCCACCTTCGAGTGGGTATTTGTATGACTTGTTTCGATCGAGGTAACTGTTCGTGGTTGCATCGGGCTCGACCCGACAGACTGTCAGATTACTCCGATTTAATTGCGTGATGACCAATGGAAGGTTAGCGCACTTAAGCCGGACTAATTTGAGTGGTTCTGCCACAGCCGCGGTGCTGCTGCTATGGCTGGGCTGAAAGGAGAGGAAGAGGGTGCGAAGCTGAGCGGGCCGAGAAGATCAGGGAGCAAAAGCGGACTCGCTGAATTTAAACAAACAACACTCAAGCTAAATTCGAATTCAACCAAATTTGAATTCGAACAACTCAAAATAGAATGCAGCAGCATGGATGCATCATTCACTTGTTGATTCTAAAATTATTTTTAAATGTTGTTTGAATATTTATAGCCCAAGCTTTATTTGTTACTTTCTTAAATCCTTAAAGAAATCGAATTTTTTTTCAAAGATTTCTTTTGTGATGGATTTTTAGGTGTTACAACTTAGTATACAAACCAATGGCTTAGTAAAATCACTTAGCTTAACACATTCAATATCTTCAACTTTGGACAGAATCAATCGGCTGGCATCCAATGAAGGGCCAATCAACACTAGACCTGTCGCCTTCGTGGAGTCAGTGGCCGTCTCCGCAGGGGATGCAGGCTCGGTCGAGGTAAGGGCCGCCGACTCAGCCGTGGCAGGAGGCTCCGCCTCAGTGGGCGCCGCCTCCGTCGTTGCCGTGTCAGCTTCCGCCGTCGTCGTCGCAGGTGCCGCCGCCCTGGGCTTGGGGTACGCAACCTCCGCCTCCGCCTCAACCGCCGGCGGACGAGTGAGCGGTATGTATCTTGTGGTTTTCTATGACGTGTGCTTTGTATGAACTTGTTCTGGACTATGGACGTTGTATGAACTTGTTTATGAACTTTGAATTCATATCGACTCGTATGGACCGTATATGAACTTGTTTATGAACTTTGTATGAATTTCTATGGCCGTGTATGGCTTATGGTGTTTGTGAGCTGATGAAGCGATATATAATTGTCTGTGATGCATATAAACTGCCTGGGATGCTAATTGTAATGTATATGAACTGCATGTGATTGTTTTTGTTGTTTGGGGACATTTAAAACAAAAACAGCAAAAATTTGACGGGGGAAGGCTGTTTGCCATGTGCAAAGGCTGGCACACGGCAAACATCCAGTGTTTGGCAACGGCAAACTCCAGTGTTTGCCGTATGCCATGACCTTTGCACACGGCAAACACTTGGCAAACGTATTTTGCACCACACGGCAAACAGCCGTTCCCCGGGGTCCGCCGTCAGTTAACTTTATTTTGCCGTGTGGGAAACAAGGCACACGGCAAAGTACCCTGGCACACGGCAAACATCTTGTTTGCCGTCGCAGTGTTTGCCATGTGCCATTTTGCACACGGCAAAGCCAAAAGCATACGACAAAGGCTTTGCCGTGTGCCCCTGACATATGACAAATACCCTATTTCCTGTAGTGGTTTGTCCTCGTGGTGTAAGTCGAGTCCTCGTGGTGTAAGTCGAGGAAGAGGCACGAACTTTGGGTGCAGGCCGGCGCAAAATATCCTGCGGGCTTATTAGCGCATCATGAGTAATGCGTTATTCCTATCGGTTAGCCGGCTGTATCTTTCATCTTTATTATCAATGGAAAGCCTGGTGCGCATCCGTCCAAAAAAAGTGAAATGGATCGGACACGTCATCTAGTGCTATGCAGAACTTCAAAAAGAAAAAAAATGAAGTGGACAAGTCATATAGGTGCTATGTAGCGTAGAACAAAATTCTCCAGCATATAGCAAGCATGTTGATCCCTACTCTAAGAAGACAGCCATTTCTATCTAACTTTCCTCACCCTCCCCTTCCCCGCGCCCTACTAGGCCAGTAACGATCTGTGTTGACGGCCAAATCGTATTTGTGCTGGTGGGTATGGCGCCCGCCAGCACTCTGGCAGGCCACAACTTTGCCCGCCAGTGTTCAAAATGACCGCTGCCAGCACAGATCGATTCTGGCGTAGTGCCCTACTGCCCCTTTCCTATAGGATTGCCTAAAACAAATCTATATAACCCATGTAGATGCACCCCCATTAAGAGTCATTAACTCTATTTTTTTCAACATACACTATATCCACTAGAATCACCTGCTGTTTATGTCTTCTATCGAGTTTCTATAACCAGCACCCATGTATGCAATTTATTAGTCTTTGTGAGTACCATGCTACAAAATTCACCCAGTAGAAATACGCAGTGGATCAATCATTTAAGAATTGTTCTCTCTCAATAAAATGAACATGTTTTCATGTATTATGAAATTTGTAAACAATGTTTCCATACAATCACCTTAGTATTTTTACTTCAAATTTACCTAAAATTTGTTTAAAAATTCGTGCAACAAGAGTATCACCTAGTCCTATTTTATTTGAAGAACCGGTTGCCTAAAAAAGCTTTAGAGCCAAGGTACTCTTCCCAGCGCTCCCTCTCCAGCGTACAATATAGAGAATCTTTCTCTGACATCTAGTAGCAGCCCCTTAATTTTTTTAACCAACCAATCAAGATAGTGTGAGTTTATATTGATATAGCAGAAAAATATAAGTCTACAACCCTTTAAGATCATAGCCAGGAAAACAAAAGAAAAGTAAGACAAACTAAAACTTGGCCGGTTGGATTGAGACATCAACACGACCACAACACAAAGCCGGTTAGATTGGGTCGTCAACATGGCACATCATTCAAGCCCGACTGGTTGGATTGGGTCATCAACATGGCCACGACTCTCAAAACTCGACCACCAACGCAACACCTTGTCCGTTGAGTCTCAAACTTGCAGTGGCCCGACTAGAAGAAACAACTCATCCGTAAGGATTAAAACACCATGCGTCAAGGAAGCCAGACAATCCGCTGAGGGGAAGAACGCACCAAGCCAGTCACCGCTATGCATGACCGATCACCGCTAGGCTAGTATAGGAGTTTCAAGTGCACTGCCCAACTCTACCTAAGCAGCACTCCACCGGACGTGCGGGCCCCCGAACGTCAACACAGGCAAGGTTGCGGATGAGAGGGCGAGAGAGAAGGGAGATTCGCTCATCCTCACGCAGAACCCCACCATCGTGACAACCAAGAGCGCCACCATGCCAAAGATGAGCCACTAAGAAAAGGCCGGCAGATGTTCTCCAAAGCTGATGCTTCCAAGGAAGGAACGACGTTGAGAGCACTGTCGTCGCCCGCCTGAGAAATGTAGAGATTCGGGGAGGCTACAGTAGCACAATACAAAACCGTGTACCCTGAAAGTAGGAATAACTGCAGTATGCAGTTATAGATCTCAGATCGTTATCACTAGACGCGCAGATGCAGCGGAACCGTCTCGCTGTAGAGAAGTGCGTCGAGGTAGCAGTGTCATGAAGTTGCGAACGTTCGCCTGGTCCCGCGGCACGTGCGGTTCGTCCCAGTGCTCCAAGCGTAGCACCTCCGAGGTATCCACATGTACGAGGATGGAACGCCGAGCGCCGGTGTGCCAGCACCCGGGCGCGCGCAGCGAGAGAAGAGAAGGCGGCGGCCAGGGAGGGGCGGCTAGGGCTTGGGGCGACACAACTTGCTTGGGGGTGCCCCCTGCCCCTCCCACGTATATATGAGAAGGAAAACCTCCCATCCCTTCGTCCATTAGCAATACGGGACTAATAATGGTGTAGTCCCTCTACTGCTAATGGGCCATGCTACCACATCCATGCCGAGCCACTTTCCACAGCGAGTTTGTTATGGCTTATTCTATCTTCTCCCTCACAAAATACTATTAAAACAACTAAAATAAGCCATAACAAGCCAAATTATCCACCAGCGAAACTGACCAAATATTAACTCTTTTTTCTTAATGTGCAGCGGCGGCAGCTTGGCTGCTGTCCGCTCGATTCAGCCCACGCGGGGGCGACGCGGTGGAGCCAGTGAAAAGAATATTGCGAAGCAAAACACCCCACACCATAACAAATAAATAATTGTTGACGCAAAAATCAGGCGGAGACTGATGCGCTAGCACACGAAGCAAGGCGTGGCCTTGAAAACTGGGGCGTGCCAGTCAATCTGACCTGTTGATTGACAAGGAATACCATATCGTAAAATACTGGCCGAATCGACTGACTACCGAGACAGACCTTTTGATTAAATTGACTGAGAGCGCGACGCTTTGTGCAAGCGGTCGGCTGTAACCGAGCTTATGCAGATAATCCGTGTAGGCGCAATAAGCAAAGAAGAAACGGCTAACAGATTAGCCGAGACTTTGTGAATAACGTTTAGAAACAGATCTAGTCGGCTGTAACTGCTGATGATATACTGGACAGATCACTTGATAATGAGCCGACAACAATCTAGATCTAAACAGAATAAATTGGTAATAAAAACTAGAACAACAATTGATATAAAACTTGCAGATCTAGCAGATATCGATAACTGTTGAATAAATCTAGACGAAACCTCAATGATACGTCCAGAGGTTAAAGCCTAGAAATTACTCGGTAAAAGCGGAACTTACAAGCAAGCCGGAGATCGATGCGATGCAGCCCGACGAACTCGAAAGAACTCGTGAAGAAAATTAAAAGGTTGGCGAAGCCGCCGGTATGGAAAAGTAGAAGTACTGAAAAAGAGGTTTGTTTATTGATGCTGTGATAAAAAAAACTTACATCTGCCCGTCACCCGCAGTATATAGGGCGGCTGGTCTTTAACCAAAAGAACATGGCTCCTTTCACGCGTAAACAAAAGATATCACGTATATCTACTCTTAGAACTAAACCCTATTAAAATATTCCAATTATATAATCTATTTAACCGTACAAGCTAAATCTAATACGAGTGTGTTCCTTTTTCCCTTGCCCAAATAACCTCCTTCTTCCTTCGTATCCGAGTGTAACTTCCCTTTTCTTCCTTTTTACGTGAAAACTTCATCTACACACTAAGAGATATGCCACTTTTAATCCTCTTGCATAATACGGCCAAACCTTATAAGACTATTTCCTCTCTTATGTATTCTTCAAAGCCGGACTCTTGTTCTTTTCACGTGATGGGCACTTCCTTTATTCTAATCAATCTTTGCATGCACGTAATTGCTTCCACCTTGTATACCTGCATCCTTGCACCACACATCGGCTCTTCATGTCGGGCCGATGATTTTATTAAGCTGATGACATCCTTTAATTAACCTGAGAGGTAAAGAACTAGCTGATACTTGTGATCGGCACGCATGCTTAGTCCTCCTTGTCACCTGCGACTTTACAAACACGAGACAATGGCCGATGCCTTGCTTCTCTCAATTGCCCCATTTCCGTTTTACCGATTCCCCTGTAATTCATATTGCATCGGATTCGACAGAACTCGGCATCAACAAATAATTCTTCTGCCAATTCTGCATACAGATCGGATCGGCTCCTATATTCTCAAATCGGATCATAGAGTCCTCCCTTCGTCCGATTCCTATTTCTGGAACCATCACGTCGTCCGATTCTAAAACACCTTTCCCTTTCATTTTTGACGTCGGCTCTGCCATGTGTCAAAAAACGGTGTCAACAACAATTAATAGAATATAATATTGCTTCCTTGAAAAATATAGTCTACTATATGACTATACAGTATACAACACTAATTGACCTTTAATACAAGATGCTCTAGGCCATTCATTGAAATATCTAATCCAATAGTGGCATACCAACTGAGAGGCTGAGACAAAAAATGGTAACCATGCAACATTTTGTTCTATTTCCAATTTCCAGAGTACTAGGCAGAAAACTAACACTGACCCTTGCTCCAGCAGGATGTATCCAATAATAATAGAGTACAGATCCGCATTACGTACGTGAAAATACACCAAGAGGACATGTACTCAGTTAGTGTATTATTTTTCTGATTCTGAGAAGAATGCAAAAGTGATATGGAATATATATATATAAGTTAACTGCACTTCCTTCAGAATGCCTCAAGGATCAAACAGTGAAGAAAGACGAAGGAAAACTCAATGAAACAACATTATGTGTCTATTGGATCACGAGCTATGGAATAACAGGCAGCATTTTTTCTCTTCTGTTTCCTGTAATAATCCATCAAAGAAGAAACAACCACTGCATGGAGAACAAAATACAACAAACATGCGAGGTTTCCAGTGTGAGCAAATAGAAAATTAAACAAAGGTACCTACTTTTTTTTAGTTAAGGGCTATGCCCGAATTTCATTATCAGAGCAACGAAATAACAGAAGTTTCCACCTGCGTTCAATTCAGTAAAACCGCCTAGACGAACTGCTAGGCTAGGTAAATCCGCTTCGGATAGGCTAGCTCACAGGGCGCTCAGAGCCCAGTTTAAGCTAAAAGCCGAAAGTCTACTTGTTAACCCACAACAACCTGCTACTACAAAAGATTAAACCCATCAGCCTTTACGGTCATCTTGACGAGATCTTTTCTGAATCATCTTCTCACGTATCATCCCTCTCTGCTTCCTCAGGATGCAACGCCAGAGCCAGTCGCCTTCATTGCCTCAGTGCCTATCTCCACCAGCTGCTTGTCATCAGTCTTCTAGAGACCTGCCCAGTAAAGTAAAGTCGCAGAGCCAAAGCGAACAATGTTACTAGGAGATTTAACTGGTTATTTCTCAAAGCAAACAAGATTTCTGGTTTTTCAGATGGCCCAGCAAATCTCTGCCAACTCAACCATATGAATTTGGCGGTAATTTTTTTATGAACACGTTAGCCCATTTCCTGAATTGTTCGAAGGAGAGGATGGTCTATCTACTTTTTCTTTTTTCGATAAGGATGCCATATCTACTTGTAAAGCAACAGATACCTCACAAGGTCACTAGGAATCGATTTTGGCCAAGCAATCAGTATATCATGATTACGCTAAAAGACAAATAGAAAAGCATGGTAGAAAAAAGGAGAGAAAGTTGCGAACCCCTAGAAAGAGGGAAAGCTCCATGCACACCAACGAAGTCTACAAACACCAGAAAGACCAACTTGGTGCATATGCCCAGATTCTGAAGCTATATGCAGCATTCAAGAAAGAAACAAGGATGATAGGAACACAGATCGAGGCCAACACTGAGGCTCTGCCGTAAACACTGGAATGTGTGAAGCTGCTGCCGCCTCTCGAAAAGCCTCCAGCATTTTTCTTGATCAGTAAAATATCTCATTTGCGAATTGTGATTCAAGAGGAGAATCGTTAAGCTACTGTAACAGAACATGAGCAAACGACGGTCCAAACGTTATCCCTCCTCTGCGCCGCTGTGGCCCTGTCGCTCCGCTCTGCCTTTATTTATCCTTTGCCCCACACTGCAATCTCACTTGACAGGCACATCCTCATTTGAGGAGTAGGCGAGGAATCGTGCTTTGTTGTCTCGCCTCGATCTGCCCATAGAGTCTGATCGCCGTTGGCGTGGCCGGAGTTCGTCCTCGACGGAACGGCGCAGGCTCGTCGCCCTCATCCCCGGCAGGGTCGTCTCCGGTATCTCTCTCCACGATGATTTCGTTTCCTTGATGTCAGACCATGCATGGTTGCTGATCTTTTTAATCTCGATCGAATGCTCTCTCCGTTTATTTGATTGATTTGTGTTCTCTCTCACCAGACGAGGTGATTAGGCACGCTGTCAGGTGGGCCAGGAGGGTTATATATGACGTATAGTACTCAGGTGCTGACTCGGATAAACACTGTCAAATCCTAATACCGTCTCGGAACGGGTAGGTACCATGATTAGAAAGCAGTTCTTGTCGACTTGTTTCGTTCTCCTGGGAACTAAACTGACTAATAACCCTCCGCGCATTGTTTAGGGATCTCGACTTTCCAAACCTTTGATCCCAAAAATCAAGCTCTCTCTCTATATATATCCACACAAGATCCAGGGAGCAAGATGCCTTCCAACTTTCCCTTGCTCGCGATGAATGGGCATGGGCCGACCAAAGCCGTGGCCGCCGCCGCCGCCACGTCAACCTCGCGCACCGGCGACGCCGACGACACCATCATCAGCCGCAAGCTGGTGAGCGGCGGCGCGGCCGGCGCCGGCGCCGGCGGCCCAGCCGAGCTCCCTCTCCACCTCACCGAGAAGATCCTCTACGGCATCAGCCCGCTCGCGACGGCGCGCCTCGCCACCGTCTGCAAGTCATGGGCCGCCGCCGTCTCCGAGCGCCTCGCGAGGCCCGTCCCGCACCTGTTCGTCAACCTGCCGCCGGACATCAACTGCTCCGGCCGCCGCGGCGCCGTCGTCTCCGTCTCGCTGGACGCCGCCGGCGGCGGCCACCCGCCGGCGGTGATCCCCAGCCGCGTGCGCCTGGCGGACACGAACGGCCTCCGGTGCGTCGGCGCCTTGCCCAGCGGCCACCTCGCCTTCGCCAACTTCTGCTGGTGCGAGACGACCGTCCTCCTCGTCAACCCGGTCACCGGCGCGCGCCGGACTGTCCACGTCGACAGGCTGCGCCAGATCAACCCCGTGCTGGCCGGCGGCGGCGGCGCTAACTCAGACTCCTTCATCTCCGTCGGCGACGCCGGCGAGCTCCTGATCTGGCGGCGGCGCACCACCGCCGGCGCCGGCGGCGAGGAGAAGTGGTCGAAGTCGGCGGCGGCGGCGAGCGGGCACCGGACATACGCCATCACGTCAGTGGCAAGCTGTAACGGCTGCTTCTACATGATGGACTGGGAGGGGAACGTCTTCGCCGTCGACGCCGCCGCGCCGCCGCCGCTCCGGGTGGAGAAGGTCACGGCGGCGAGCCTGTTCGAGCAGTTCTCGCTCGCGCCGCCGTGCCCGTCCGCCGCGGCGGCGATGGGCCACCTCGTCGAGTGTGGCGGGGAGGTGCTCTTCGTCCGGCGAGTTCTGCTAGCCTCCTCCAAGAAGGACGACGACCACCGCGGGGTCCTCGCGTTCTGCGATCACGACGTCGACGACCACCCCTCCGTCGTCGGCTTCGAGGTGTACAGGCTGGACGTGGCGGGCCGGCGGTGGACGGAGGTGAGGAAGCTGGCCGGCGACCGGGCGCTCTTCGTGAGCCAAGGGTCGTCGTTTGCGGTGCGGTCGTCGGAGACGGAAGGATGCAGAAGCAACTGCATCTACTTCCTCGACGAGAAGAGGTACTGTGCATTGTGCAACAGGGACGACGGCAACACCTGGGGCGTGTACTCCATGGAAGACCGGAAGGTTTTGTTTAAGCATGCTATCACCGGGGATGGTGCATGCTCGTCGGCGACATGGTTCTTACCTAGGGTAGAGGTATGAGACTACTCCGATCCATGGAAGAAACGTGGCTTTCCAGCAAAATTCAGACACGTCATAGTAACTCGCGAGAAATGATCATGTTACCGTATGTACGCGTGTTTAATATCATAGTAGTTGCAAACTTGCAATATTGAAACTCATGTTACCGCATGAGAAATGGACATGTACATCATTTGATAATTTGATTGGCTCCATAAGTTCCGCCATACATTCATTTTATTGGTAGCATCTCCAAAAGATTATAGCCAAAAAAGACTACCAAATTTATTGATTTAGCTACTCATAAAAATCGATTTGACAAACTCCAACACCTGTATTGAATGGCCAATGAGTTAGGCTATCTAAAAATAGAAAAAGAATGAGATGGGATGAAGAGCTGCTAGACTTGGGCTAATCAGGTACTCCCTCCGTCCTGAAATACAAGGCGTCCTAGGCTTCAAATTTTGTCCCTAAATATAAGGCATTCTAGGAGTTTTTGGCAAGTATTCAATCAAATCAATTGAGAACTTGCCAAATATTTCTCTTGTTAACTGGAAAACTTGCCTTGTATTACCATTTGCTAAGGGTATATGAGACATTTGCCTACATCCTTAATTTGTCCTAAAAATCCTAGGATGCCTTGTATTTCAGGACTGAGGGAGTAGGCTATCTAAAAGTAAAGAACGAATGAGATGGGATTAAGAACTACTAAATTTGGACTAATGAGGTAGGCTTTCTAAAAGTAAAAAAGGAATAAGATGGGACGAAGAGCTATTAAATTTCGGCTAATGAGTCTGTTGGAGACTTTTTTTATTTAATAATAGTTAATAAATTTATCTCCAGAAAACGATTTATCTAACCTCTTAGATATGTTTGAGTGTCACTGAGCGTCACTACAAGCTAAAAAACATTTTCTATCGGATAAATTTGAAAGCTAAACGAATATTTATTTTGAGATTTGAGGTGGAGGGAGTATGTCACTATGGATTATTTTATTCATTTTCATGTGTTGGAATTTAATCTTGACACAAAATTTGAAGTGGTTGTTTTGAAGCAAATAACTAGTCTTTTCGTGCGAGGAGCCATGTCTAATTAACTAGTTTATGTGAACGGGAATTCCTTTTACACAAGAAGCACTAATCTTTGTTCTTTCATGTTGTGTATCGATAATCTTATGAGAACGTAGTAACGAAAATGGTGACAAGTTGACTGCAACGAACGAGCAGTTTTCGTCTTTCATGTATTGACTAAACAGCAAAATGCACAGGAGACCTATCAACTCTGAAAGTGTATTTTTTATGCATAAACTTTTTAAATCATTTAGTGCCAGTTCATAACTCTCCACGCGGACAGCCATCAATCACGTGGCACGGTTTTTTTTTTATACTTACTCCCTCAGTTTCCAAATATAAGTCATTCTAATTTTTTTTGGAAGGTTAAACTATTTTATCTTTAACCAAAATTATAGAGGTGACTACAAAGATTTATGATACTGAATAGCTATACTATGAAACTGGTACTTATTCGATGTCATAAATGTTTAAGAAAAATATAGCGTGAGAAAGAGTTCTAGTGGCTAACGTGTAGTATGAGAAAGAGTCTTAACTGCTCACGTACATGACCAATATAGCGTGAGAAAGAGTCGTAGGGGCTGATGTGTAGTATGAGAAAGAGTCAAACTGCTCACGTACATGACCCGTGAGGATCAATGTGTATTTTGACGATTGACCATCAAATTCTTTCGCTCCTTTTAGTATAGATTAGGTCAAAGTTGAAAAAGTTTGTCTCTTTATATTAGTTATATTTAGAACCGAGGGAGTACGTGGCACGCTTGTAGGACGTCTCCTTTCCCCTTCCTCTGTTCATCGTTCTCACACATTTAATAAGCACTTTGTAGGCGGCCCCTCCACTGCATGGGTGGTGGTTCAGTATATGTCCCCTGCAGCACGGTGGGTGTCGAGCGCCTCGACCACCACGTACAAGTCCACAAGCTCGGGATGACGCTTGCGGCAGCAGCTGGTAGAAGCCGGTAAGGACGCGACGCCATTGCTGCTGCTAATTGAGGAGTGCGCTAGCTTGACAGACCACGCACACCTCTGGCGACGCTGCCTGGCTGCTGTCGAAGGCCTTGATTTGGTTTGACAACGTACGCAAGATTACGCTACTCCCTTGGTTGGTCTACCAAGCGACTACTAAGTATAGGCAATTAGGTACCATGTTCAGCTTAATCAACACTCATCGATCCAATTTTTTATTTTTATGATTCTACCTTTCTTCTCACGCCACGGGGCGTACCTGGTCGTGCTGGGGCAGAAGGTGATGGTGTAGGTGGTGTCGCCACCAGCGCGGGTGAAGGTGGAGGTGGCATCGTCCACTAAGGTCAAAAATGTTTGTGCGCTGGTGGCACTTTTGGGCTTGTGAATATCTGATAGTGGGTGGCCGCCTGCCAACATAGATGTTATACGTGCTGGAGGGCGTTTAAGCTAGAAGACGCCTGCCAGTATAAAACTTTTAAAAATCTTTTTAGGCCGAAGTCGGTAGGTGAATCTCCTATCTTTTTTATAATTTTTTATTCCAGACCCATTTAATCCGTTCCAACGATGAGTCAAAACTAGGCCTACTGATGCTACTCATGTGCTCTGGCAAATAGGCTAGAGGTCATTTCACTGCTTTTTAAAAATCTTATTTATCAGATTATTATAATTTTATTTTCTACCAATTTTTAAATTAATATTTCTCGCTAGATTAGCATTACGTGTGTCAATCCGCATATCATGACACACCAATTAAAACATGGCCAATGTATTAAATTTTATACTATTAAGCGCTCAACAATATATAGCTATAATATACACACAGATTATTAAAAGAAAAACAACCATTAAAGATAATGTTTATTTGCCACGCTAATTAGACATTGGCTAAATGCGAAGATATTTTCGCTCATCTATCGCAAACGTGTGCCGGTCCCCAAATCTCGCGTTGCGTGAACCTTGCCATGTGCCTACAAATGTTATCTATGTCTTTGCCAACCATCATATTTTGAGTGTGGTTGATGGTAGTCATCTGAAAAGGCTGAAGAGTTAGATGAATTATCTTTATGCGTCATGGTAGTCATAGAGTGTAGGACACATACGACTTGCCTCTTCGAGGTTTCCTCTAGTGCCTCCCATTGTTTCTAAAAAACTCGCACACGTAATATCTATATAGCACGGAGTCAGCAGGTTGCTTGTGGCACTTGATAAGAAAAAAATAATTAAGATGATATAGCAACAAGATATTATTCATGAGGAGTGCATAAAAAAACATAACCAATGAAGTTGAAGTGTTATGTTTTTACCTAGAAATGATATCCTTTTTTCATACTAGCAGAAGGGCACGTGCCACAGGCACGTGTTTTAAAAAAATATTAAGTTACGTGAAAATCCCCTTAACACGTTTACTTCTTTTGTCAAGCTAGTGTATTGCTGATGTCGCACATCAGACTTAAATGTCACGCGCACGTTGCTATGGGACATAAGATTGAATTATATGTAAGACACTCACATAGTCACATTGGACACTGAGAAATTTGCATGCTAGGATACATAAAAGCTTAGAAATAAAATAGATATATATTAAAGAACACATGCTAGTGATAAATCATCAACAAATTGTTGCTTTCCTACATGATCTTCTCACGAGCATACATTGGGCGTTTATGATTCTTCTGTTCAGTGACAAAATGTAACTTTGCCATTCCAGTGAGTTCTCAATATATTTGATGATGGTCTTCTACTACTTTTAGCTTGCATATGTATTGCAGGACACATGTTTCAGAGCATTAGTTAATCTGCAAAGTTCAGACCAATCACACCTTAGTTCATGTAATTAACATCTTGTCTCCAAGAAAGTTCAAGCTGCCCACAGTTCTCTGTATTCGGTGGAAGCCTAAGACTGAACCCTGTGGCAACAGTAAGTGCAGAACGCTCCACTTCTCCCCGGTACATGCAGACCGCCATTCTACATAAATCAGTTATTCCTTGTGGCAGTTTGTTCAGTTACAAGAATGATGTCTAACTATGACTGCAGTTCCAATGCAAATTTCAAGGGGTGCAAAGCTCACTCAAGTAATGAACAAATACTACTTGTCAATTGTTCGTTCTACTCAAACCAATTGAAACAATGCAGCCAAAATTATGTAAGCAGCTGCAAGACATTAAGCAATTAAGATGTTCAGCTAGACATTTTCATCTAAAAGGATACTAAATTAAGCAATGAGTTAACAAAATAGGAAACTAAACTCACCTCCTTTTGGTCTACCGTGCTAGATGACATGATGAGAGCATCTGGCCAAGAATCAATAGAGGTCCAAGCATATTCTGCAGTTGTTTCATAGTAGTCTCCTAGAAATTCCATCCTACCTCATGTATTTGCAACAACCTGCAAATGACAACAAAGTAATTTGTGGTTACAACACACACTTCGATATAATAGGAAAGACATGACTGCAATAAAGTAATTTATGGCAGTGTGGAGATTCATGACTAATATTCCCTAGTATCCTGGGACTTATAAGCAGCACAAGCTATGCCGAGAGTGGGATACTTGCTCCAAACCTCCAGTACTAAAAAAATCACCATTATTATAGATATCCAAAAAATGTAACACACTAATGACCAGAATACCTTGCCATCTTCTTGGGTTTACAAGATCCCTGATGCATTGTTCTCCTTGAAAAGAAACATATATTTAGTGATAAAAAAGGATAACATGAGAACAGAAAAATAAAATATTCACCTTACAGATGTCCAAATTTTGAGCAGAGTTTAGATTGGCACAGGTATACAATTGAATATACATCGAACAACACAAGTGACAGTGCCCATTGGTAGAAGTGGGAGAAACACAAAAGAGCTAGGGACTAAAAATGTTTAAATGGACCTCATACAGGAATAATGCCAACTAAAAAGAGCACAACAGATAGCAGTGAGAAAAAGAACGGCTATAATGGACCATAGTGTATATGCAGTCACGTAAACATGCATGGGCCTTCAGATTAAGTTGCATCTTGCTTGATTAGACTATCATTAGTTTCTATTTCAACAGCCTTATCACATATGTGCTACAAATGGGATAGAAATACAGAGATCATGCAGATGTAAATTCTTGCATACTTAAATCTGGTTTAGCAATTGATTTAAGCTTGTCAAATGTCATGCTATACTGACTGGGTAAAAAGGCCAATTGTCCACTATCCGTTCGCACTAAAAATGTTGCACATTGACAAGGGCAAAAATAGTCACAATGCCCTGATGAAGATCCACGTTCAGAAACTTTATTTTTACAAGTCTTGCGGCTACTACCACCATAAAATTTTGTTGCTCAAAAATTCAAATGCATATAGAATACTACAATTTAGCATCTGCCATTGATTCGACTTCCCTTTTAGAAAAGAGAAAGCAGGTCATCACATGAGTTCATCTTCTCGGAGCAGCTAACAACCAGCCATCTTCTGAAATTACATTGGCATAAGAAAAATGGTAGTCCTTGAAACCTTCTGAAATTAAAATTCCAACCTCATCACTCTTAAAGCCAGATTTCAACAAAACCATCGGATGCACCTGCGCAAGTTATATGTAAAATAATTAAGAGGTGACATTTTTAGTGCAAAGGAGTTGAAAAATTGACTTTGCTACAGTAGAAGGAACACAGAATATTAAAATAATCTATTGAATCGGTGGCCAGTGACCAAAGAATATGCACCAAATTTGCTCTATGCTCTTTTCCCCGAACTTTCAGGAGAGCTGCGTGGAACCTACTCTATGCCTGTGCAAGAAATAAAAGGCAATTATTCACTGCAAAAGAAAATCACTTCTAGTATTGGGTAGTGATCGTAATGAAAATAAATGCTCTCAATTTATCAAATTAGTTGGCCCTAGGATAAGAGCAGATCATTTTTTTTTTGCAATTTTGGTGGCTTCTCAAGCTTGTTCAAAAAATAGGATTTCTGTAGGTTTGCAGGCTCCAGTTGCCAGAGCACATGAACGTGAGAGGACTTCAGAAATTTGAACTGCTGTCCTCACAGTGTGTAACTTTTAGGGCCATTTGCGTATTATTACCTACAAAAATATAACATATAACTTTAATTCCCCTTCTATAGCAGAAAGTATCGATTGACCAATGACCATGTGAACCAAATTGCATCTGAAGATTCAGCAGTACAATAGAACCTCAACCCACAAAGCTCGAATCATAAGTGAGATAGCAAGCCAAATTAATCGGGATAGTACAAACACTACCTTCCAGTTAAGCGATTACTGTCTACAAATAGGCATTTAATATATAGTCCCATTATGCAGGCACCATAAAAAGCTACAAAAAGCGCCAACAGTGAAGCAATTATAACACACACATAAAAGTTTGCTTGTATTATTCAAGTACCATTAGAATATATCTATATCAGAGACAACACTCCAATATATTTTTTTATCTGAGTGAACTAAAAAACAAAGCGAAGCAGTAAAAACACTATACTTCAATTAGGCAACTACTATCTGCAAGCAGGTATGGATGGTACCGTGTTATGCAGACACCATAAAAATTGGAAGAAGCAACAATAGGTTATAACAAAATCGTAGATTGGAGATGCAAACCGTGCATCCCATTGCAGCCATAACTATCAGCCCATCTCCCGTGCTGCCTGCCCTGATCTTCAAATTAGCAGCTGACATCCAGCAATGTGCTCCATCCTACAAGTCGTCTGTGATATATATAAGAGACCAAAAATCAAATCTTTGACCAGGGAGTTACACAGCCAGCATAAGAAAGATTAGGATAAAGGAAGATTACGAAGATTGGGGAAGAATGCACCACCCAGGTTGACCATCAGATCTCACCGAATTTGGGGATGCAAATAAAATAATCTGTAGATAAAAAAAACCTTGGGACGTTGCAAACTGACGCCTGTAGATTGTAGTTTAGCAATCTGAATATACAACGTAACTGCAGAATTAAAGGAAACCATAAATCATCTGTTTGGGATATGAATAAAACGCACAATCTATGCTATGGCAACCACTGCCGTGTCGTTGCATTGTAAATGAATAAATCATGGAGAAACGAACCTGCCCAGCAGTCTTATTCAATGCCCAGTTGAAACCTGGCTGATCATTTGCTTTCTTCTGCTTCGACCAGGGCTGCTCCTTAAGCTCCTCAATCCACTTCCTTAGCAACAGCTTGGCACCTTCAGTTGGGCGGAGAAAGATCATGCAGCTGCAAATATATGTTCTCCCTTTCTTACCTGGTGGTGGCAGCTCATGTGAATGGTCGAGTGGTTTCACCTGCATCCCACAGTTCCGACCCAATAAGCTATCTTGCATTGGAAGCCCAATCACAAACGCAGCAACTAAACACACGTACAGGAGTCATGTCGTCCATGAAGTACACGTCGTGATCCCCAACGATGTAGGGGAACGGGTCGGCAAGACACACCATGTCGACATCGTTGTACATGACGCTGTACCCCAGCTCAAGAATCTGCAGCAGGTGCCACGGGCGGCGCGAGGTGAAGTTGAAGAACCCCTGCAGTCACAGACGGACAAGATAGCCGCAGTTACGCATGGTGACATTTCATCGATCAACAAGGAGGGACTATGGAGGGTTGATTTCTCCATACCTGGGATCCGAACTTGTGCGCTGCCTGGGCATCAGGCGCGGGGGGAACGAGGACGGCGTGCCCTGGCCACGCGGCGTTGATGCGGTCGAGGGTCTCGTAGTCCTCGGCGATGACGAGCACCTGGTCCGTGCGGCCGGCGCTGCGGACACTGATGAGCTAGTTGGAGAGGAAGGGGAGGTAGGGCCCGGAGACCGCGGCGAGGAGCACGGTGCCGTTGCCCGTGGCGGCGGCAAAGGCCGCGGCCTCCTGGAGGTGTCCGACCTGCCCCGGGTCGGCAGCCGCGGCGCATAGCGTAGTTGGCCGAGGGAGATCTTCAAAATCAGGAAGGAAGGACCAGGGTTTACAATTCCATTATGAAAAAAATTTCGGAGGTCACCGAAAAAACCGAAATTTCGGGAATTTCGGGTTACTGTAGCATTTCTTTTTAGAATAATTTAATTTGTGTTAAAAAGAAAAAAATAAAATGAAATATCGGCATTTTTTTCGTTTCGCTACTCACCGAAAAAACCGAAATTTCGAAAATTTCGCGAAATTCCGGCCGAAATTGTGACCCATGAAGGACCCGCTCCAATCAGGAACATCTCGATAGGAAACACGTGCTAGGGAAGGATACCGCATAGTCCATAGTTGGAAAGACTATATGGGTACCGGTGGGTGGGTAAGGCCGCGCGGAGGTGAAATAAATTTTTGTTTCTCCTCGGAAACACTGGTTTTGACGACGGAAACATTGGTCCAATCAATGAGTCCTCCATGAGGGGTACAATGAGTTTTTTATGGTGAGAAAAGTTTCAATTTTGTTGGATCCTTATAGTATAGATAGATAAATTCCATCCATTGTGCATGAGGTGGCCCGCCTCGTCCTATGTTAAGCCTCTGTGCGCTTTAAGGTAACAATGATAAAGCTAAAATGAGCAATATAAATTAGGAATATTGAATGGCACCATATATATGCAAGGGAATAAGTGCAAAGGAATGCATCGATTTTGTAAAATGCCTATAAATGCTTGTATCGTTTTTTGTCATTGTCGGTTGAGTGTAGGATCACTGCTTCTTCGTGCTTCGGCATAATCAGTATACAAATCCGTGCTAAGGATAGAGCGGTGGAGGGACTGAGGTGGCTGGAGAGGCCAGGTCATCGGGAGCAATGCCCGTACCTGAGTTTTTGAGGCCCTGGTGCAAAATACAAAGTGGAGGCCTAAATTTATAATATGTAAATAATCCAATGTATTCAGACTTCATAACTATCATAATCATTCATGTTAAACAAGTAAAAAGGGACAAATCTTCCTTACAAATATTCTTAGCTTCTATTAAAGAGCATCATTCGTCTAGTATTCTTCGAAATGAAATCTTCAATTACATCTTCATATTTAATCTTGTCGAGAACATCATTTTCAATTGCAATTGTTGCCAATCCAATAAGCCTTTCTTCTTCATAGTACTTCGCATGTAGGTCTTTAGCAACTTCAATTTGGAAAAACTTCATTCCGCGGATGCAACTGTCACGGGAATAGTCAATAAAATTCTGTATGCAATAAGGGCATTAGGAAAACAGCTCATCCATTTCACAAACTTCAGAATATCAAGAGGACCCATGTCTCCCTTTGGAATGAAATCTTGGAGGAACTTTATTAACTCCGTATATAATTCTTTGCCATCAATATCAGAATGGTCACCACTCTTAAGTGCAGCCTCAAGACGATCACAGCAAGACAACAAACTCTTGTCATCTAAGGAGCATAATTTCTTTGAAGTAAACAGAAAACCAAAAGTATTTTCATACCCCTGGTATTGTTCAAACCTCTTTGTAAGTGAAGTAATAGCTTGATCAACAATGGCTAGGAAATAATTGACTCTAATTGAATCCTCTCTAGATTGTGAAGCAGCAGATTCATCATCAGGGGTCTCATCAAATTGTCGCTTCCTTTTGATTTTGCGCTTGGTATGGAATGCCGGCTCAACATCCATCTCACGTGCAATTTCTTTTGCAGATTCTAATGCATTTGGAAAACCAGTTTCTCTATACTTAGTGAAGAAGGCAATCAACCCCTGCACTTTCTCAATTGCAACATCAATAAGCATATCCTTTGCTTGTAACTGTTTGCTGACCAAATTGACAGCGGATAATACTTCATACCAGATAACTATTGCCACTATAAATTCAAAGTCACCAAGCTCATTGGTCTCCAAGGATTTTGCTTCACTGCATATTGTTGCATCATTATCACTTTCTGACACTTCAAGTAAAGCTTCTCTTATATCCTGCATTTGGAACCTTATAGCCTTAACGCTGTCAACTCGACTCTCCCAACGAGTAGCTAACAGTGGCTTGAGAGTCAATCCTGATAAGTTGTCTTTCAAAATTTGCCATCTCTTAGTGGACTTAGCAAATATTGTATAGATACGTTGTATGATGCCAAAAAAATCTTTTGCATTGCCACAACTCTTTGCCATATCACATAGTGCTAAATTAACCACAAGCAGAATAGAAGGCTCTAGGATTTATCTCCAGAACTTTTCTTTGTACCCTATATTTTTTCCTTTCATATTTGATCCATTGTCATATCCTTGCCCTCTCACATTGTCTATATCAAGGTCAAGTTTCTTCAATTCGTTTTGTAAAACATCAAACAATCCTTGGCCTGTAGTATCATTTATATCTAAAAATACTAAGAACGATTCCTCAATGCGAACAGAATCTGAAGATGTGTCAACATATCTTATGATCAAAGACATTTGTTCTTGGTGGCTTATATCAGGGGTGCAATCAAGTATAACTGAGAAATACTTTGATTCCTTTATTTTTCTAATTATTTCAGACCTAATAGCAGCAGCAAGCAAATCTATTACCTCATTCTGGATGCCATGACCGAGGTAATGTGTATGGATATCATCATTTGTTATGCGTCTAACATGCTCCTGAATAACCGGATCAAATTCAGCCAATGTCTCAACCATGCCTAAGAAATTGCCATTGCAATTCTGGTACAACTTGCTGTTGGTGCCACGAAATGCTAAGTTATGTTTTGCAAGGAATTTTACAATCAAAATAATTCTGAACAGAACCTTCCTCCAATGGTCCTTTTCCTTTTCAATTTGTCTCTGAGCAACTTTATCAATAGTTTGATTGCTATCAAACCTGAGACGCATGTCATAGCAAGTGGCCATATTTGTAATGTGCTCAACACTATTTTCATGATCTTTAAGTCTATTGCTAACATGTGACCAATCACTGAGACCCTCATTTGCTAGCTGACTCTTTAAATGCCCCTTTCTTAATAACTTGCAACAAAAACAGAATACTCTATCAAGCTCTTTGGAATACACTAACCATTCTCTATCAGAAGATTCTCGATTTGATAAATTTCTAGTGTATAATGCTGCAGAAAATCTCCTTGATAACCTATCTTTAGGACCTTTCTGAATAGACAAATCTCTTTTAGGACCCTTTTGGACCAAAATATCAATCTGTTTTTGATCAAGTCCATCCCAATACCTTGGATCAAATATGTTAGGCTGAAAAGGAACACTCAAATCATTGTCACTTTCAATAGTAGGCGATCCATCAGGGATAGCATCTACGTTTTTCCGATACGCAGCGAAGGCTGCCGTACCCGTATCTGATACGGCGGGATAAGGCTGATACGCGTATCGACGGAGTATCGCGAAAATACAATTTTAAAATAAATAAATAAATGCTTGATACTCATTCGATACCTGGCGATACGTCTGCTCGATACGTTTGGGCTGTAGCACCTCCTTTTAAAGCCCAAGTTGAGCGTTTCATTATCCAAACCCTAAAACACCGCACACAGCTCGTCGTCTCGCATTCTCGACCCGTTCGTCTCCTTGCGGCTTGTTTACGCCGCCAGACGAAGCGAACTCGATCTGGCCATCGTGAACAACGGCGCCGCTGCTGTGATCCAAAGACGCAGGCATACACGGAGCTAGGCAAAGGTACGTACTCAGTACTCTGCACCGTAGCTCTGCACTCTGTATTTTGTCCCTGTTCGTTTTGTTGCTAGTTGCAACTTGCTAGGGTTTAGGATTAAGCCTTTTCCTGTTTCGTTTTACTACAGTAGGATATGTCTGGTGGATCATCTGAGGCCGCTAGTGTGCAAGCTTCTGCTATTGCTAGTGATACTTCTGTTGTTAGTGATGCTAGACTGCGTAAATCTCCTCTTTGGAGGCATGTCAGGCTAGTTGTGAAAAATGGTACTAACGGTGGAAATGCGAAATCACAATGCCTGTACTGCAATCACATGATCCCTGGGAGTTATTCTAGAGTGAGAGCACATTTGTTGAAAGAGGAGGGCCATGGGCACTACTAGAGAAACGACATTTGGTCCCTGGTACGTTAGTACCGGTTGTGTTATAACCGGTACTAAATGCTGAATTTAGTACCGGTTTGTAAGCACAGTACTTCGTGGAGCACATTAGTACCGGTTGGTAACACCAACCGGTACTAACGTGCGCCTCGGGGGTCGGGCCGCAACGGCTAGAGGCACGTTAGTACCGGCTGGTGTTACCAGCCGGTACTAACGTGCCTCGACTTGGGGGACCCGCAAGCCGCTGCACGTTAGTACCGGTTGGTAACACCAACCGGTACTAACTGCCTACGTTTAGTACCGGCTGGTGTTACCAGCCGGTACTAACGTGCTGGGTATAATACCGCGGCAGGCTTCTTCCTCCCCGAGCCCGAGCTCATTTCTGCAGAGAGCTTGGTCTCTCACTCATGGCGCCATAGAGGGGGGAGTTTTTGCCCAAGTTTTCCATAATTTGTGGATTTCTCCTATATAAGTGCGCCAAAAGGTTAGCAACTTCATTCTCTGTTAATTGACGGTACTTGTGCTTATTTTTATGCTCTATACTTAGAGAAATTTGAAAAATTGTGAATGAGAAGGATTTTGGTATTTGTAGAATGATTTGAGCTAAATAGAATCATGACCTTAATTAGATGGTAGCTTTTAGTAGTGAGTTCATACCCTAGATACCTAGATAATGAGCATGTTTTTTGTGACAATATTCCGTATCTTTTTAACTATATTTAATGTTATGTAATGGATTTTTTTAAAAATTTGATTATATATATGTAATGTTGTTTAATAGATTTTTCCAACTTTTTAATTATTACTAATACCTTTTTAACTAATAATTAATGAAATGTTGCAATATTAGTAATGTTGTTAGGTATTTTCTCAATGTTACTAATAATTAATAAAATGTTGCAATTAATGGATACATTTATTTTATAAATATTTTTTATGGTAGGATTCAAAATGGACCGTCAATGGATGTACGGCGGTAGGAACACCATGGCCTGGATTGTTGGCCTAGACGTTTTTCTCAATGTGGCTGAAGCAACCAGGTCCACGAATGGTCTCATGTGTTGTCCATGCCGTATTTGCCGCAATGTGAAACAGGTCATGAAAAGGGATACTCTACACGTTCACCTAACTGAAAACGGTTTCATGGATAGCTATAATGTTTGGACGAAGCATGGTGAACTTGGTGTTTTGATGGGAGACGATGAAGAAGACGACGATAACAACATCCCAGACTTTGCATACTTACATGAAGCCGGTGCCTTTGACGACGATGATGACCCAATGGAAGGGGTTGATGCAAATGTCGTAGAGGAGGAGGAGGCACCCGATGAGTTTGGTCAGGTCTTGCTTGATGCACAGAAAGACAGTGAAACTGCGAGAGAGTCAAAAAAGTTCGAAAAGATGTTGGAGGATCACAAAACAAAACTATACCCAGGGTGCAAGCCGGAACTGAAAAAACTATACTCCATTCTCAGTTGATGTTGATCCCAGCATTCTGTTATCCAAAGAAGACGCTCCGTACTTACGGCGCGATCACAACCAGGGGACATTCGTCAGAAGGAAGATTAATTTTGTTTCAGCGGAAGATGATGAAGATGAAGATTAATGGCCTCAATTATTTATTTTCTATTAAATGATGTAATGTAATGTGTGTAATGTAATGAGTGTCGTTTTGCATTGTGCAATTTGACGTAATATCTCAATGTGTGTTCTGTCGATATAATTAACTCAATATGTGTGTGACATTACTATGGACTTATGTAATTTAATTTTCTTTTTTCTTTTTTTTTATGAAAAGTGTTGATTATTGAAATTTGACGTTAATTAAATAATTAATTTTCGATTTGAAGAAATAGTTATATGAGATTTGGAAGTTATTATTTATAAATATTTTTGCATGTGAGATATTTAATGAGATATTTTATAAATTACAATAAGTGTGTATTTTCAAATTTGAAATTAAACATGTAATCATCAATGTGATACTACATAATAAGTAATTTGAAAGTGTACGTAGTGCCTTTACGATTTATAATAAGTGTTAAACGAGAATAAAAGTAATATATACAAACAGAAAAGAAAAATAAGAGAAAAACTATACCATTTACAGGGGAGGCAGGTTAGTACCGGTTTGTAACACGGCCCGGTACTAACCTGCCTCACGTTTTCGCTTCCCGCCAGCTGTGGCACGTTAGTACCGGGCCGTATTACAAACCGGTACTAACGTGCCTGGGGTGGCAGGTTAGTACCGGTTTGTAACACGACCCGGTACTAACCTGCCTGGGGTATAAAACCCCACTCTTCTTCCTCCTCCGGATTTAGCCGTTTTTACCTCTCCAATTCCGCCGCGCCGCCGTCGTCCGCGCGCGCCGCCGCCGTCCCGCGCCTCCCCGTCGTCTCGCCGCCGCGCCGCCGTCGTCCGCGCGCGCCGCCGCCGTCCCGCGCCTCTCCGGGACCGCCTGGCCGGCCTTCTCCGCGGGCCGCCGCCGCAATCCCCCGGCCCCGCGCGCCGGCCGCGCCGCCATCCCCCGCCGCCGCCATCTCCCGCGCGCCGCCGTCGACCTCGAACCACGCCGGCGCCACCCTCGTCGTCTGCACTCCGTCCGGCGCCCGTTCCTCTCCTCCTCCGGCCAGCGCCGGCGACTCCTCGCCGTACGTGCCGGCGGCCGGCCCCGCCTCTCCTCTCTGGCGCCGGCTACATCGCGCCGGCGGCCCGCCTCCGCCCCGGCTTCGTTGCGCCTGCGTCGCGCCCCCACCGCCGCCCGCCCGCACCGCTGCCCCGACGCTGCCGCCGCCACCTCGCCCACGACGCCGCCGCCTCGCCCCCGACGCCGCCGCCCCTGCCGTGTGTACGTGATGTGCTGACGTCAGCACCCTGGGTGCTGACGTCAGCACATTTTTTTTTGTTTAAATAGATTTAGAAATATATCATATTTGTTAGAAAAATTTTAGATGTGTTAGAAAAATTTCATATGTATTACAAAATTTTCATATGTGTTAGAAAAAATTCATATGTGCTAGAAAAATTGTAGATGTGTTAGAAAAACTTCATATGTATTAGAAAATTTTCATATGTGTTAAAAAAAATTCATATGTATTACAAAAATTTCATATGTGTTAGAAAAAATTCATATGTGTTAGAAAAAATTCATATTTGTTAGAAAAATTTCATATGTGTTAGAAATATTGTAGATGTGTTAGAAAAATTTCATATGTATTACAAAATTTTCATATGTGTTAGAAAAAAATTCATATGTGTTACAAAAATTTCATAACTTACTCCTATCATATACTAGGATAAATGACGAGACGTAGCGAGGATGAGGAGTTGCTTCATAATATGATTCGAGACGGTACAGACCCTGTAGAGTTTGACGGCAGTCAATTTCTTGATTTATCTGGACAAGGAGGGGATGGAGGGAATGGAGATGATGAGGAAGATGATGATGGAGACGACCAAGAACAAGAAACTGGTCTTGACGAACACAATGAGACCGAGGTATACATAAGGATTTTGATCGGGCATCTGGATTAATTTTGTATTAATTATTTTTGTATTAAATAATAGTTTAATTATTTTCAGGCATCTGGATCGAAGCCTCCAAAACGGAAGCGAGGCTGCAAGAGAAAGATGACCGGGCATACCCTGGTCACAGCAGTTACAGATGATGGTGAACCAACGGAACCGCCTGGGATTAAGACTTCTTATGTGAATCAATGTGGATATCTTGTTAGGGAAAACATCCCCATCAAGTACGAGCTTTGGAGGATATCGAAAAACAGCGATCCAAATGTTCAAGTTCGACAAATAGTCCCGGAGTCAGAGAAGGAAATGTTATGGAAACAGGTGACTACACACTTCACATTTCCGGCAGACAAATTAGACAAAGTCAAGAATTGGACGATGAGTAAGATGGCTAACCAATTTCAGTCATTTAAGAAGAAGTTGAAAGCCAATTTCGTCAAGAAGAATCTCACACCAGATTTTGAGAAGGTGTACCAGAACCAAAGGCCGTTTTGGGATGAATTCTTAGAGAATCAGTTGTCGGCCGACTACCTGAAGCGAGTTAAAACTAACACAGAAAATGCCTCGAAGAAAAGTCAGTTCCACCATCTAGGACCAGGAGGTTATGAGAAGGCGGTTCCGAAATGGAAGAAGATGGAAGATGAATTGATACAACGAGGAATCGTACCGCAGACACTCTCGTGGCCGTTACGAGTGAGGTGGTACTTCTATGCTCATGGAGGCAGACTAAACATGGAAAATTGTGCGTTTATCACTAGCGATGCCATAGCCGAAGCGATCGACAGGCTAGACGAAGCAATGAAGAAAAAGGAAGATGGATCTTTCAAGCCTGATCGAGAGAAGGACGAGCTGACTTACGCTCTTGGCAATCCGGAACACACTGGTCGGACTCGAGGCATGGGCGTCGTACCATGGAAACGTGGCTTCAGTCAGGATATACAGACGTACCGAAGCCGTTCCAGAAGCAAGAAAGCCATCCAAGAAGAATTGCGTGAGCTCCATGACAGGCTGGCTCAGGTTGAAACTAGAACAGCCCAAGAAATAAATGAACGAGTAGATCAGCGCCTGGCAGAAGTCCTTAGCCAACACCAGGGACAACCTAGTGCTCCTGCAGGCGGCGAGAATTTGGAGATCAGCCCCGCATCTCAGCGTCGTAGCAGCATTGCTTCCACCAAGGCCGCTGAAAGATATCCCGTAGATGACATCACTACGAGGACGGACTGTGAGCTTCTTTATCTTGTCGGGAAGAAGATGAAGGTATGTGCTGAAGGTGTTGCTGAAGTACCGGTCCCGGGCGAGAAACTTCACAACGTGCCTATTCCCGAAGGGTACGCTAGAGTTTTGGTTGACCGAGTGGCTGGTGTTTGGGCTGAAGACCTTGCGATCCCGATCCCTACAGGTGACGGTGGAGAGGAACTGCGAGATGGGTTGCATACATGGATTGCTTGGCCTAAGGAAGACATCAGATTGAAGCCAGGAACAACAGATTCAGCTGCAGCATCGGCTACGAGGGACCCCAGCATGGATCCACCATCTCCACATGGTCCCGACAACGACATGGACCCGCCCTCACCAATTGGTACAAGGGGCCCCAGCATGAGTCCACCTCAGCCGAAGAAGAGGTACGCCAAGGCTCCAATGCCGCCGGCTCCTAAGCGGCAGAAGAAGAAGAAAGAGAATCCTCCGCCTCCGCCTCCTAAGCTCGCGTACGAGAAAACAGATGAGGAAACCGATGCGACCGTCAGCCAAGAGGTTGCGGATTTTTTTCAGAAGGTTAAGGACAAGAGAAAGCCAAAGCCGAAGGAACCGGTTGACCCGACAGCCGTAAGACACTTTATTAAACAGGCCAGACCCGCGGTGAAAGAGACGGTATCGGACTACGACCGCACAATCATGAAGTCGTACAAGAAAGTCGACAATAGAAAAAGTGCATCGTCGTCGAAAAGCTCTCAGTCCAAAGGCATTGCACAGCTGGGACAACAATCGAAGCAATCGATTCCTCCGCTTGTTGTGCTATCAGAGGAAGAACAACAATTGGTTGAGATTATGAAGCAAACCAACCTCACAAAAGCTCAACTGCGAGGTGAAGATGATATTCCAATACACGAGGGAGGCAAGCAAAAACCGTTCGAATTGGGGCAATCACTGGTATGGCCTGAGCTGCTAGCACACCTAGGGACCAGAATGTATGAGTTCCACAATTGGTACATGCGAGAATCTGGAAATGGATTGACCATGTTCGCAGCACGGATCAGAAATTCACCCTATCGGCCGCCATGTGATATGTGGATTGATTTCGGAGATATCCATTTTTTATACCATCAAGATGCCCTTTCCAAGTCTCTCATGAGTGCATGGATTCTGTAAGTATTTAATAAAATGTTTATATTGTACCTCTAGTTGTCAATCCTATCTAACTATATGTTATTGTGTATCATGTAGGATGGAGTATCAACATTGCCGGAAGAAGGGATACTATGGCATTGGCTTCTTGGATCCGGATATCTTACACATGGAGAATATTGCAAATTATCCCAATCGAACGACAACAAATATTTTCAATGCCTTGATGGCACAACATACATGTTCATTGATACTTTTTCCGTACCTCTTCGGGTTAGTCGTAGAACATATTTTACTATTTCTATATTCATTTATGTTACGGTTCCAAATGACATCTTTATATGTACAGGTTTCACTGGATCCTCCTTGTACTCGAGATTAATCGAGGCCGGATTACGGTGTTCGACTCATTGAGAAAGCCGATGAAAGAGTATCAAAGCCTAGTTGATACTCTTAACAAAGCGTGGAAACGCTTTGTTAAACACCAAGTTGGAGTATCAGATACGGACGAGCTTGTATGGAGGCTTGACTTTCCGGTACGTTCAAAATTTCATATTAGTCTTATTTCATTTAGTCAAACATCGAGAGTGTATTACATAACCGATTGTTCATATACGTGTATATATAGTGTATGAGACAGGAACAGGGAAACAACCTGTGTGGGTACTACGTATGCGAATTCATCCACGGATTTGTAGGCCCGAAGATGATGACGGAAAAAGAATTTGACGTACGTAAACTTCCTACCATTTTATTAAATTTTTATTATGCAAATCTGTTTATTAAGACTAACGGAGATTTTTCTTGGCAGGTTATGGTAATGTCAGAAGACCTCATTGAACCGGAACGAGTCAAGGCAGTTCAAGAACAACTAATGGGATTTCTGCTCGATGAGGTCGTGAATCCGAACGGTGAATTTTGTACGGATCATAGAATAAGCATTGGTTTAATGGATCCTGATCGAGGAAAGGACGAGGAGGAAGAGGAGTTCCAAAGAAGAAGAAGAAGAAAGATTAGCTTAATTGGTTTTTCTTTAATCGAAACACTTGAAAAGTTGTATATATATGTAATACTTTTTAGAAAGCTAACTAAGTACATGTAGATTATATATTATTGTAACGTAATATTACTTTATACGCAAGCGCATTAGAACGGATACGATACGAATACGCATTGTAACGGAAACGATACGAATACGCATTATACGGATACGATACAAATACGCATTAGAACGGATACGATACGAATACGCATTAGAACGGATACGATACGGGATACGCATTAGAAATAAAATAAAATAAAAGAGAAAAACAGTTTAGTACCGGTTGGTATTACCAACCGGTACTAAACTGCCTCCCCGGGGTGGCGGGCAGCGCACGCAGTTTAGTACCGGTTGGTAACACCAACCGGTACTAACGTGCGCGTTTTAGTACCGGTTCTGGAACTGGTACTAAAAGACTGCCACTTTAGTCTCGAAACGTTAGTACCGGTTCCAGAACCGGTACTAACGAGACCTTCTTGACCGGTACTGATAGTCGTTTTTCCCGTAGTGGGGACAGCGATATGTACTGCTGCAACACAAGAGATGGTTGATATGTTTCGTAGGGAAGATGAAGCGGCGAAAGCAGCTACTCAAGCAAACATGCCAAGGTCTGTTCCCATGCCAGTGCACCTCTCGGTGCCTTCTGGATTACCAAGGGCATCAAAGAAGAAGAAACAGATTGGTATTGTTGAAAGTTTTCACCTTGAACTTCGACAAATGGCTGATGCTATTATTGCAAGAATGTTCTACACTGGAGGTCTTCCTTTCAACTTGGCGAGAAATCCAAACTATCGAGAAGCATTCAACTTTCTTGCAACCAATGACTTGGGTGGGTATGTGCCTCCAGGAATAAAAAAGCTGCGGACAACTCTTCTTCAGCAAGAGAGGGCTAATGTGGACAGGCTACTTGAGCCCATCAGGAACACATGGAACCACAAAGGGGTGACTATTGCAGCTGATGGTTGGACTGATGCTCAAAGGCGACCCTTGATAAACTTTATAGCTATAACTGAGAGTGGCCCAATGTTCTTGAAATGTGAGAATACTGAAGGAAAGACAAAGACCAAGGAGTACATTGCTGAATTGTTGTCTGATGTAATTGAGAAGGTTGGATCAAAGAATATTGTCCAAGTGATCACAGACAATGCTGCAAATTGTAAAGGTGCTGGTTTGATCGTTGAAGCAAAGTATGACAACGTCTTCTGGACTCCTTGTGTTGTTCACACCTTGAACTTAGCATTGAAGAACATATGTGCTCCAAGGAATGGTGAAAATCTAGAACTTCAATGGATCGGTGATGTTGCAGCAGATGCTACCAGATCAAGAACTTCATCATGAATCATGGCATGAGATTATCATTGTTGAATTCATTTAGTAAGCTGAAGTTCCTTGCTGTTGCTGACACAAGATTTGCATCTGTCATTGTCATGTTAAAGAGGTTCCTTCATCTCAAGGATGCACTTGAGCGAATGGTAATTAGTGACAAGTGGGCTGCATATAAGGAAGATGATCAGGAAAAGGCTGGATTTGCGAGAGCAAAGATAATTGATGAAACTTGGTGGGATAAGGTGAAATACATAGTTGATTTCACAGAGCCCATTTACTCAATGCTGTGGGCAGCTGATACAGACAAGCCATGTCTCCACCTTATATATGAGATGTGGGATAGCATGATTGAGAAAGTGAAAGTTGTTATTTATCGCAAAGAAGGAAAGGGGGTGTATGAAGAATCTGACTTCTATGAGTCTGTGAGTACAATATTACATGACAGGTGGCTCAAAAGTAATACTCCTCTCCATTGTTTGGCACATTCCCTTGTTCCAAGGTGCGGTTGAACCTTTGTTCTTTTCTTCCCAGTGTTTGTTGTTTAGTTATTTCTTTCTTTGTCTCATGGTTGCCATTTCTAATTATAGGTACTATACTGAACAATGGCTTGCTGAAGTTCCTAACCGTGAAAGTCCCCATGGGGATCCTGAAATTTCAGAACTGAGGAATGCATGTCTTAAAAATTCTTTCCCATTGCAGAAGACATGAGAAGAGTTAAACAACAGTTTGCTGATTTTTCCCAAAATAGAGGCATATTTGCTGAACCTGAATCAATTGATGATAGAGCTCATTTTGCTGATCCACTACAATGGTGGGGAACTTATGGGTCTAGGACCCCTGAACTGAAAACTTTAGCTTTTAAACTGTTGGGGCAGCCAGCTTCTTCTTCTTGCTGTGAAAGAAACTGGAGCACATATGGTTTCATTCATGGCCTGAGAAGGAATAAGTTTACACCTGAACGTGCTGAAGATTTAGTGTTTGTGCATAATAACTTGCGTCTTCTTTCAAGGAGCACTGCTGACTACACATCTGGGCCATCTCACATGTGGGATGTTGGGGGAGATGGCTATGATACATTTGATGGCGTCGGCATTCTTCAAGCTGCTTATCTCAGTTTGGATGAGCCTGAATTCGAGCTGATGATCACTGGAGACGAAGAACCTTGAGCATGAAAGTGATCTGGATGGAATAGTCTTATAATGGCTTGTATCACTATATTATTTATGAACTAATGTCGTGACGATTAGGCTTCTGAACTTGAACTGCTTGTTAAAATGTTTATTTATATATATGCGCCATGTCGGCGTATCAATTTTTTTGGCACTTGCCGTGTCAACGTATCGCCGTACTGTATCGCCGTACACGTATCGCTGTACAGGAAAAACGTAGGGTAGCATCAACACCATCTCCATCTGCATTGTTGGGATTAACTTGCACTGAATCAATTTCTGAAGTGTGAGCCTCAACATTATTTGTGTTATCAGCATGATTTCCATCACTATTTTCGAGATGAGTTTGATCTTGTGCACTAGTTTGACATTCTTTAACAACATATTTATCAAGAGCACCCTTCTGAGCCTGAGCAGCTAGTTCCAACCTCTGTTTCTTCTTGGGCTTTTCATTACCAGATTCATATCTTCTAATTCTATTAGAAGACATGATAAATAATAGGCCCCCTGACCCTGTTTCATGAATTAGAAAACAGCAAAACAGAATTAATTAACAACCTATCGATGACCAATGGGGAATTAATTAACAACAACTTTAGTTTTACAAGTAAATCATTTATCGATTGATTGCATCTGAAAAAAAAAGAGAAACGATGGAGCCGGTCACCACATACCTGCAGGCTGCAGCAGTCTGATGCTTGTAAGTTGTAACTTGTTCCTCACTTCCTTGTTAGCTTGTTGGCTTGTTGCGTCGGGCTTGACTGGCTTAATCGTCGACGGCGAGCCAGCAAGATCGCGGCCCCTCGGCAGCTCGGCAACTCGGCGTGATGACGCGGCGTCCGTGGCGGCGGCGACGCACTCGTCTAAGGCCGGCGTCGGTTCATCTACAGGTCCGTATTTTGCGAGATTGGCGGAGGGCAGACGAGTCGCTCGACGTATGACGGCAGTCAGCCAGAATTCCAATCGTCAAAGGCAGTATGGACCTGGTGTATGAAAATTTGGGGGCCTAACAATTTTGGGGGCCTGGTTCGGTCGGTCCAGTTGCACTGGGCCATATACGGGCAGCAATGCTAGCATCACATGCGCTTTGGAGTGGATGGGCTGGCTGTCAGGAGTGGTGGGGAGGATGGATGACCGCCAGCGGTGAGGCGATGGCATGGGAATTTTTTTTTTTTTGAAGAAGTCAGCAAGGGAGCCTCCGACATATTTTCTATATAAAAATAGAAAGAATATGGACAAATGGTTACGTGGCATGTGAAATCTTGGCTGCCTCGTGCCGGGACTTAGAAAATTTTGGGGCCGGACCGTGCCTATATAGGAAAGATTGTCACACCCTGAAATTGTTGGATTTCATGATGTGATTAGAAAGAATAATTAAACAACAATTTCTCATAATTTTAAAAAAACCTTTCCAACATTTATTTGTTTTACAAGGAATTTAGTGTAGGAAAACCAATTGATTGTCGTTTTGAAATTAAATGACTTTGTTTTGTGTGTTGCATTCATGCTGACGCATTTTGGTGTTTCATGAGTGCTCAGGTTTTAAAATGCGTTTATACAACGTTTAGGTTCTTCTGGGAATTTTCTGGACTTTTTCAAAATTTAATTCTCCTTTTCCTAAGAGCTCTTTCTATTTATTAGAAGGCTCTAAAACTTTTTGACGAGCTCGAGGTCTTTTATTTGGGTTTCTCGTGTCCCAATCTATCCCTAAGATTTTTTCTAGAATTTTTGGGGTTTTCAGAGTATTTTTCGTGGCATAAATAAGTTATCTAGACTTTTTTAGATTTAACTTTACACGGTAAAATCATTTCTGAAAAAAAGAAAGGAAACCCTAACGGGCCAAGCCACCCCGGCACGACCCGCCAGGGCCCATCACGGCCCAGCGGACGCCACCACAAGTAGCGCCGGCGCCGGCCTTCCTCGGCCTATGCGCCCGGCTACCCTAGGGCGTCGCGCCCCTATAATCGGGGAACGCCGAGCCCCCTGCGTGCCTCAGCTGTCACCACCGACGCCCAACCTCCGTGCACAGGGCCGTCGCGCTGCACCAAGCACCGCCACCGCCAGCCTTCGTCGCCCGTTCCGCCGCGCGTGGAGGCCGCCGCGCCGAGCCGACCCCTCACGAACTCCGCCGCACCGAGCCGAAGCCCCGTCGCCGGTCCTCGTCGCCAACCCGCCGCCGGAGTGCCGCCGCCGCAGCCTCACCCGAGCCGGCCGACAAGCACCCTCCACCGGCCGTCGCCCCTCCGATTCTCGCTGTCTCCGTCCTCCTCCGCCGATGGTGAGCACATCCCCGTGACCCTCTCGTCCACCTTGCTCGATCCCCCACCTCGCAGCCGTCCAGAACCCGCCGGAGCGCCGTCGATTCGAACCCCCAGCGCCACCGGCCACCATGGGCAGGAGGAAGAAGAAGCTCTACGTTTTTTCGATCTAGCCCTTGAAGTATATAGTTAATTACGACCAGGCGCCTGCAGCCTTTAAACACACCAAGTTTCTACGTTTTAGCTCCATTTTAATCTGTTCTCATCAACATAAACAATACGTTATGGTGATGTTTACCCCAACTCACGCTTTTTATAAATTATTTTCAAATTAATTTGATTAATGTCTACTAGCAATGTCTTTCTCTTAATTAATAAAATCAACCTAGGCTTTACGTTTGGTTTTCGTAACTAATATTAATTTGATTAATACTATTCGACTGTTCTTTATAAATAAAAGCCAATTAGAGCTACACCTCGGTCTTTCTAAATTAAATGTTAACTTGATTAATATATATTTCATTTAGTTTTCTAAATAAAAGTCAATAGGTTATACCTCGGTTTTATGAATAAAGTTAATATGATTAATACTTTTCTAATGATAATTTGATTAGTTGAACCCAAAGAACAAAGTTATTCGATTAGATGTTCAACATACTTTTCTTTTCTAAAGTTAACTGTTTAGTTGGTTTAATTTATACTTTAATGTTGATAAATAAAATTGGCTAAGTTCAACTCGTGTTTTGAAATGCAAATATACTTTGTGTTAATTACAAATAGGGTATTCCTTTGAAATAACCTATTCACATGATTTTACTTAATTAAAATATATCCAGCATATAGTCTTTTGCATGGTAATCAGAAACCTTCCGATAGTTGTTTCTTCTCATCCGTTGTTCCGTCTTAAGTGTTTCCTTGCGATCACGTGTCCTTCGATCGAGTCTTTCCGCTTAGTACGTTCTTTTAAACCTTTTCTTTTGATTGGTGTAATGTTCTTATTTGTGCTTGTCTTTTGTGCTCGATGTTTTCTACGAGTAGAAATAACGCCGTCGAGGATCTAAAAAACAAGAGTTTGAAGAGCAAGAGCTGAAGATTCTGAGCAGTTATCTGGAATTGAGGTAAGTGTAACACGGAAATTCCTTGAAACGTATTCACCCTTAATCATTCATTCATATGCATGTGTCTAACTTGATGCGCCCTAAGGTTATACCTAGCTTTAAATACCTTATTCCTTGATACCCTGGGTTTATGCATTTATGGGGAGTCTTTGCTAAGCGCAGCTACTGTCACCTTTATTTGATTGTTAATACTACTTTAATGGTTCACTTCAACATGATGGTAAAAATTGCTTTTTAGCACCATGCTCCAGGGAGCTAGAACCTCTGCTTCGTGCTTTGTTCTAATGTCTCTCCCTAAGGTCCGGTTCATTAAGTGGCAACCCAGGAACCTGTCGCCACCGCCGTAACTATTATGGCTCTGGTCTTGGACAAGTAACTTGTATGTCTCTAGCTTATTAGTGGTTACCGAAAGGCGTGTTGGGGAATATGGGATAGAGTATGGTTTGATCCACCGAGGACGAAAGATCCGTTGGCTATGTCTCATTAGGACACAGTCCCGTGTTGGGAGTCTCTGTGATAGATAACTCCACAAGTTGCGCTTGTTGGGTTTGCGCTCCGGACGCCATTGACCCCTCATGGTGTGAATATCCGTGGGCGTAAGTCAATCTCGGTGCCTTGGGTCATGCTGCCTGTAACACCCTAGAATTTAGAAAACATTTAAAAGGAATTTAAGAATTTAATAAAAAAACTAGATTTACTTTAATAGGACAATGCACTAGAAAATAAATGCATTAGTTTATTTCTGAAATAAACCATATGCATATGCTTGTACTAACCCTAGAATAATGCTAGACCCCAAATCCTAGCCAAAGGCTCAAGTTAGATTTGAAATGGAATTCAAATTCAACTTCAAACTCAGAATAGAAAAGAAAAGAGAAAACAGAAAAGGAAAAAGGAGAAAAACTCACCCTGGGCCGAAACCCACCGGCCGGCCCAACTCCTCCCGCACTTCCTGCGGCCCAGCCAGCCCAACCTCGCCCGCTCCCCCCAAAGGCCGCTCCACCCCCTCCAACACCTGCGCGCGCATTCCACAGCCCCGGTGATGTCGCGCTGACGTCACCGTTCATCCTCCTTCTTCCTCCTCTCGCCGCCGCACCCATCCTCGCCGTCGCGGCTGCTCGATCTCCCTCCACCGGCGCAGATCGAGCCTGGGGGACGAGCACGCTACGTGTCGCCCCCACGGCTTTCCACCGCACTGCGAGTGCGACGCCGACCACACCTCGCGGCTCCAAGCGGAGCTCGCCGCCGGGGGCACACGTCGCCGCATCGGGTCACCTCCTCGCCACGCGTCCGGCCGGGGAAGCGCCAGAGGAGCTCCGGGAGCACGCCACCGGGCTATAAATAGGCCCCCGGACCGTTCCTAGCCCCTCATCCTAGCTCACTCGCTCCCCGCGCACCGCACGCACGCCCGCCGACGCCGGCCGAGCGCGAGCTGCTCCGCCGCCGCGCGACTGGCCGAGGCTACGCCGGCAGCTCCGCGCCACCGCACACTTCGGTAAGTCTCCCCCGCCGCTGC
Source organism: Urochloa ruziziensis (assembly GCA_015476505.1). NCBI lineage: Eukaryota > Viridiplantae > Streptophyta > Magnoliopsida > Poales > Poaceae > Urochloa > Urochloa ruziziensis. The sequence goes on from CM027123.1 coordinate 14,815,224, forward strand.
CTCAGTGCTGCTCTTTTCACCTCCACCTGCGTCGCCGGCCAAGCACCGCCGGACCCCGCGCGCCGCCACACTTCGGCGACCCGCTGGGGGGTCCTAGCCGCCCTCCGCCGCGCCCAAGCACGCCGACGCACGCCGTGCACCACCGGCTGCATCACCACCGCCCCTCGGAGCCCAGGCAATCCCTTAACCGGATCTCCCCTTTCGCGTCACCCGCCGCCCGAGCTCCAGCGAGCCCCACCGCTGCGCGAGAGCATGCTCGGCAGCTCTGCCGCACCGCCCTCTACCCTAGCACCGGAGCCCAGCTCTGCTGGTGGCTCAGGACGACCGGAGCAAGCAGCTCCGGCGAGCTGCTCTGCCCCGCCACCGCGCGCCGTCGCGCACCGCCCTCTTTCCCCAGCTGGCGCTGGCGTGGCGCCCGCGTGGCTGCCACGCGCACCGTGGCCCCACGGGCCAGCGGCACGGCCAGCCAGAGCGGCCGCCACCTCCCCCTCTCCTTCCTCCCTACACTCGGTCCTCGTGGACCGCTGACCCAAAGGACCACTGGTTCACGGGCCGTGGTCCACGGGTCCAAGGAGCAGTGACCCCGCCCCACGGGCCCGCCTGTCTGCCTCTCTCTCCCTAGGAAATTGCTAGGTACACCCGGCCAAGTGCACACAAAAGTTAGTTTTCCACCTTAGAGCTTTCCAAAAATTCCCAGAAATTCACTGTTGGCGGTCGATATCCATGACTTTTACCGCCAACATTTCTCCGGATTTCATGCTCATATAGTGATAATCATGCTAATATCATTTATACTAATGAGTTCCACAAGTTTTGTACAATTTGTGAGTGAAGGAGCAAACTGGAAAAATGGGAGGCCAATTGGGCTCAGGGCCAGGCCGGCCGGCCTAGCCTAGGCCGGCCGGCCCACTTTTTCCTCTTTTGGCCACGGCGTTGATCCACAAGTTTACTAATGTATCAAGGATGATCATGAGCCGTGCAATCTTCACCCGTGCCCAAATAACCACATGGCAGCCATCTGCTGAGATTCAACTACGCACGGAGGTTTGAAACCCTTTCTCCATTTCCTTTCTTGGTTTTAATTCAAATGCGAGCATGAGTTCACGACAATTAAAATTTGAATGAAACACCTAGAAAGAGATGAAAATCCTACATGTTTATCAAAGGTGCATAAGCTTTATTTCTTTGCAAGTACCTATGTGCCTTTGGAACTTTACGATAGGATCACTTGATCTTTCGCTTATTGACTCTTACGATATAATGACATGAGAGGCTTGTTCTTTTCTAATTTAAAGTATTGGAGAATTTCATTTTGAAAATGAAAAAAAAATAAAACAAAAAAAATGAGGCAACTCTCATTCATGCTCAACTTTGCCAAGTCCCATCCAGAGCCATATCATGCATGACACAGTTTTGAAACTCCACATAGCTATCTTTACATTTTGAGCTTGATCAAACATGGTGCCTTCGGAGACATGCATGTTCTTCCTTGCACTTTGGTCATTCACGTACACGTTTCATCAAATAAAGTCCATCATAGAATAGAAGTCCATCAAATGTGGTTCTCAAGCAGCTCTTCACCCCCCTGAAAAAAAAGAAAAGAAAAGAAAAAGAGATGAGTGGGAGGTCCTACTCGAGTAAAAAAAATAAAAAATACAAAAAAAAGAGAAGAAGGGGAAAGATGGAAGAAGCTAGAATCAATACCACTCAAGGACATTCATCATCCATTATCCACATTCACTTGCACTTGACCAAAGTTCATGGTTGACATGATCTCTCGGAGACAAGTTATTTGATCTCGCAACATAGATGGAAGAGATAAGCATTTCTATCGATCCCTACCTTGAGCCCCACATATAAGCTTGTAGAGGTAAGTGAGGCTACTTGAAAATCCTTAGTGAGGATCAAACACTTTGAGCGACTGAGTGGCTTGAGAGAATGAGAGTATGCCTCCATATTTTGAAAAAAAAAATCTCCAAGTACTGAGAAGGAGGAATCAGGCTCTCCGTTGATTTATTCTGAGATTCAATAGGTGAAAGTGAAGGTGTTAGCCACCTGGAATCCAAGGTGTGAGGGAAAGCTTTGAAATAACTCTTATGCATACTCTTGATTTCATGACCCTAGGCTCTGCTTGATCCTCTGGATCTAAATCAACCCTTTGCTCAGGACGAGCAAAGTCTAGGTGTGGGGGCGTGTTGGCGGTCGATATCCATGACTTTTACCGCCAACATTTCTCCGGATTTCATGCTCATATAGTGATAATCATGCTAATATCATTTATACTAATGAGTTCCACAAGTTTTGTACAATTTGTGAGTGAAGGAGCAAACTGGAAAAATGGGAGGCCAATTGGGCTCAGGGCCAGTCCGGCCGGCCCACTTTTCCTCTTTTGGCCACGGCGTTGATCCACAAGTTTACTAATGTATCAAGGATGATCATGAGCCGTGCAATTGATGTCGGTTTGATCAATGGACCCGGAAGGCCTAGGGTGGGATAAACATGGATTGAAGGGCCCACAACCTAGGATTCTTGGACAGCTTCAACCGAACGCAACAACTACCGACTTTAGGACATCATCCAGGCCGTCCCTGCAAAAGTCGGTGCCACTTGGCACCAAGGCCAGGCCGGCCGGCCTACACCAGGCCGGCCGGCCTCCCACCGTGGCCTCTACGCTTCCTCTTTCGCGTGGAAGCTAAGCAAGTTGTTGGCGTCACCCCTAAGCAGGATTTCACCCCTGGAGGGCTATAAAAGGCGCCCTTCACCTCCACACAACACACCATCCATTGGAGAGAAGAGAATGCTCAAGATGTAGTCCACTATTATCTTAGAGTAGAGTAGAGAGAGTAGTGGGTGAGTGCTTGGGTGACAGCCAAGCGTGTAGAGGGAGTTCGGGAGTCATCTCGGCCTTCCCTCAACATTGTTCCGCCCCCGAGGAATAAAGCTTCAGAGATATCTTAGTAAGTTCCTCGGTCTCTTGCCTTAGTATCTCGCTAGTTTACTCTTTACTTTCAGCAATTTATCTTGGCTATCTATGATCTGCGGGTACCTGAGTCTGCGCAAGTGACAGCGACTCTTGTTTGGGGTTTCCTCTATAGCCCTTCGCGTTGGGTGGAGGTCAGTGGCTGAAAGCTTAGGCATGGTGCCTGTGCTGGCTAGTCACCTCAGGTTGTGTTGCACCCCACGGAACTGCAGTGGTAGGCGGCAGGTGGTGACAGCCCTGTCCGTCCTTTGTACTCCACCACGTTCGGGTGTACTCATAACAGTAGTGCTGAGCCCGGAAGAACCCCTCTCTCATCCCGTTCTGAGTTCTTCCCGTTCTAGCCGTCGAAGCAGATCATGTTAGATTAAGATAGGTTGTCTGGGGTAACGAGTGGCTAACTAAGGTTAAGCTCTCTACACCCTTTACCCTTTCCTCCCCTGGTGGGTCCGGTTAGGAAAGTTCTAGACTAGTCACATCTACCTTTCCTTGGATTTGACATCCAGGTTTCTACTCCCCTGGTGAAAGGCTACAATGTACTCCGTGCGCTTGCGGATTTAGTTAGGCTAAGGAGTGCCAACAAGCTTTTCTGGCGCCGTTGCCGGGGAACAGTAGCAACACTAGTGTAGGATTTTTTTTAGCCGTACACTTTATCCCCATAACCATCTACCACATGGAGTTTTCTCCTAGTTATCAGGCGATTCCATTTTGCGAGTGTTTGGAATTGCCACCATCCTTCCACCCCGTTATCTGATGGCTTCAAGATCCGCCCCAATCTCGTTGCCATCGTTTGTTCACACTCCTTGCAATAGATGAGGAGAAGTTCTCTCCTAACATTCCCGGGATGAACCAAGACGGAACTCTTCTTGTTTTTCTCTGACGGGGGAAGCAAAGTTTTGGAGTGCAAGAGGAGTTGGAGGAGATTGGATCAAAGTGAACGTTGAAGTTTGTCTGTTTGTCTATCCCATCCCCAAAGCTCAGAGATGAGCTACTTGGAGCAACCTGGGAGAAGTTTGGTACGGTGCTCATACAACCGACGTTGGTAGATTGAGACATAGTGCTCATTCTTAGGATCAGTTTTCTGACCTTCCCACCGACTTTCCCATGAACCAAACAGCAAATCCTCACTCTTTCATTAGATCCACCGCCTCCGACCACACGACATGAGCGAACAAAAACCCCCAGACCAAGAGAATTCCCTTAAGGATCTGCCACATTAGGTGTGCACGCTCAAGGTCTGAGTAATTCATTCCGAAAGTCACGACTGCAGACCAAGGGTCTATCTGCGGTTATGAGCAAGGAACGACGGAGGAAGCAGAAGCTAGTCGACCCTAGCTTTAATGCCCTCCACCTATTGAGGGGACTGACACACAAGAAGTTGTCGATGATTTTTCACAAGCACCTAAAAGGGATCAACGGCCAGATGTTGGAAAACAAAGGAATTATCCGAGTTGTGCCTGAGGGGCGCAACAGAGTGATCCTAGATTTCCACGTCTTCAATATCCTCAAAGGTGACAAAATCTTCTTGTTGGATCAGCCAATAGAGCATCTTGTCAACTTAATCACGTTCGAGCTATAGCTCAGAGTTGACAAAGAAAACATCCAGATCAACCTTGCATGATCAGTGAGTTCAGCCTTGCACGATCATTATCGCAAAGGGCTAGACAGGCCCCGTGAAGAACCAATGAGCATATTTTTCAGATTCTCACCCAATCCCAGGGGCAGAACCGGGCAGTCAAGCTCGACATGGTGGAGAACCACAGCCTCCTCCACTAGAGTTGTTGATTGCTGCCACTTGGATTGAGACATGTCTCTCTTCCACTTGGAATAGAGATATTTACCTCTTCATGACAATCGCAGCACGCCAGTCATCATCAGTGATAAACTGACAGAGAATGAGGCTCGGCAGGCTGCAACAGTCTTAGAGAAGTATCGGTCCATTTTTAGGTATTCTCTACAGACTAGACGGGGATCAACCCCAACACCCATCGTATCGCTTGAACCGGACAAAACAGCCTTTTGGCTGAATGATGCGATGAGGGAGGTAGGCACACCTGCATGTGGGTATTATTTACCCCATGTAAGCACCCACTTTAAGTGGTGAGGCACTAGTCAATTTTCATCTACCTCCACCTGTCTTTATTGTTTGGTCTATGCAATGCACCAACAGAGGTGTATGATATCAGCCTTCTCTTCCATTATCAAGGACATCCTTTGTCCTTGTCGAGAACATCATGGAGGAATTCCTTGATGATGTCTCAGTCCATGGACAACCTTTGGTTTATGCCTTGCGGATATGGATAGAGTTCGTGAGAATTCCCAAAGGCTCCACCTTGTCCCAAATTGGTAGAAGTGTCAGCTGAGAAGGCCCCCATCATACAACCTCCTGATTGGATTCTTCCTATCAAGATCATGTGCAACGCTAGTAACCATACAATCGGGACAGAGCTGGATCAATGCAAGAAATCATCATTATCAAAAGCATTGACCAGAGTTCGACAAACAACGGAGAAGGAACTGTCTGTAGTGGTATTCACCCATGACAAGTTCAGACCCTACTTGGTCGATGTCAAAGTGTTAGCACACGGACCATGCTACACCAAGATATCACCTGACCAAGAAGGACGACAAGCCACAACTCATCCGTTGGATTCTTGCTCCTTCATGAATTTGCTTCACGACTCAAAAAAAAAGAAGAGGGCAAATAAATACGTGGCATATCATCTCCCAAGGATACAAGTTCAATCATATGAGATGATACTCTCTCAAGCGTAGCTTTACAAACTTGGATTAACACCCTTAGAGAGAAGGAATGCATTCACCTTATCAGATTTAACCAATGGGATTCATATCATACTGGTTTACTCCACCGCTGCAACCCATATGTGAGACCCGCAAGATTCTTAAGTGTCGGTTCCACTTCTCACAGAGAATGAGCTACGGAAATTTTTGTTTCCTTCCGTATAAACCTCGTGCTAAGGTTCGACAGACTGATCACCTGACCAACCAAGCACACACACGCTAAGAGTCTTTGTGGTGCCCCACGATGCTCATTGAGTCAAAGGACTGACGAGCATCTTGGTGATCATGGACTAAACGTCCATAGTAGTTGAAGCACTTCATGTTGTGGATAAGGAGATGGAGACTCTCACTCCAGCCTTAGAAGTGCAATAGCGGGTTGGAAGTAAATCACCGGGTCGCATATCCATACCATCTTCAGATAGTCAATCAGAAACATCAACAGAATATCATGAACAATCTGACATGGAGAAAGGATGGAAGGGCAATCACCCGAGACACTTTGTGCACACAGAACATCATTCCCATTAGGAGAACAAAAAGGTGAAACAGAGACCCCCAATCAGCCAGAGTCCAAATGATGAAATCAAATGGCTGAATTGGAGGATGGAGAAGGAAGGTTTTCCTTTATGCTTCTCCTCGAGGACAATGACAGGGATGTTTTCAATTGAAAATATTCCTCGAGCCCGATATCCCGGAACTCGAAGTGATGGACTACTATGAGTATCCGAGTTACAACCATAGTCCATGGTCATGGCCGGACCTAAAATGTGCCATTATCTTAGTATAGGTTTGGGTGCTGCAATTTCCCTTTTCATTTTGTTTTCCCGATATTTATTTTCCAACAGCACCCCCATATTTCCCTTTTGAATAAAATATTTCTTTGTTCCTGCCATGCTTTTGGTGGTTGGTGCACACTTGTGTGCCAACCACACCCCTGCTCTAACTCTACACTAAGTGCGCAGAAAACAGGACGAGCAACACATCGACGAGCAATCTTCACCTGTGCCCAAATAACCACATGGCAGCCATCTGCTGAGATTCAACTACGCACGGAGGTTTGAAACCCTTTCTCCATTTCCTTTCTTGGTTTTAATTCAAATGCGAGCATGAGTTCACGACAATTAAAATTTGAATGAAACACCTAGAAAGAGATGAAAATCCTACATGTTTATCAAAGGTGCATAAGCTTTATTTCTTTGCAAGTACCTATGTGCCTTTGGAACTTTACGATAGGATCACTTGATCTTTCGCTTATTGACTCTTACGATATAATGACATGAGAGGCTTGTTCTTTTCTAATTCAAAGTCTTGGAGAATTTCATTTTGAAAATGAAAAAAAATAAAACAAAAAAATGAGGCAACTCTCATTCATGCTCAACTTTGCCAAGTCCCATCCAGAGCCATATCATGCATGACACAGTTTTGAAACTCCACATAGCTATCTTTACATTTTGAGCTTGATCAAACATCGTGCCTTCGGAGACATGCATGTTCTTCCTTGCACTTTGGTCATTCATGTACACATTTCATCAAATAAAGTCCATCATAGAATAAAAGTCCATCAAAAGTGGTTCTCAAGCAGCGCTTCATCCCCCTGAAAAAAAGAAAAGAAAAGAAAAAGAGATGAGTGGGAGGTCCTACTCGAGTAAAAAAAATAAAAATAAAAAAAAAGAGAAGAAGGGGAAAGATGGAAGAAGCTAGAATCAAATACCACTCAAGGACATTCATCATCCATTATCCACATTCACTTGCACTTGACCAAAGTTCATGGTTGACATGATCTCTCGGAGACAAGTTATTTGATCTCGCAACATAGATGGAAGAGATAAGCATTTCTATCGATCCCTACCTTGAGCCCCACATATAACCTTGTAGAGGTAAGTGAGGCTACTTGAAAAGCCTTAGTGAGGATCAAACACTTTGAGCGACTGAGTGGCTTGAGAGAATGAGAGTATGCCTCCATATTTTAAAAAAAATCTCCAAGTACTGAGAAGGAGGAATCAGGCTCTCCATTGATTTATTCTGAGATTCAATAGGTGAAAGTGAAGGTGTTAGCCACCTGGAATCCAAGGTATGAGGGAAAGCTTTGAAATAACTCTTATGCATACTCTTGATTTCATGACCCTAGGCTCTGCTTGATCCTCTGGATCTAAATCAACCCTTTGCTCGGGACGAGCAAAGTCTAGGTGTGGGGGCGTGTTGGCGGTCGATATCCATGACTTTTACCGCCAACATTTCTCTGGATTTCATGCTCATATAGTGATAATCATTCTATCATTTATACTAATGAGTTGCACAAGTTTTGTACAATTTGTGAGTGAAGGAGCAAACTGGAAAAATGGGAGGCCAATTGGGCTCAGGGCCAGGCCGGCCGGCCTAGCCTAGGCCGGCCGGCCCACTTTTTCCTCTTTTGGCCACGACGCTGATCCACAAGTTTACTAATGTATCAAGGATGATCATGAGCCGTGCAATTGATGTTGGTTTGATCAATGGACCCGGAAGGCCTAGGGTGGGATAAACATGGATTGAAGGGCCCACAACCTAGGATTCTTGGACAGCTTCAACCGAACGCAACAACTACCGACTTTAGGACATCATCCAGGCCGTCCCTGCAAAAGTCGGTGCCACTTGGCACCAGGGCCAGGCCGGCCGGCCTACATCAGGCCGGCCGGCCTCCCACCATGGCCTCTACGCTTCCTCTTTCAAGTGGAAGCTAAGCAAGTTGTTGGCGTCACCCCTAAGCAGGATTTCACCCCTGGAGGGCTATAAAAGGCGCCCTTCACCTCCACACAACACACCATCCATTGGAGAGAAGAGAAGGCTCAAGATGTAGTCCACTATTATCTTAGAGTAGAGTAGAGAGAGTAGTGGGTGAGTGCTTGGGTGACAGCCAAGCGTGTAGAGGGAGTTCGGGAGTCATCTCGGCCTTCCCTCAACATTGTTCCGCCCCCGAGGAATAAAGCTTCAGAGATATCTTCAGTAAGTTCCTCGGTCTCTTGCCTTAGTATCTCGCTAGTTTACTCTTTACTTTCAGCAATTTATCTTGGCTATCTATGATCTGCGGGTACCTGAGTCTGCGCGAGTGACAGCGACTCTTGTTTGGGGTTTCCTCTATAGCCCTTCTGAAAGTGCATCTAGGCCCCTAAATGTGTTTTGGTAATTAATGACAATCATCATGGACTAACAATTCTATTGAGATGATGAGATTAGGTTAGTCCGGATGAATGGATGAGCTTCAATGATTGATTACGATATATCGCCGTATATTGAAGCAAGAGGATGCTAAAGGAAAAGGTAAAAGATAGGTTATTTTCTTTTACCGGTCCTAAGGTGTTTTAGAGAAGAGATTTGACCGGATTGATAGGCTAGATA